>CM034351.1:88336322-88346612 GCA_019925275.1 Mytilus edulis | reverse complement strand
AAAAACATAAAATAAGTGTACAATGAACTTTTCACACCGTTCCTGAAGTTGGGCATGTATATTTCATAGTTGCTGTAAAGTGTAAGGGTCGGACATTTTTGATGCTGTATTCTCCCCATTAAGTGTCTATTATAAAATGATTGGATTTATCGAAAGCTATGTACTAATATATTTGAAATGGGAGTTGTCAGTAAAAAATGGACATGGAACATTCTCGTTTGTTTAATTAGTATAACCTCACATTTTTTTTGTTGTAAACAAGATATACACCGGGCTATCGATGGAATTTACAATACGACCAACATGAGTTAAAAACAAACAAACAATTTTTGTCCAAATGTTTGGTTGAAATGTTTCAGCCAACAAGGGAAGTGAGGGTTCCAAATTAACCAAAGTCTACGAATGAGTCTGAAAGGACAACGAATTTATGAATGACGGTCGACAAATGGATACATAAGGGTCACACCAAGCAGGCAGGTTGCAGTCGGGCCTTGAAAAAGTATTCAATACATCAGTTCGGCGAAACAAATATTCCGGTAAGATATGGGATTTACATGCAAACCCCGGCACCAAAAAATAACACCCGTTTATCATTCATCATGATCATTTTATGCTAAATAATTATGTTTGAAATTTTTGTTTCTAATAGCAAATGAGTGGACAAACTTATTGTTTACAATCCAGATATATACGACCAGAATTTTTGATTAAGGCAATAATCTGGGTAAGATTTTTTTCTCTCAAACTTCTCAGACTCCCAGCTCAAATCAAATAGTCCGTATCTTAGACTTTAACTATATCTAGAGCTTACTGACTGGGGATCATATTCAGCTATGTTATCAATAGGCTGGGCGTTTGAGCTTAAACATGTTTTCGTAGATAAATAATATTGCCATGATTGCTGTGGAACTTTCACGAGAGTGTAATAGAGTATTACTTTCTGTTTGGTGGAATTATGAAATAGAAGTCATTATGTTCTTGCTCAATCCTTTGTCGCTTTGAAGGTGTCATACTTGTCACCCTCATCATAAGCAAGTGTTACTGTAATCTAAATTTCAAAATGACTCAGTGACGTTTTTTCGACGCACTGGTTAACTCAGCCGTAGCGAATCACATGACTTTGACATAACCCATAATGTATTACAGTAAATACGAGCAAAATATATCTTTATAAGTAAAGAATTGTCGCTTACAAACATAATACAGAGGAAATGGCAAATTTCACGAAGTCTTAGTCTGATTAATCATTTTTACAAATTAAAAAAAAAAAAAAAAAGTCCAAGTGTTTCATTCATTTTTGTTCACAAAAATTCAACAAGAAATGAAAAAACTTGAATAAAAAAAATGTCTGAAAGCAGGGAAGCACTGTCATTGACTGTATATTTGCAACAGCCAGTGATAACTTTTAATTAAATTTGACTAGATATGGTTTTATGGTATATATTACAATTTTGTAGTCATTGAAGTAGAATCCTGCTGTACTTTTACAATAGTTTGGTAATAAATAGTACATGTATGCTACAACCATTGACAACCTTAGTCTAATTTAAAAATCTTAAAAAAATAACTTAATTACCTTTTCCGACCGCTAATCTAGCTGGCAATATTCCATTGTCACCATATAAACCTGGAATGAAAGAAATTTGGTTAAAATGGTTTTAATATTTCTGGAATCAAAATCCAAATTTATAACATTTATCTCAATTATTTCAGAGTAAAGCAAAAAGAAACTACAACTTTAGGTAAACACCTAGAGCACATTTTATTTTATTTTAAATATTAGAAAAGTAAATGGTACTCAGACTCAACTAATAGGCATACGTGGCATATAAACAAAAATATTTGATATATATAGACTTTCAATTGGTCAGAAGTCAGAAAAGTTGTTAATATTATTTGACCAGGGGGATGTTCTGATTCAATAGTTTATGACAGATGCAGGGAGTAATGAAGTCAATCATTTATTGTATGTGTCACCATTCAGTATTTATAAGATATTACAGAGTAGGTATTCATTATAGGATGGTGAACATTGCTGAAGGTCATTGTTCTGTAAGTATCAAATGCTTTAGATTTCGGTGTAGAAACTGATTAAAATTTACCTAGTTATTCATAATATAAATCTTGCTTTCCAACTATATTTAATACATTATATGTTTCAATAAGTTTTTTTTTATATTTATAACTCTTTTCAGTTTCATTTCTATAAATGTCTTTAAAATGATGTGCTTGAATTGGTCAACAGAATCTGAACATAGAACTCAAGATGGACTTTTATAAATAAAATTGAAATAAATAGCATTTAAAAGATAAGTAATGGGTTATTTATGTATAGCTATTGGAAATCCCTTTATCTGTTTATGGTTATAAATGTTAAAATCTGAATAAGAGTAAATAAACGGATAGTTACCAGGAATTTGTACATATAGTGATGAAAATGCAAGCAAATATATTGCTGCCATGCCCCATAAAAAGGCATTTTTCGTTACTTTGTAAGATGACATCTTAATGTATAATATTAATAACCAAATCACAATAACAGTCGCTGCAACGGACCTAACAACACTTTCGGACACAGTTGCACTGAAAAATAGTTCCCTGTTCAATAGATTTCAACTACTTCATAAATCGTTTATCTGATCATAATTACAATAATTCACACTACAAAAAATTGAATTATTTTCTTGGTTTAGCTATGATCCTATAAATCTTAATGCTAAAACAAATTGTCATAATTGTACTTTCATTTTGTAAGTGGCGGATTAAAATATTCTACTTTCGTTTTTGATGTTAAAGAATATTTGATTGGATAAAATATTGCAAGGTGCCCCGTTATATCCAATCAAATTGTTCCTTCAATATTTACCATTTTATGTATTAGCGGAAGCGGGATATCCAAAATCAAAATATAAATATAAACAGGTAAATAGTAAAAAAAAGTAGGTGTTTATGAAAGCTTTCATCAGTTGTTCATTACGAACAAGAAGGCTCAAATTATTCACACCAAAACCCGTCCTCTCTAGTTCATGAAAGGAAGAGAAGTCACAGTTTGAAAGTCAAATTAATTTAAATCTAATTTACTGAGTATTACTATATCACATATATGATATAAAAAAGAAGATGTGGTGTGATTGCAAATGAGACAACTCTCCACAAGAGACCAAATGACACAGAAATTTACAACTAAATGTCGCCGCACAGCTTTCAACAATGAACAAAGCCCATACCACAGTCAGCTAAGCTATAATTTATAAAAGCCTTAAAGGCAAATAACAAATGAGGAGGGTTCCTGATCCCCAAATCCTGGGCTTTAAAGTATGAAATCCTGAGGTCCCAAATTTAAAGAAATTTAAATCTTGACATCCCGAAATTCAAAAAAAGAATTCCTAGATCCCGAAAGGATCAATCCAGAAATCCCAAGCTTATAAACACCCGATCCCGACGTCCAAGTTCCGAAAAAGGTCTTGCCCCCCTCACAAATGTAATACAATAGACCACTTTCGAGTTCATCCGTCACCGGCAAAAACTCGTCAATTATGCACGCCTTTATGACGTCATTTACCAGATAGAGGGGGTCGCCTGTATCCCTGCACTATTTACGTTCATCAAGCGTCTTAGTGATCGCCTTTGTGCAGGATAAACTAGAAATAATGGTTGCTCTGTAGGTACTTACTGACAATTCCCTAATGACAGCAGTGTTGATTGTTAATTTTGAGAATTCAATTTGCCAAATAATTCGTATAATATAGAATAATAGTTTTCCAACCACTCGCTCAACATTGGAAGGGAAGTGACGACGCCCCAAAACGCACAAATGACGGTGATAAAAGCGTGTATAATTGACGAGTTTTTTCCGGTGACGGATGAACTCGAAAGTGGTCTATTCATACGAGAAAACAAACAGCTTAATTTATGTACAAAAAACAACAACTACTGAATAACAGGCTCCTGACTTGGGACAGGCACTTACATACAGAATGTGGCGAGGTTAAACCAGTCAGGGGACTTACTTAAATGAGTGATTTTCTAATCACTGATTCAAGTAACATTATGTCCATTAAGGTTGGAAGTAAGAGTTCTTCTTTTATAATCACCTATTTAAGTAGTACAAATTAATCACTAGTCTAATTGATTTAATTTTATTGTAGCTTTAAATATAGTATACTAATTATCCCGGGACTTATTATGTTGCTAAAATTATCAGAAACAACATCTGTGTTGATAATTCGCCTTTTCAGAATCTAATGCATCCTGGGTAATATTTTCAAAATTGTACACCAAAACGTCGTGATTGGTTAAAAATGTCATAAACAATGGAAATTCAACCAATGTCGTGACGTTATTTTCATTTTGGGGTACGAAGAATGAAATTACCCATGATTCTTTAGATTCTGAAACGGCCAATTGTTCTCCCCAAAAATTTTAGATAGCATCACATATGGCGTAAAAAAAAAAAACTGTATTTTTTTCAATTTGTTATTTATCGCGTCGTGGCGATGCTCTATTTCCTTTACGCATGGATTTTTCTAGCATTCCACAGGGTCCGGTTTTCGGACCCATTCCCAACGGCAAAAACCCTACATTTTTCTCAATTTTGGGAGTAAAATTCCCAAATGATCACAAAATTTATTTTCATCTTTATTATTCATGACAGAGATGTTTATTTTATTCAACAGCTAGCTTTATGTCAAAAATCGTCAACAAGTAATGTGTAAATCCAAGTTGAAACATATTGAATGACAAACAACATTTGACAAACAATGGCTGCCATAAATAAACAGGAAGTGTGGGAAAATACTTAAACCAGATCAAATCCGGAAACGAACAAGTATATAATTCCGGGTTTGTCAATTAAATACAGTTAATAAAAAATGAAAAGAACCAAACATGTGACAGCTATCATAGCAACACTAAAATTGAAAAGTAAAAGATATATATAAAAGAAAATAGAAACAGGATATATTTTATACAGAACTCAAAATATTTTAGTTCACAAATTTTCATGTCAAAATAAAAAAAAATAACAATCCTTTAAAAAGTTAGAACTCATTATTTTGATACTCAAATAAACTTTAATGCCATGTTGTTATATTTAAAAACAAATTTAATGAACTAAACACACTAAAACTAACATCTGGTATATTGGTTGTTTTTCCCAATTTCATTGAAAACTGCGCTAAAAAATTCCCAAAACTGGCCAGGGTCCTTTTTCCCAAAATACCCAGATAAACCCCTGTTACGTTATATATGTTATTGTTTAATACAAAATGTGTTATATTGTTTACATGCTATAGGCTCTCATTTGGTGAATAAGATATTCTATTTCATCCTATTCTGTGTGTTTATATTGTTGAATTCCTTACTGAGAATACAATTAAACTATAACTATAACCGAAATTTTTTACAGGTATGGACTTTGTCATTTTTTATACCCCGCCACACGTAGTGGCGAGGTATTATGTGATACCCTCCGAAAAATTTGTAGGTGTAAAGGGGAAATATTATATACCAAACATGATAGTGATTAATTTTTTAGCTCATGTATGTGGGCAATTGCTATTCATTATATGTCCGTCGTCGTCGTAAACTTTTCAAAAGTAAGTTTATGACGACGCCGACATATAGTGAATAGCAATATCACTATCATGTTTGGTATATAATATTTCCCCTTTACACCTACAAATTTTTCGAAGGGTATCACATAATACCTCGCCACTACGTGTGGCGGGGTATAAAAAATGACGAAGTCCATACCTGTAAAAAATTTCGGCAGCATTTCGCCTAGGAAGTTACCATTTTAGCCCCTCCCACACCATTTTCCAGGCCAAAAGTTTGGGATGTAGATAGAAATTGAGTTGGTGTGGGGCAGGTTAATTTATAATGACATGAACCATACAATGTACACCATCTCAAGCCTTCAAGAAAATAAAGAAAATTCTTACCTTAAATAATTTTAACATACTTACCAGTAAATCTTGGTGCTGTTTCATCAAGTTTGGAAGGCACTTTCGAGTTTGCCTGAGTATTAGCTTTTCTCATTAGGACGTCAAATGCATTTTATGCATTACTATTACCAAAAGGATTGATAATCTAAATAAATACACTCAATTTGAGCACTAACAACTGATAAGTGGCCTCCAGTGGACAAGTCAAACCATCCATGACATCCAGTTGGAAAAAAAATTAATTGCCTGCCTGGTCTGTTTACAAAGAGTAGACCCGGGGGAGGGGAAACAGACATTCTTTTAAATGTGGCCTTACTCAATTATTTTTCACCTCTTGGGCCAAATAAAAATATATGTGTGGTTCCAGTTACCCTACCTACCCAACTAAATGAATGAATGGGTTATTAAAGTGGAATTATAGTTATCCCGTACCATTGTAAACTCGTACCAACATCAACTCGTAGCACTAAAAAAAACCTCGTACCAATGCAAACTCGTACCACTGCTAACTCGTACCAACTTATTTAAATGCATTTAAATGGTGTTTAATGATGAATATAATTTTTATATACATGATATACGTTACTTTCACTCAATACCTCTTAAGTCTGTTAAATTTATATAATTTGAAAGTACAATGACCAATTTGTAGCTAATGTTCCTTGTCTATTGGATAGAAAATACTGTGGCAGATGTAGATTATTAAAGTATTATCAGTTTTACCCCAAGAAAATATTAATTTTTCATGAATAAATCTTAGCAGTTAATCAAAATGGTTTCCAAAATTAAATTCTTACTGTCTATAAAGAACAATGAAATGTAACATAGCATTCAATTTGTGATCATGGATTACAGCTTTAATTTATTTAATTTGGATATATATATTCAACTTAAGGTACAGTTAAAGCAATGTTTTAACTTTCTTCTGGATTAAGTTCTAGTTTGAAAGATCAGTTTAAACAATAAAGCTTAAAAAACATTCTCTATTTTTGTCTGAGTTTTCATTTTTTAATATATTTTTAATGGTACGGGTTTACAGTGGTACGAGTTCTGAATGGTTTCGACTTCCCAGTGGTACAAGTTAACTTTTTTGGTACGAGTTAACGTGGTACAAGTTTTCGGTGGTACGAGTTAACTTGCTTTCATTATAGTGCAACCTGTATAGATACAATTACACTAAATATCTAGGAAAAAAACTGGTTCTTATCAAAAGAAAAGAAAGGGAAGAGAAAGTATCATATAGCCAGGGTTTCCGCTGGCGGTCGCCATTTTCGCAATTTGCGAAAAAATAATAATTTTGGCGATTAAAATTTAAAATCTTTAAAATAAGAAATATATATAACAATTTGTTTTCAACCATCTTGTTTATTTACTTTTTCGGGTTTCTCGGACTTTACCTGATCAGACAATACTTGGAATTCACCTTGACCTCATTAAGATTTTGACAGAAAATAAATAATCAGCTGATTGCATTTTATAGATATCGACATCAAAGGACTAATTAATAAAGGTGTTGATTGTATTATATGACAAATTGATATGGTTAAATGGCGCCCGTCACATGTCACATAAAGGATTTATTCACCACTTTGCGACGCACGTGTTTGAAGCAAAATTTTGACCACTCCACTCCTTCATTTAACGATAGTCCAGAAAAGAAAACTGTTGTTATGACGAAAAATGTACAAAAGCAAGAAAGGTCTCTGATTTAAAACTTTATCATTTGACTTTGATATCGATAATTATTTGAGTGGGTACTTTAAAGTTGTTTCAAGCATAGTTTTACATATTTACGATGGTCTAGAAAAGAAAACTGTCGTTATGAAGAAATCTATTCAAAAGGTTGGGAACAATCCCTCGAATGAGAGTAACCTTCAATGAAATGACTACACCTTACATGAGGGATCAATTTCAAGTGATAAATACTTTTGTTTTGTTGTAAAAACCACTTCTTAGTACAAAAGGGCACATGTTTTTATTTTTGAAGAAACTTTCCCAAAGAAATGCCCCCCCCTCCCCCCCCTTCTTTTAAAGTTGTTCAAATATAATCAGTCAGTTTTCCCTATAAAGTTCTTTTTTTAAAAGGTAAATGTATAGTATTTATTCATTACATTGTAGACTTTAAGACAAGTATGAGAGAATAATCATAGACAGCAATGGGGCAAACTCATCTTCTTTAGGGGTGGGGGCTGGAAAAAAGGAAAAATTTTAAAAGAAAAATATATTTGTGTTACTTGGCAAAAATATAATAAAATGGTGAAAAATATATTGTTTTGGCGAAAGAGGTGGCGAAAAAAAATAATTGACCCAGGGGAAACGGTTTAACCCTGCATATAGCAATAAAATTTAAATTCAAAAACGTTTTCTTTATCATGCTATGAAATGTATTGGTTCATGGTACTCAATGAATCAGTTCCAGTTGTTTATCAAAGTGATATGTATTTTTAACAAAGTTATAGCTAACAAATAGTCTGTTAATGCGTAGTTTTCTCTTCAGGTATTATTTTTTCTGTCTACTGTGCCATTTGTGCATCTGTAGCTATTATCGTAAAATGCAGATTTTTGTCATATCTGGTCTGGTTCCTATCAGTAGTTTACACTAAAATATTCAATGGCCGCTGAAGGCTATGAAAAATACGAAAATAAACAATGTTTGACAAGAGATAGGGAATGAATATGACGTTTTTAATGCATTAAATGGATGAAACAAAAATTAAAGCCGTTTACAATGTATTATGATCACTTTCTTAAGAAAGTACACAACTTATTTAGCTCAAAATCAAAATGTTCGCTCTCGATCTACAAGAAATACAGGAAGAGCAAGGGAGTAATTTTGAAAGTCATAAAAAAAGACGACCAAACCTCTTTTAAAAGAGATTTTTTTTTATTTCTTTGAATTTCCATTCTGCAAACATATATTTCGATTTTTTTATGACTTTCTGTTTACATTTTCTCCTTGTCGATTGCAGACCACATGGTATTAATCATGTCATATTTAGTGTCAGCTTGGGGTATTCATAACAGTTATCCCCCAAAGGGCAATTAACACCTATTTAATCACTCTAAATTGTCTCTATTGTCCGACTTGAAGGGATTACAATTAAAGATGATATAATTTTTATGATCATAAGCGGTAATTAGATGAAAGTTCAAAATTTAGGACATGGATTTGGATATAGAAACAGGAAAAAATAACATCCTAAAAATAATTATAGCGTCGCGTAAATTATTATAGCATCACGGGAGGAAAATATAGTGACGCTAAAACGGCCTGGAGAGAACACTGGTTGATAGGATGAAATCACTTCTTTAAGTATCATTATTTTAATAATTCCCACTAATTTCAACACACATAACAGTGAATTTTTTATCGTGAACAGTAGAATTTTATTACATAATCTGTAAGATGAAACCTAAAATAGTCTCAAATCTTGGAAAATTCTTTAAAAAATGTATCAGTTCAATATGTAAAGCCATTATTAAAGCATTTTTTCAACTAAAATAGAATTTGCAGCTGTATGATTGCATCAAAGGCATAAACCTTTTTACTGAAAAGAAGCAAAAAGTTGTTTTTTTTCAATTTTACATTGAAAAGATATTATCTTAAACTATGTGTTTAAAATTTTGATAAAACTACAAAATCTGTGACAAAACTTCAAATTTGCTTCTTAAATAAGTGATTTAAAAATCACTTATTTCAATAAGTCCCCTGACTGTTATACCTGTTAGCAGGATTCCAACCCTACCCTAACCTGGGACATTCCTGAAATTTTGAGACGAACTAAACAACCCATTGTTGGGTTGCTGCCACTAAATTGGTAATGTTTAGGAAATTTTGCAGTTATTGGTTAGTTTTAGTTTGAATATGTTCATTTCCATTTGAAATTTTAGCTGGAACACTAATCAGCATGTGACAGCGAGACAAAATGTCAATATGATTTCTATGGCCATGTTAGTACAGGGGACCTTCACATAGGGAGGTTTTTACAAACATTCTGAAAAAAGGACAGAATTTTGGCAATCATTGAAAATGACATTCAAATAATTTGCAAAACTTGTTTCCCAATCCACTATAAATAAATATGTTTAAACTGAAGAGTGTTGCCAGACAATAAAGGTGCTTTTTCATTCTGTTTAAGGAATTGGTGCATGTTTACATGTGCATGAGAAATTTGAGATAAAATTCCAAGTTTCTTCTTTGTATAAATGTAAGAATATGGGTGATTTTGGAATAACACATTTGAAAATTAAATAATTACAACATCTTAACCTGATGCCTTCTCTAAACATGTACAACATGTAGGAAGGTTCATACTATGAAATCTGATTGAAAATATTTATGTTA
>CM034351.1:88311290-88336222 GCA_019925275.1 Mytilus edulis | reverse complement strand
TTCTGCTGTTTTTAATATATATTTGGTGTATGATGTACATGTCTATATTACAGCAATCATCTGACCATGACTTCATTTCTAACATCATAGTTAATGTAAAGGTAATATGTTGCTTTTAGTAACATAAATATTGTAGAGAGGGCTTTCATAAGCTTGGCCATATCAAATTTAAACTGAACTAACTTAACTTCAATCATAATCAGCAAAGCAGATTTAACCCCGCTGCATTTTTGCGCCTGTCCCAAGTCAGGAGCCTCTGGCCTTTGTTAGTCTTGTATTATTTTAATTTTAGTTTCTTGTGTACAATTTGGAAATTAGTATGGCGTTCATTATCACTGGACTAGTATATATTTGTTTAGGGGCCAGCTGAAGGACGCCTCCGGGTGCGGGAATTTCTCGCTACATTGAAGACCTGTTGGTGACCCTCTGCTGTTGTTTTTTATTTGGGCGGGTTGTTGTCTCTTTGACACATTCCCCATTTCCATTCTCAATTTTAAGATATTCATTTCACCAAGTGCACTTTTGTATTGTAATAAAGAATGGTGCAAGAATGATATGGAAAAGGTTATTTTAAAGTTAGAATCAAGATATCAAATAATTTAAGCCTGATACGAATAAAAGTATAAATATTTTTTGATTTTGGACGTCTCATTGTTTTATATGTAGAGAAATTGTGTATTTTTTTCAATGGAGATGAGACTTCAAATGAAAACTCAATTTAATTGTTTATGTATGATAAGAAAGGTAGAGAGGCGGATATGGATCAATTGAATATGTAGATGCAGATCTTTGAGATTAATACAGATAAACCTATAGTTTGTTTTATATATACGAGAATTAAAAAATATTAAATTTGCTTTATTTTTGTTTTTTGCACCCTTTACTAAATAAGCGACCATTATGTTGTCTGCTCTGCATCCACGCTGTAACAGGTTTATAAAGTTGTGGTTTAAGGTGGTTTTCAATGGTTATTATTATGTTATGGTGTAAACTTTTCGAAGTATGTGCCAAATTAAAATTTCGCATTTTATTCACTTGTATGATAAACAGTTTTCTCCTTCAGATTCCCATATGTTAAAAAAAAAGTATCAGTTGGTAACATTTCATTTTCACTGTATATACTAGACATCATTGTAGAATTACATTATGACACTTAAGATATTTACTAGGTTGGTTTCTCAGATACTATACACAATATCAATATAAAAAGAAGATGAGGAAAGATTGTCAATGAGACAACTCTCCACAAGAGACATTATGACAACTATAGGTCACTGTATCACCTTCAACAATGAGCAAAGCCCACTACGCATAAGTTGGTTCCCAAATGAAAAATGTAAAACAATTCAAACAAGAATAGTAAAGGCCTAATTTATGTACAATATAATAATGAACGACAAACAAATATATTACACAGCAGACAACCACTGAATTATAGTCCAGTCAAACTAAGATTTAACCTCAAACTAATTGCAACAGAAAGTATTTTAGTTCTAATCTATAGTATTATGTCCTTTATATACACAGAAAAAAGTCCCATAAAATCTAACTTGAAGAAAACTCAAAATCAGCATTTTAAATTTCCTATGGAAATTAACATTGGGAGGGGAGATAACTCTTGCAAAAATTAGTATTTTTTGGTCAGTTTTTGGTTGTTATTCTTGAAATTTATGTATAGTATGATACTTTGATGGGGTTATAAGTTTGTATTTGACTAAATTATATAATCTTCTGCTCATGAAATGTACAAAACAGAAGTGCTATGGGTAGTTTTATTTTTTTCGTACATTTTTCATTAAAGAAATTGCAAATTTGAAGCTTTGTAACCATTTAAAAAAAAAAATGTGAAAATTTGGTATTGTTTATATCTGTATATTATGTTTTTTCAGCAACTTACTTATCTTAAGAAACTTTAAACCACAAAAAGAAGAATACATGCTTAATAATTTTTATTAAATTTGAGATTCTTTACCTTGACATGTTGAAAAATTCATAAAATGGTCAACTAATAAATTACGAAATCTAGATTATAGCTTGATAAAATATATGCAAACTCCTTTAGAGTTGTTTGTTATACTCTAAAGACCGCTTAAAAATCAAGAATCAATAGATTCTGATGAATAGAAGCGGTAAAGTTATAATTTTGTATCAATTTTTATAGATATTTCTGCCTTTTTTGCAAGAGTTATTTCCCTTTTCAATGCAAATCTCCATAGGAATTTTAAATGGTGATTTTTTTAGTTTTCCTCAAGTTAGATTTTATGGGACTTTTTTCTGTGTATATTTGGGGTATAATGCTAAAGATTAAAACTTAAAAATCTTCTGTTGCAATTACTTTCAGGTTAGGGTCAAATTTATGCTAGATTGACTGGACTATTACAGGCTCTCCTGACTTTGGACAGTCATGTACACAATGTGGCTTAGTAAAACTAGTTTCAAGGGGCCAACCCTCCCAACCTGAGACTGTGATGTAATTGTACAACATAAGAAAAACTTTATTTGGTGATTTAAAATAGTATTGTGTAGATATGCATCCAGCAGAGTTCATCTGTCTATGACTTCATGCTGTGTTAGCTCTTTGCATAAAGCTATATATTTTAAAAAAGATCTAAGTATGTGTTCTGAAGGTTTGGTCTGGTATATATTGGTTGTCATTGACATCATGTTAAACTTAGAGAGAAGACCCTACACTGCTGAGAAAATATCACAAAACAGTAAATGAGGTAGTTAATATAACAAGCATATGACAGGGTTGTAACTTGTAATCAGTATAATGACACTAAATCTTCACGTCACTCACCAGTGATGAATGTTTAACAGAATCACCTTGTGTGTACTGTATCAAGTTTATATATATTAAACTTGAATCCAATTCAGTATTATATAGGTTGGTAAAACACACCTACTATTGCCATGGGGATTTCCATAAGGCAAGTCTACGAGTCCTGTAGCCTTGAAGTCATAAAATTTCTGAGACAGTTAATGTACTCATACTCCAAAATCAAAATATTGGATTTCATGTTTCGAGCATGATTTTTGTGCTCCGAGCACTGAGAAAAGTTTTATGACTTCAATCCCAGGAGTCAAAATTTTTAATACTGGTGAGTCAAAAGATGCATCAAGATTGTAAAATGTTGTATCAACTGTGTACACATATCATTTTATGAGAAAATCTTAAACAAAATACAAAAATAATGTCATTCCATGCTCTTTTTTGTCATAGGGATTGAATTAATAAACCATACAGCAGCAAAAATTCATCTTCTCACTGATGGACTTTGAAAATACTTACTGAGGACTGTGTGTCTACAGTTCAGATTATCCTTTGTCTTACAGTTTGATGCACATGGATGAAATTAAATTATAGGCCAAGAATACTACAAAAGCCACTTTGGACTTGCGGTCATAAAACTTTTAAGTATAATTTTTGTACTCAAGATTCAGGAATCATCCAACCGAAATACTGGACTTGGTGTTTCAACCACATCACACTTAGTAAAGTTTTATGATGAAGGACCCAGGTTTATTGATTTTACTGATATCCACTACTGACAGCAAGATAAAGACAAAGTTTATCTCATTATTTCTATATATGCTAAAAGATAAAAAAAAAAAAAAACTATAATCTTTATATATATATATATTTAATCATTCATAGTTTAAAAATAATCAACAATTTGCACAGATTATAATATTTTCAGTGTTTGAATTGAGCATGTTTCACCTAAATGTACATAATTAAGTATCAAATAAAAAATTCAAGAAAGGTTAATATATTTTCTTTTGATCAAAATTGTCATTTTTAAATTTGTAATAATTTTCTCATTGTAAATTCAACATTGGAGCCTTTGAAAGAACACAGCTCGCACAACACTAAGTTCAAGATAGCTCCTAAAGTCAATTACATCTTCTGACAGAAAAAATCATTACTACAACACTCAACAGGATTTCAATAAAATATCAACCACTATTCATTCATAAATGATAACATTGTAAGAGTGACCAAACATTTGTTTCAACTAAAATTAACATGAAAAAGGCAATTGCACAAATAAAACAAAATATATACTAGAAATTACAGGAGATATAAAATACTGACAAGTTCTAAGCCATTTTCCCATAAGCATGATGTTAAATGAATATCATTGGACGAACATTACAATTAGCAGTTTGCCACAGCTGATGGGCTCAAAACATATTTTGATCTTACATAATTTTAAGAATTTGGGTAGATTTTTATTTTTTTTTAGATCTATACATGCAAATGTATCTTTTTTTAATTAACTTCTTAAGATAAATCCACTAAAGAATTTACATTTTTATTTGCCAAATTTATCAAATAAAAATCTTGTCCTTTGTTTTAATTTTAATAGTACCGGTAAGTATGATATTTTTTTTTCACAGATGACATAACTTCCATGTAAAAACATGAATGAGCAGTGAAGTTTCATCCCCAACCAGTAAAATTGGGTAAATATCATGAATATGGCATAAACAATGAAGCAATAATGATGGAAAGTAAAAATATAAAATAGCCTAACAACATTGTCATGATTGCATAACAAACTCTGGAGTCAGAAACACTTTTCAAACCATTACAGGACTAAGGCATGTGAATCTAACATATCTAAACATTTGAGAAATTTGGTTATATATTTCAAAATTGCTCAACAGTCAAGAAACTTTAAAAAATATCTCCTCATAGAAAACAAATTTCAACTGCTATTTTAGCACAGCCTTTTCTATCACAGATTTTCGCCGCCACTTAGATGTATTTACATATAAATGATATACATAGTGTAACTTTGAACAAACCCTGTTTATATCTAACATGCATGCAGAAAAAGAAAGTATCAAATATATTTTTTTACAATCCTATCATAGAAGACTGAAATAATATTTTGGACTTTTCTCCATTTATTATTTAGAAAAATCTGTCTAGCATTTTTCTCCATTCTAAGTAAATTTTATCCTGCAATTAAAAGTAGTGAGCATGATGAAGTAACCATCACCAAATTCAAAACAATTTATTATTTTTTCTGTATAAATACCAAGCACACACAATTGAGAGAAATCTTTTTTTTAAGGGGATAATACTCTGCATTAATTAAATTTCACCTCTTTTATTCATTCCAGTCTAAAATTGTAAAAAAAAACACATGACAGTCAAGACAGAAGGTAACAACAGAACAGTTATATTGAAATTATTTCTGTAATATTGAGGTATATCACTTTCAATTGCCGAGTCTAAATGTTGTATAAATCATAAAAAATATTATAATATCAAGTCATTTACATGTATAATATCTTGAAAAAAAATATCACAACTATAATTTGAAACTAATTGCCTACAAAACATTTAAGAACCATATAAAGTTCAAATTTTAGAATGGATAATTGGGACTGTGAAATAATTTAGTAACAAAAATTGAATCCATATTTTCAGGCTACCTGTATTTTTACCATTTTTCATATTTTGCATTTTAACCTCCTTTTTTAACATATATATATATCTGTTACAAATTTGTTTTTTTGTTTACATCTAAGATTCTGATAGTAATTTGTACATTTTATTTCTATGTTCTGTTAATAATACTGGAGTAAGAATTTTTTCTGTGTCATCTATGCGTCTTTGAAAACGTTCATGATCAAGTGCATTTTCCCGCCACTGGCCTTTTCTTGCTGCCTTATATGCATGTGCCCATGTAATCATGTGGTGTACTTTGGCAATCTTTGCATCCTCTGGAAAGTGTACCTGAAATATATATAAACACCATAAATATACATTATACATATTAATAATTATAAAAATACATAAAATTGAAGCAAAATTAATTTGTAAATTTTGGTTAACCCCAACTTAGGTGTATCAGTCTTTTAATTGCTAACATCATAAACATAAGGAGATGTCACATGATACAGATAGACTATCAGAAAACTTTTCACCAAAGACAAAAGGTTAAAGATGTATGCAACTATATTTAGTACTTTACATGGTATAGCCGACTATGCAGTATAGGCTTAAAGCCGTTGCTCATTGTTGAAGGTGACCTACTGTTGTTAATTTCTATGTCATTTGGTCTCTTGTGAAAACTCGTCTCATTGGCAATTATACATTTGTATTACATCTTTTTATAAATATAGGGTATGTTAAGGGACATTCAGTCCTAAAGACCTTTGATAAATTGTGTGAAATATTGAAAAAAAAAAAAAAAAAAAAAATTGGGGGCGTTTCTTTACCAACCAGTTTTTTTTTTTAGTGGTGACTGTTTTTTACTTGCATTGATGTAACCTTAGTGTTGTTTTATTTTTTTTTAACTATTAGTTTTCATAATATTCACTTCTTTTTATGTACATGTAAATTGTCATTCCAACAATATCTAATATACATGATTGTACATGTATCTAGAAATATATATACCTTTTTGTCCTTTTTCTTAGATTTTTTTTTATCCTCAATCTTGGCTGTTGAAGGATGTCTTCTAATTTGAACTTCCCACGCATGGTTTATGTCTTTCAAATTTTTGGAATGTTCATCTGTTTCTGGTTGCACAGAGCAAATAACATTCAAATTTAAAGGCATGCTAAATGCAGAGTCAAGAAAATCTGAATCTAAACAGTTTCCATCAATTTGATCATCATCATCATCATCTTCTTCATCATCTGACCAATCGCTGAAGTCTTCATCATCTTCAAAAGTCATAAAAAAAGAATGTGAAGGTTGATTTTGTGATTCACTAGTGTTACTGTCTGGACTAAAACCTAACATGAAAGCAACGGCTGGATTTTGGCACTTTTGGAAAGAATCGTCTGATTGACTTGTCTCCTCTGTAGCATCTTCCTTTTTAGCTTTGGATCTACGTCGCCTTTTAGCTGAGGGTCTACATTTTTTATTTTCTTTCCTTATAAAAAGTATAAAAGATTTATCTTCTAATGTATTTTCTTCACTGTTTTTATCTGTTTCACTACTCATGCTACTAGGAGATTGTTGAGAGTTGGTTGCATTAATTTGAATTTGAAACTGTGAAGATTTTCCATCTAAATTCCTGAAACTGAAGCTCTTGCAATTGTCATTCATTTCATTGCCTCCAATTTTGTCAATATTGGACTTCTTTTCACACGTTATATTTTTGCCACTTTCCTCTACTTCCACAACTTCATAATTTGAGGAATCAGGTACAACCCGAGTCTTCAGTTCATCACATTCATCATCTGTACATAAATCTAACCAACTGTTTACAACTTCGCCATTGTTGTCAGGTATTTCACAACTGTCTTCACTATCATTTTTTTGTTGTTCCAATCGGCTGCTTTTTTCCCTTTCTTTAGGATTCTGTGAAAGTTTTATTTTGCTGCCATTTTTCGGTTCACATTTTTCTTCATCACAACGCTTTGGATTTGATTGCACTCTTTCTGTATCTGGACTAGAAGTAGCATTTGAAACAGATTCTATATTATTAGTTTTTACATCATTTAAAATTCTATCTGTATCACAGTTTTTTCTGGAAGGATTATTGGAATGCTTTGTCTGATTTACACTACCTGTAGCACCAGCAGATTTGCAAGAAATCTTTGCTAAATAGTTTTGCTTGAATTTATTTTTATAGCACTGATTCAAATTACAATAAGTCATTTTTGGAATGTATGATCTTTCCGATGTTGTATTCGATGGCGCTGTTATGCCAATTGTTGAAGCCACTACCGCAGGATGGAACATTGCCATTGGTTTGTTGTTCCACATATTGCTCTGCCTCTGGGATGTGAGCGGACAATAAGATTTTCCTCTTGATTCAGTCATTATTGGTTTTGAATCGTCTATAATTGTTTTGTTTACAATATCCTTCAATATTTTACATGAATTATGGCTATCCTCGGCAGTCAAATTATTTCTGTACCCACCTAAGTTGGTATACTTTCTATTAAACATGTTCCTGAGGTCAACCCCTTTACTATTGAATGATTGTTTATTATTACCACTCTTCCTGGAACTATGGTCAATCATAGTGTCAATGTCCGAACTTTCTGACGAAATTTCACCCGTACTGTCGAGTCTCATGAAAGGTACCCGTGTTACGTGATTAGGGTCAAATCGTTTCCCATATGGCATAATTTTAAATGAAACTACTTATCCAGCGGCTTCTCTTGCAATCTTTGTTGAATAATGGTTCCAACCGTCTGACAAAGGATTGTTGGCAAAGTAATACTCCTTTAAAGAACTGTCAATAAGTGTTCTTACAATTTCTTGTGAGCTGGGATCAGAATTACGACTTACTCCGCAAAATATCCAGCCAGATTGTTCTTGGTTATCAGAAACACAATTCACACTATTGTATTGTTTATATAAATTCCAAATTCTGTTTTCAACTATTCCATACATTTTGAACTATTTAATTATTATCTTCTTTGTGTGTTGCTTTAAAAATGATCTGTGTAACGGTAAACATGTTGTCTTATATTTTTCGACATGGATAATTCCCGGAAGTTCGAGAATTTCCACAGTCCGGTTCGTTCGCATAATATAGTTCTCCGATTTGTATGAAATTATATTTCAATATCTCAATTAACACACAAACTACAAATTCAAAATGTAATTAAAATTATTTCAAATAGTTCAAGTAACATTTTATATATAACAAGAATTAAAAAAATATTCCAAAAGAGCAAAATTTTCCAAAAGCGTAATAATCTATTATTTATTTTTAGATTCATAAAATGTGACGTTTTATTGCATCAGCTTTCGCTTAAGAAGGGAAGCTGCCCGTTAATTGTAATATTTTGAACAAGTACAATTAAAATGCACATTGTGTTGTTGAATTGATGACTGAGTTGACCTACAATGCATAAACAAACTCGATAATTAAGGGATTCCGATCTTTCTTTGTACTATAATTAGACTGGTAGTAAACGGGGATGATTGACGCACTGTGAATTGACGTCATAAGCACATGCTTTCTATCTGAGTAATAAAATGAATTCTATAATTAGAAACAGGTATTCCGAAGCAAGGATAAATTTTTAACTAGGACTACACAAAACGCTTGATTGTCGAGAAAGAACTTTACAGAGTTATAGTTTGTTATTTTTAAAAATCCTTAAAAAAATATCTGCACGCAAGATTATAGAATAGAACAGAATATTTTATTCACCAAAATCACCCAAGGTGCGTGTAACACTTTAATATCAATAATAAAAATTTTAAAGTTTTCAAATTTTAGATTTTTGGATTTTTTTATCAAAGTTTTAAAATATCAAAATTCCATAAACTTCGTCTACAAATAGATTATAGTTCAGATATAAACGCAAACTTAAATAATACTAAACTGAAAATTTAAACTGATCGTACAGTTTTCAGCTTTTTTTTTTAATTTTTTTTAAGTTTTTAATGTTTTAATTGATATTTGAATAAAACATAGGAAAGGGGAAATTACTGAAAAAGCGGATACCAGTTTCAAGAGCGAAACGGACAAGAATAGAATAGGATAGCGGAATGTTTCTCAGTATTCACTGTGACAAAATTCGGGCCCAGGGGCATACTATCAGAGGCGGATTTAGGGGGGGGCAAGGGGACCCGGCACCCTCTTTTTGGGAAAAAAATTGGTTGCATATATAGGGAATCACTGAAGCGTGACTGGAGCGGGCCCCCCGCTATGTCAGTCAGTGGGCCCCCACTTATCAAGTTCAAATTTCTGGATCCGCCATGCCCTGACTATTAGCATACAAACAATATTATTATTTACAAGAACATATGCAATTATAATTACATATATAAACAATAGATATGTAACACAAAAACGAAAAAAATCTACAGGAATCACACACAACAAAATAATAGCAATATTATAAACACTGAGCCAAACGAAATGATATCTAAAAAACCAAATCAAAACGAAAATAATATTTTCTGAAAAACTAAATATAATATGAAACAAGTGGCTAACGTGTTTGATCTACAAGACGAACATGAGATATAACGGATTCTTTAAGTCGAAAAATAAGTTAGACCTGATTTTGACACAACTTGATTCTCTAAATAAATGAACCGGAAGCAGAAACTATTTGTCAACTTTGTGATTACTGCTCTAAATGTGGTTATACATAGTATTGGGTGGTATATTTGACTCTCAAAGGTGCTTCAATAAGGATACATTTTCAGGTGCGGATCAAGGAATTTGAAAAGGGGGATTCAACATTTGGACTTAGGCTTGTAAAAAGTATACGCATTTATCAAATATGTAGCACAATTAGAGGTTGGCGCCCCTGGCCCCTTATTCCGACCACACCTGTTTTTGAATAGCAAATAAAAGGAAACGGGATAACTGATTTTTTTATCAAGGGTTAGTTCCGTATTTTTTATTTGGGCACTCGAATCTTATCCCAGTCAGAATGAGGCGTTAAGCAGCAAGTACTCAATCATAAATGATTGTTACATTTTTTATATAATTTGTCAAGTAGTCCATCTTAATTAGAAATTGGTAGTTTGGTTTCCCACTAGACACGTGCCTCTTGCACGGCCGACACTCGGCTAACCGAGAGATTGGTCGGTTAATCTATATTGAGTATGCGGCTATATGGGCTATTGGTCTGTTAATCGGGTTGGTTATACGTCTGTTAAGAGTAAAACGCTTAAATTAATGTTAAACTCTATTAAATATACAGAGTTTTGGCATGTTATAAGAACCAAATCAAAAAAAGAAAAGTGTCTGACAAAATGATATCTATCATAGAACATTTTGCACTTGTAAAAACATTTCATAGTCTCCGCAGTTTTCATAGATTTCTATTGATTGAAGTAGCACGTTCTCAATTCCGACTGAAAGTGTCTTTCTAATACAACACAGGGTACATATAACGTGTTCTCGTTCACATATGAACATGGTATTTGTCACTGGACGTTAAACCCTGATTCCAATTTGTTCTTTTCTTCTATTACTTAATCATATGTTGTTTACAAATCACTCTAAAGAAGTAAACGGAAAGGAGCGAATGCAGCTACATTTGGTTATTTTAAGTTTCAATTTATTTTATTCCGTTTAGTTCCTTTCTACATTAGTGCTGAGGAGAACCTCAGTTGTCTATGGTGGCCGGTGAAGTCCATTTCGCCTTTTCGCGAATTCTATAGGGCGAAAACGCGAAATCGCGAAGTCGAAAACGAGAAATCGGTTTCGCGTTTTTGCGTTTTCGGCTTCGCAATTTCGCGTTTTCGCCATATAGAATATGTAAAGCGAAAACGCTGAAGCGCTAAAACGCAAAATGGCATTAACCTGCCACCATAGTTGTCCGCATGTTAACTTCTAGAATTTGTCACCAATATAAGTACATCGCAATCCGTTACTGTTTCAACAGCCATCGGTGTTTCATGTGTGTGTTCTTAAACAAGTATTATTATTTTCTCGGTTTTAGCAATGTACATGTATCACTCTCTACTGTCCTTAAATATTTTATTCTATATTCTGCGTTTCCATCCAGATTCTCGTGTATACTAGAGGGTCCGGATTGGGGGTATTGTTTATTTCTGTATTCTTTAAATTGTTATGTCATTTTTTTTTTACATTTTATTTATCTTACTCATTATTCTTTCTTTATTTTTCATATTTTGTCATCCCAATATATTTTACTTACTGATGTTTAGTTACATTACGACGTTTATCTCTGATTTATATACTGGTTACCAATGTAGATGACAAATTTGTGTCATTCATGACAATTAAACAGAATCAACATGATATATGCGATCATTCTTGGATGAAATTAATATTACTTTAATATTACACTTTTTGAAACCATTTTTATCAATTTTCAATTTCATGTGTTGTTTCCGTATATGTTACGTTTCATTGCTCATGTGTTGTTTTCGTATGATTGTAGCCGCTCGTCTTGAGCCTACTCATTTGATCCGATAACACCCCATATATCAATAAAATTATACTTTTATTGTCATTCATAACTCTTAACAGACCAATTAACAGACCGGGGTTTATACATCCGACCCATTAACAGACCAGGTTTTAAATAAAGATTGATTTATGTCACCAAAATACAGATTTTCGTGTAGATTTTTCACACAATGATATCAATATGGTTAACAAACATAATGCCTTTCTTTTTTCGATGTTCAAAATATTGAATACAAGTAAAGCCCCAGTCCCACTAGACCACGATCGCACCACGCTCACCGCGATCTAAAATAAATTTAGATCGTGGTGAGGTCGTGGTATGAGCGGCATGAAAATGTTAATTTTCGTTGCTTTCACGATGCTACTACGTCCTAATTACGCTTCTACAACGATCCCGCTACGATTAAACCACGTTCTCACCGCGCTTATTCTGCGACCTCACTACGCTTATAAAGATCTTTCTACCGTCGCTCTTCACGTTCTCACTACGACCATACCACGAGTTATCCGATTGCAACACGATCTTACTGCGATTATAGCACGTTCTTACCACGATTATACTACGTTCATACTGCGATCTTACTACGTTCTCAGCAATACCGTCAATATCGTGTTTCATATCAATATAGTTCCATTCCTTCTATTTCTGATTAAAACGGAGATTTCTTGGAAATAATACAGTCATGCCACCAAAATCTACTAGAACACGTGGGCGTGGTTGTAGGGTTGATGTAGAGGCAGAGGGAGCAAAGTATGAACGACATACTAAACTCCAAATAGTACACAAGAAACTAAAATTAAAAATAGTACAAGACTAACAAAGGCCAAAGGCTCCTGACTTTGGACAGGCGCAAAAAGAGTGGGGTTAAACATGTTTGTGAGATCTCAACCCTCCCCCTATACCTCTAGCCAATGAAGAAAAGTAAACCCATAACAATACGCACATTAAAATTCAGTTCAAGAGAAGTCCGAGTCTGATGTCAGAAGATGTGACTTAAGAAAATAAACAAAATGAAAATAATACATAAATAACAACAGACTACTAGCAGTTAACTGACATGCCAGCTCCAGACTTCAATTAAACTGATACTTTACACATAAGTAGTATAATACTTGTCATCAAGAGATGTCGGAACGACCAATCAAACCTAATTACAACCTATTACTGCTGGTCCATAAAGCTCAAATGACGATATTTTAGTGAACGATAGCAGAGATGACACAGATGTGTCAATATATATAGGAAGATGTGGTATGAGTGCCAATGAGACAACTCTCCATCAACGTAAACATCTATAAAAGTAAACCACTATAGGCCAAAGTACGGCCTTCAATACGGAGCCTTGGCTCACACCGAACAGCACGCTATAAAGGGCCCCCAAAAATACTAATGTTAAGGTAGCACTCCACAGTTAGAAAATAAAATTAAAAATGAGCCACAAAATGTTTTATCATCTCCTATTCCTGGATTTCTAATACATTAACCTAACTGTTTGTGTTGTACATGTGCATATGTATGTAATCAGTATATTCCATAGATTTGATTTTTAAAAGTTAAAAGAGTGAAAATTAGTTCCTTTTATGTGTATCCATGGCAACATTCTGCATTTATTTACCATAAAATATTGCAACAAGGGGGTTGGACATGTCACATATCCCCCCAAAATTTGGGTCAAACTAGAATTGCAATGCCTTTGAGTGATACCTTTTTAGAAACTGTTTTCATAAATCGTCCTAATGATCAAATAAAAAAGGCAGTGGCTATTCGTCCGGCTAGCTGGACAAATAGTCAAAAATGTCTATTCATCCGGCAAGCCGGACAAATAGCATTTGTACGGGTTTTCGCTATTTGTCCGGCCAAAAATATAATGATGAAGATATAACATCGTGTTTTGAAGGTTTTAAATAAAGCACGAGTTGTTTCAAAATATATTAGCTAACATCATTTTATGAAAAAGATCTCATTCTAATAATAAAAAAAAAAACTATACATTTGATTCAGATTATTTTGTTCTAATATTCTAAAGGAACTTGGGTTAGGGAGGGCAGAAATGATGCTCTCTTTTGTTCTTCTGCCTATGAATTTCCTGTAAAGCAAATAGTCGAGCCAATCATTATTGGCTTCATCTTTGAATCCAAAAAATCCTGAATTTATTGTTTCTGTGAAGTTTGGTTAAAGTAAAGGTCCTCATATGATTATGCACGATCCACATTTAAATTGTTCGGCGATTTTTATTTCATAGGAAATTAGAGAAAAGGTCAGGCACGTGTAACCTGTCCCCAAAAGTAGGATTGTGTTTTCGATAAGACTTTTTTAGAAAAAAATGTGTATTAGATATAACAGAAAAAAGGGGGGATTCCCCAACCCTGGTGTCTTATTCCCAGTCCAGGCATATCAGTATGTTCATATATCTCCGTTGTAGTATAACTGAAAATAATGCATCCAAGCAAGTTTGATATAGTACTTTTTTCCGAATGCGTCCATAAGGTAAATGGGGGTAAATCATCAATTTCACTTTGATTTCAGGCTTATTCCTCACAGTTAACATGTATACGCTATTGTTCTGGAATCACTCCTATAGACATTTGTTTAAAGCAATCACATTCACTCTGGTTTTCTCTATGACATCTCTAAATATAAATCACGATCTCCAATTCTTAAAACGTCCATTGCATACGCGCGTGTGTTATCCGACACCTAGTGTGTTATCCGACACCTCATCCGGGACACTTTCCGCGTCACATGACACTTTTATTGATATCGAAGGTTTGCGCATCTGCGGACGGATGGCCGGACGAATAGAGATTTTTAACTATTCGTCCGGCTAGCCGGACGAATAGACACTCCGAATAAAAAATGGGCGTCTTTCGCCTCATTTTTTCGTAAAATCCAATCACAAAGTTCGTGCGATAAAAAGTTGGAAAAAATTACAATAATTGCCGGACCAATGTATGATAGGGACATGCAAATACGGCCTGTCATACAGAAAACAGCCTATATTACATACATTACATAATCTTGATGTTCATATAAATCAAATACAAAGGCTATTTTAATACTCAGCTATCCAAAAATGAATTTTATTGCACACTAGCTCTCATATTTGAAAAATCCACAGGGGCCAAAATGCGAAACTACACAACTAACTGTGGAGTGCTACCTAAACCATTTAAACGGGAAAAACCAACGGTCTAATCTATATAAAAACGAGAAGCATGGTTGAGCCATTAGAGCAAATAGATAAATACATTCAGACAAACAAAATCTTGGGAGTTTTTTTTTATATATTTGATGTGAAAATGACAATAAAAATGATGGTCGTAGTGTGAACGTAGTAAGGTCGTGAGAAGAGCGTGATGAGGACGGCAAGGGCGTGCTAGAATCGTACTATGGTCGTGAACAGCGTGGTAAAGTCGTAGTGGAAGCGTAGTTGGGTCGCGGTGAGAACGTGATGGTCGTAGTAAGGTCTTGATAACGTCGCTGTGAGATCGTAGCGCAATCTGTCCGAATAAAATCACGCTTTCGCTACGCTCTCACTGCGATTGTACAGCGACCTTTGCGATCTTACTACGATCTTAGTGCGCTCTCACTACGCTTTTACTACGACCTAATTTCGCCACGACCGCACCACGATTGTTTTGAACATGTTCAAAGTTGGCCACGCTCTTCACGATCTTGAAAACCTCACCACGACCATGGTACGACCTTACTGCGACCTACACGATCGTACCACGATCATCAAAATATTCATTTTTTTCACAGATCGTAGTGCGATCGTGGCCTAGTGGGACTGGGGTATAAATTTAACCAATGTGTCATTTTGTGTACATTTTATGTGTGTGAAATGTGTATAAATTTATTGATGAGTAACCCGTTTTTTCATTTTATAGATCATACATCGAAGCTAGAAAAATAATAATTACACCACTGAATTCAGTGCATTGAATTGTTTTGTTAGACATGAATACTTTTTATGATGGAAATATATTTAGAAAGTTATACAATGAAACATGCTGAACTTTCAATGATTTTCTCTATAACACCTGATTAACAGACTTTAGCCAACCCGATTAACAGACCAACCGCCGATATAGCCGCATACTCAATATAGATTAACCTACCAATCTCTCGGTTAGCCGAGTGTCGGCCGTGTCTTGGCGTGACGTCTTTATACAAAATCCATCGGATGCCTGTATACTGATTGATACTTTAGTCTGTGATTACTTGATTTATTCATCATTTGTAAGTTGCTATGAACTAACTTTCAGTATAATTGCCAGTACACTTAGGTCGGTTATTTGTGTCTTTTATTTGTTTGCACTTTCGCGGATCTACAATCTATCGACTCTTGTACCTTGGCATTGCACAATGACTCTTTATAACGCTTTTACAATAAAACCATTGGATGTTGGATATGAACTGACTGATGATTTAGTCTTAGGTGCAGAAAGCTCGACATAGGGATAGTGATCCGGCGGCGGCGGCTGGGTCGATGGCGGTAACTAACTTGTTAAAAGCTTTATATTTTAGAAGGTGGAAGACCTGGTTGCTTCATATACTTTGTATATAACAACAACAACAACAACAACAATACTTTATTTTAAGAGGGTTACACAGTTAGCTATATAACTAATCTTCCCTGAGGCCCTCAACATATATAGAAGCCTGATGTTACGAAGTTTCCGTCTGTCACATGTCCATTGTTATTGACCTCATTTTCATGGTTCAGTGACTACTTGAAAAAAGTCAAGACCTCATTTTGGTGGTTCATTGGTCAATGTGAAGTTTTCATGGTTAAGTTTGTTTCTTAGATACTATAAGCAATAGGTCAACTATATTTAATGCATAAAGATTAATTGTAAGGTGTACATGTCTGCCTGCTATTGTTCATCTGACCTTGACCTCATTTTCATGGTTCATTGGTCAAAATATAGATTTCTTGATTAAGTCTGTATCTTAGAAACAATAAGCAGTAGGTCAGCTATATTAAGTGTATTGAAATATTATAAGGTGTAGATGTATTTCTTGTTTGGTTAATCTGACCGTATCTTAATTTCTTGGATCATGCATAGGTCACCGTACGGCCTTCAATAATGAGCAAAGCCCATACCGCATAGTCAGTTATAAAAGGCCCCGAAATGACAACGTAAAACAATTCAAACAAGAAAACTAACGACCTTATTTATTTTAAAAAATGAACGAAAAACAGATATGTAACACATAAACAAACGACAACCACTGAATTACAGGCTCCTGACTTCAGACAGGCACATACATACATATGTTGCGGGTTTAAACATGTTAGCGGGATCCCAACCCTCCCCCTAACCTGGGACAGTGGTATAACAGTACAACATAAGACTCAGTTGAAAAAGGCTTAACTCATCAGATGGACAAAAATACAAGTGGACG
Organism: Mytilus edulis; assembly: GCA_019925275.1. Classification (NCBI taxonomy): domain Eukaryota; kingdom Metazoa; phylum Mollusca; class Bivalvia; order Mytilida; family Mytilidae; genus Mytilus; species Mytilus edulis. Next base: position 88,318,915 of record CM034351.1, on the reverse strand, counting down.
TGGCCGGGTACTTGTACATCCCAACAACAAAAAGACACTAGGAACAGATGCCTACTGTAATTTTTGATTTTATGCCAGATATTTTAAAGGTTATCATTTTGGATGGGGTTTGCTAGTTGAAGAAGGCTGCACATCCAGTACTCTATAATTATTTTAACACTTACGTCGTTTGGACTCTGGAGGACAGTAACTCAGTGCTGTCCCATTGACAATCATACCACATCTTCTCACATTTATATTCTAAAGACCATGATATGATATTGATAATTTGTTGGCTGAACTCGTCCGTCTCGTAAAAAATAAAAAAATCATTCGTACTCCAACACTTTCTTGTATATGTAATATGTAATGTTCCTATATATGTATGTTGTGTACAAGTTATCATTTTGTACAAATTATAATTTGTACAAAAATATTTAATTTGTATTTTGACTTTGTACAAATTACAATTTGTACAAAATTTGACCAAAATTCACTTATAACTTGTACAATAATTTATAATGTGGGTTTTGGTGAAAACAGCATTGAATCAAACGGTAGAATTTTAATTAACTGACCACACATTAAACCTTATTAATAGAATATAATATTGTTTTTTTACAAAATTACAAAAGGCAGACTGATTTTCAATTTTTTTTTAGAAAGAAAAAAGTAAATTTGCAGGATTTAAAAAAAAAAATTAATGCACAAAATCCTTTTTCTTAAAAAAAATTATATCATTCAATATTACTTCTTAATTAGTTATTATCGTTATTTTGATGATTTTTCTTTATTCAGAAACTTTGCAAAAACTGTAACATTTGTAAGATTTGACATTTCGGATCGTTAAAGATCGTGTTCAGCATTTTGATGATCGTGAAAAGGATCTCGAAAAATTATTTCAAAAAGTCCATGAAAATAATCAAGTCTTTCTTTAAACAAGTGATGATTTATATTTTTGATCGGTATATCAAATGATTGGATTTTCATGACTTATTCTGCTTTACTTGTGTTTGTTAAAAGGTTGATGGTTCAATGTCATTGGGTCTGATAACTTAATAATACTACACTAACAAGTTTTCGTATAACAATTAAAGTCCGTCTGTCCGTTCTGTGTACGTTTTATGTTGTTTTTAAAGTTTAGATTGTCTCAACTGATTTGCATTAAGTTTTATGCATAGTACAGTAGAAAAACAACTGACATATTCCTGACTTTAGCATAGTCATATTCCTCAGCAAATGATGATATTAAACTCGCTTTCTTTCTAAGACATTTATTTGTCTAATTCACAGCAACGGTTCATGATCTTCAACATTCGCTACGTGAAGCAGTTAAAATGCCTTGAAAACAGGTTGTCAGTGGTTCTTTCATGTAAATGCAAAACTTGGTACAGCACTTCTTTTAGATGTGAGAGTCAAAAGATGTTGTGCAATACCCAATTCCATAAATCACTCGATGACCTGATCAAACGAATGATAAAGAACTATTTTATTTAAGATGTACTGTGTGGTCATTTAATAGCCATTGTTTAATGTGTATCAATGCTTTTTTTTTTAACCAAAACTCATATTATAAATTATTGTACAAGTTATAAGTGAATTTTTGTCAATTTTTGTACAAATTACAATTTAACAAAGTAAAAATACAAATTATAATTTGTACAATTTTTTGGTACAAATTATAATTTGTACAAAATGATAACTTGTACACAACATATATACTATGAAATAATTAAGTAAAGCACTAAAATGGAGCTAACAATTCAAAATTTAATGTAAAACATTACCAAACATAATTTATTAAAGGGGTACTAGCTGTCAAATACATGTTCATCGATTTGACTCAAATTCTCATATTTGATTTATAACATACTAAAACGTATATCCAAACCATACAAAAGTCTAAAATAAACGATTTACAATGCATGGGCTCGATAATATGTATCGGCATTTTATAAATGTTTGTTTTGGAAGAAATATGAAAGCTAAAAGAAGTTTTTTGAAATTTGCATGCAAAATAAAAAAAAACAACATAAAACATAAGTAAGAATATCAATCACATCAGATAATAGTAAAAAAAAAAACACTAAACAAAGCAAGTAGTCAAACAAAATAGAAAACAAAAGTGCACAGAACAAAAGCACTATATGCATACACTGAACTGGCATGAGCTGTTATTTGGATCCCATTTATGTACCTTTTTTTAATTGGTCAAAAGATGTGTTCGTGCGACAATGTTAAATATAAGTATAAAAAAAAAGATATGATATGATTGCCGATGAGACAACTCTCCACATGAGACCAAAATGACACAGAAATTAACAACTTTAGGTCACCGTACAGCCTTCAACAAAGAGCATAACCCATACCGCATAGTCAGCTATAAAAGGCCCCAAAATGAAAATGCAAAACAATTCAAACGAAAAAACTAACGGCCTTATTTATGTACAAAACATTTACGAAAAACAAATATGTAACGCATACACAAACGACGATCACTGAATTACAGGCTCCTGACTTGGAACATAATCCAGACGTGTAGCATTCTCGCAACAAACCTGGTAGTTCTGACTCTCGGGAGTACTGTTGTTTCATGTGAACTAAAATTATACTTATGAATTCAATATTAATTAAATCATGAAAATAACTTGGAATTTTTAATGAATTATTTCAAATGTTTCTGTTGCAATAGTTCTATATTCTTCTTATTTTAAAGTCGAAATATTTGAATTTTTAGCAGTTATTCGTATGTATTAACTATCCTTGTCTTCCTAGATGAATACAAGAGCTCTTTCTAGATTCTTTTCAAATTTCTAACATTTTTTTTTTTTGTTACTGTCGTGCAAAATTACTGAACCATATCTTAATTCGAGAGAATTAATTAATGATATGCTGTTAAACTGCCTAGCCTTTGTAAATATTTGACCATTCGTTTTTATTGTCTTGTTGCCTTTTTACATTTTTCAGATATATTATTGCCATATATAATTAATTCCCAATCTATAGTTGCTCTAAAGAGTTTAACATTTTCTTCACAAGACAATTTGTTTCCAGTTGAGTGGATGCCATACTATGTTTATTTTGGGGTGTACATTCATTTGCTATATAACCTGCACAAGGTGAAATCAGAGATCTAGAACGGGTTTGTAGTAGAGGAAACATAGGAAGATGTAAAGACTACCCACAGTTAAGGTTCAAATGGCGAGAAATTAAACATTTGATCAAAATTCAGGCTGTGGACTTGCTACTGTAACATTTTCCTTTGACCTAAATGGCGGAAACTAAAGTTTCAGTCTATTGTAATGTCTGTAACCTTGACTTTTGACCTACTGACTTAAATATATAAGACTTCTTACTTCCAAGTGCCACACTCAAGCTCAGTGTTTGGTAAATACTGAAGATTTCAACATATGGTTCAAAAGACCAAAACAAAATATCTGCTACAATTCTACTAATTGGTACTGCAACGTCAGTCTTCAACCTTAAATGATACCAACACCAAAAGAGGTGTGTTTTTCTAATCAAGGAGCGTTTCCGAATTTAATTATACCATTCGGTGGTTTCGTGAAAGCGTTTTCGCACCAAGCGTGAGGGGTCATGGGTTTGAATCTCGGTTGGATCAAACCAAAGACTTTAAAATTTGTCTTTACTGCTTCTCTGCGAAGCACATGACATTTGGGAGTAAGAGCAATGACTGGTGCACAATTTGTCCGGGTATGGTGACATGTCTTCATGCGGACTGTTGAAGTACTAAGGCTTTTCTACCGCAGGCATAGATTACCTTAGCTGGATTTGACAAAACTTTTAGGAATTTTGGTCCTCAATGCTCTTCAACTTCGTACTTTATTTGGCCTTTTTAACTTTTTTGGATTCGAGCGTCACTGATGAGTCTTTTGTAGACGAAACGCGCGTCGACGTATATATACAAAATTTAGTCCTGATATCTATGATGAGTTTATTTACCTTGTCAACAAGCAAGTCCTTCTCAGTTTGTCGGTCTTGTAATTATTAGAGTAATAATTAGTTGCCTTAACATGTTCTTGTCATAAAAATACATTTAATTTGCCGTTAGACGTTAAACAGTTATTTACCACAATCACCATTACAATCAAATTTGGTAAAAGTGGAAGGTATAAATTATAGCTACCGTGAACCACATATCTTTGTGTCAAAATTTAGTCTAAATGTATCAATAACTGCTTGGACATTGACCTTTATCCAGTAAAAAATAACTATTTTTCGTCGCCCCTTGGTGCATGATAAATGTTAAGTACAAATTTGCTAAATGGTGGACATAATTTATAAGTTTGTTAATTTTCAACATCTTAAGTGTTACTAACCACGTTTACAAATGAAAATCAACACTCAGACTATATTCATACAGAGACAAAAAATGAACAAAAGATAAACCCGAGACACAGAAGTACAAATAATAGACCATAAACTCTGAAAACTAAAAGTAAAATAGAAACATTGATCACGAAAAACATGCAGGGGCGACATGATGTCATTAGAGAGTGAAGAGAACTTGCTTTTTGCAAGACACTTTCCGTGAAAACAATTTGATATGAAGGCAATCTTTTGTTTCATTTTTTTTTGTTGAAATCTCCACCATGAGGCATTTGCCTCATTTGCCTCAATGTAGTGACGGCCCTGTGTTTACTAATAAACAATTCAATTGAGTTATTTCTTTAATCACTCATACTATAGCTCCTCGTTATACGTCAGTGCCTCACATATACATGTAATCACGTGATTTGAAACCTAAGGTGTACTTGATTATACAGGTGGACGTTACAGGATGGTAAGTTCGTCATGCTTATGATGAAGTAATAAATGCGTGTAATATTTACAACTATAAATACCATAAAATCAAATTGTATATTTTGTAAATGGTCAATAAATGAGCAGAAATTATATATGTCAATACTTAATATGAATAATGGACATGTCAAGTCATCTTACACGACAAATTCATAGATGGATATACAATGAAATTCAAAACAGTGTGGCTGTGGCCATTGATTGACACATTAAATTCATCCATTGACTGGGACAATTTAGGTGAACGTTTGTATGTAACGACCATTGCTCACTGTGTTCTTTTAAAGACACTTAAACTATGGGGGTCACCAAAGGTTCTCAACACCTTAATAAAGTAATTCGAAAAAATTAATCAGAAATAACACGATGTTTTGATTTATATCAATTATATAAATCAAAACATAAAGGTTATTTCTGATTAATTTTTCGAATTATTTTATAATAAAAGGCGTTAAGAAACCTTGGTGACCCCACAGTTTAAATTCTATCATAGGTACGTCGTGAACAGTGGTCGTTACAGACAAACGTTCACGTAAATTGTCCCAGTCAATGGATGAATTTAATGTGTCAATCAATGGCCACAGCCACACTGTTTTGAATTTCATTCTAAGAAGATGTGGTACGACATCCATTGAGACAACTATCAAAGTATCAATTTGTAAAAGTAAACCAATATAGGCCAAAGTACGGACTTCAACACGTAGCTTTAGCTTCCACCGAACAGCAAGCTATAAATGCCCCAAAATGACTATTTATCAAATAGTAGATTATTGGAAAATCCTAACAAAATCGAGTTTACCACTAGATTAATACCTTTAAAGGGATTTATAATGCACTGTCTTTAACGTAAATAAACACACCCACCAAAACCATAATTATTTCACATGTAATGTTATCAAATATATAGATAATGGTTTTACACTAGTAATTTTTGGGGTCATTTATAGCTTGCTGTTCGGTGTGAGCCAAGGCCCCATGTTGAAGGCTGTATCTTGACCTATAATGGTTTACTTTTATAAACTGTTACTTGGATGGAGATTTGTCTCATTGGCAGTCATACCATATCTTCCTATATCTATAGATACTCACAGAAATCACAACAGCAACTGCATGTAAAAATGTTGTTCATCTCTAGTAGAACTATAGAACGATTCTTATAGATTTGATAAAAGTTGTCATTCATGAAATAAAGGATTATGCTTTAAATTATAATTTTCTAAGATGTAAGATGCATTACATTTGTTATCTATACACCAAATAACAAATGGCAATTTTTTTGATTTTGCATTTCAGCCCTTGTGGTCTTTAAATGGACAACTGAACATTTTTTTATTATTTAATTTCAGCCCTTCGCAACTTTGATGTGTGTCCTGTTTGTCTTCTTCATCAGGTCACAGGTATGTAGAATACTGAACAAGCACGTTGAAAATCGCGTCGGATTTAGCAGAATAAAAGGTTCCTATTTATATTACTTTATGACATACATGGTATTTGTTATTTGCTGCTGAACGTTAAATAGAAATCAAATCATGTTACAATTCATCAATTTTAAATAATTTCTTGATATTTTGAATTGTAGTTCTGACTTATTCCTATTGTTCAAGACAAAACCTTTGTATATGTATCGGCAACAAATCTTCCTTATTGTTCAAAATTATCTTCTATTCATTGCAGATAGAAAGTCTACCCAGGGCATTGTGGTCGATTGTAAGTTGATTTTGTCAAATGTATTTACCTCTCACCTCCCTATTTTTTTCATGTCAAACCCATTTAGACAATCGTCTACATGTTAACCCCGTCTATAGGAAATCGCTTAATGTCAAATTCGAGTGTCGAGAATCGATTAAATGTCAAACCCATCTAAACACAATCGTCTCCATGTAAAACCCGAGTAAAATCAATCGCCTACAAGTCAAACCCGAGTATAGACAATCGTCTGCATGTCAAATCAAACTTGACAATCGTGAATATGTCAAATTGTCTAGAAAATCATCTACATGTCAAACCCGTTTAGAAAATCTTCTACATGTCAAATCCGTCTAGAAAATCATCTACATGTCAAACCCGTTTAGAAAATCATCTACATGTCAAATCCGTCTAGAAAATCATCTACATGTCAAATCTGTTTAGAAAATCATCTACATGTGATACCCGTTTAGACAATCGTCTACATGTCAAACCCGTCTATAGAAAATTTCCGAATGTCAAACCCTAGTATAGCAGACAATCGCTTAAATGTCAGACCCGGCCGAGTATAGAAATCGTTACCAGGTTCAACCCACCGTTTTCGACATAAGAAAATGCATGTACCACATGAGGCATATGACAGTTGTTATCCATTCGTTTGGTGTATCTGAGCTTTTGATTTTGCCTTTTTATTACTGACTATCCGTTTTGAATTTCCCTCGGAGTGCGGTATTTTTGTTATTTTACTTTTTACATGTCAAACTCGAGTATACATAATTAATGATCGACTATACGTTAAATATCAAACAACCGTCTACATGTATTTATAACTCAAAAGATCTATCAGCGACAATCAATTCATCAATGAGCAAACACATTTACTGATAACAACAATACAAAACTTTCAGAATTCAATGAATAAGATGGCATTAACTTTTAACCAACCTCTGTACTGGCTATGTTTGAAAGAACCTTTATGTTTTTGATGGAAGTTTATGCGCTATGATATGTCTAAATTTTCTAACATGATATTCAATTATTCATATACAGTTAAACCTGTTTAAACCTAACCTCTTCGGGACTAAAAAAAATGTTCGGTAACTATTGGCTGATGTTCGGTTTTATCAGGTTCACAG
>CM034351.1:88252122-88311190 GCA_019925275.1 Mytilus edulis | reverse complement strand
TGTAATTTTCAGCATACACGTGAGCAAAAACTAATTAAACAAACAAAGGAGTAGGTCCGGTAAGGACCGATTTTGGCCTCAAATTTCGGGTTCATCTGACGAAAGATTTTGACCACTTTTTAAACACTTAAGTGTCTATTTCATTTGAATCAATTAGTTTATGTGAACGATTTTAACTGATTTAATCATTAAAAACGATCCGATTCAAGCTCAAATATGAAAATACTACCAAATATGCCGAAAAATGTCACTTTTCGGATGTTTTTTTGTCAAAAATGAAAGTGGCCGCATCCGTGTTCATCCTCAACCTTTATATATGTAATGTATTATCATAAAATACAACTAACATTTCAATATTAAGGATCAACACGAATGCGGCCACTTTCGTTTTACACGAAAACCGTCTAAAATCTAACAAAAATGCTAAAATTGTGAAGATTTCAGTAATTTAGCATTACTTAATGGTGCTAGTACCCGATATATGTGCATTGTATTGTCAAAAACAGCCCATATTTATGTAGCAGAAGCATTCTACTGTCCAATAAATAACTATAAGTTTACATTTTAACAAATTTGTAAAACTGCCAAAAAGGGGTCTTACTGGACCTACTCCTTTCGAGGAACAATAACAACTAGATCCATCTTTGCACCTTTAATATTACAACATTTAAAGATCTAATTCCTTTTAGTTATATACATTTTCACGTTATCTGAAGTAGTTTCGGTCTGTCTCTACCATACCCAAAGATATTCGTAGAGTATAAGGGATTTCAAAATACATAATTTTTTGATGGCATAAGTTTGTCTTATCTACTCAGAGAGGGCGTCATGAACTCATATACATATAATAAGTATTGTGCATGATAACTTTCGTATATTATAGCGGGTATTTGACTTGTGACTGTTTTATTATTTGTAAATGGTATAATGTATCATGTTTTACTTAATGCGGGGTTAACACATTGCCGATTATTGCTCCCGTTTGAGATCAGACAGCGATACGACACGAAAAGTGAAAAAGTCGGATTAGTATCCTCAATTATCTGGAATGTTCTATTATTGTCTGAACGCAGTCGTTTTAGTTCGTAACAGATTCCTACTGGTCGGGAAGGGTCCGAATAGTTCGGCAAAGCACCCCGACAGTTAGGTGCGTCCCGTAACATTCGGGGAAACTCAGCCGATTTTGTCTAGTCGGATTACAATCGTGCCTATGTCGTGACAGATTCTGGTGTATCGGATCGAATTCCTAACAATGTTCTGTGTATTCGGGACGGTGTCCTGTGGAACGGGAATGATCTGGAGAAGTCCCGACAATAACAGAATACAATACGACTGAGACCAGACAAAGCCGTTTGCAATGCGATAGAGCGGACCGTGATAGGATTACGTTCCGACATTACCTGATCATCCCGATTATTCCGACAGTTTTCGAACGGATAACTTCCGTCAGCGTCGGTTCACTGTCTTGTCACTATCTGATCTCTGTCGGATTACATTCGGTAGAATCGGGACGCAGTCGTGACAGACTCGGTCGAATTTTACCTGGCGAAAGATACAAATCGAATTTCCATCCACGATTCACAGGATCTTGATCAGACTTTTGACAAATTTTAATCGGGAATGGTCCTGTCAAGGACGGCAGTAAAAATCGTGAATGTGTGACCCCAGCTTAAGGTAGCACAATACAAAGATTTTGTTACTTCCAATCACTAACCTTTGAAATGCTGTAACTTTCTTAAGAATGCATAGAAAATAATAAAAGAGGTATACATAGATAGATAAAAGATTAATCTTTATAATGAATGCAATATTTTTATTATGCAATCATTATGTAATCAATTATTATGTAACTAGTGGCAAAATGTGGGTAAGTTCACTTGAATGAATTTAGCTCTATCATCTCTTTAACTACATGTATACAGAAAATTTTAACGAAATCTTAATCAACACATCATGGGCTTCAAAAGGGTGTCTCAGATTGTCTCTATGGTATATAAAGGCAACAGTAGTATACCGCTGTTCAAACTCATAAATCCATGGACAAAAAACAAAACCGCGGTAACAAACTAAAACTGAGGGAAACGCATTAAATATAAGAGGAGAACAACGACACAACACTACAGTGTAACACACACAGAAACGGACCAAGCATCAGACAAAATCCCACAAAAACAAATATAACATCAAAACCAAATACATGAATTTGGGATAGACAAGTACCGTGACACGTCTTATCGCAATGTCAATTTACACTCAAAAATAAGAGAAAACAAACGACGCAACGTTAAATTGTAACACACACGGAAACGAACTATAATATAACAATGGCCACATTCCTGACTTGGTACAGGAGATTTTTAAAGGAAAAAAATGGTGGGTTGAACCTGGTTTTGTGGCATGCCAAACCTCCCCTTTTATAGCCATGTGAAATATAACATTAAAATGACAACTCAACACCACATGACTACAATATAAATAAATTGGAGAACACAATTGACAAAGAAACACACGAACAACAGCCAACAAAAGGCAACAAGTTCAAAATTTTAATACGCCAGAAGTGCATTTTGTCCACACAAGATCTAATAGTGACGCCCAGATACAAAAGTTTGAAAGCCATAACAAGCACGAAGTCGAACAGCATCGAGGACCAAAAGATAAAAAAAGTTGTGCCAAAAACGGCCAGAGTTTTCTGTTAAGATACCAGAGCATTCCTATTATTTAGAATAATTTATACATTCTCTCATAAATCTCTAATTAGTGTAAACATCCTAAGCACATAAAAGAAAGTTTAATTAGGTGTAAAATTTGTTCTGTATACATTCTATCTGAAATCTGAGACACCCTTTCGTAGACAATGGCCATAGGAACAATATGTAATAAAATCAACCCTCTAGGTATACCGATGCAGAAGCTAATTTCATTTGAAAGTGGAAATTTGGTGAAAAATGTTTTAGACACAGTTAACATTATAATTGGTTACATAATTGTTGCATAATACTAACATTGCATTAATTTGAAAGAATAATCTGTTAGCTATCCAAAACTACCACTTTTATAAATTTTGTGATTCTAGAGGTTGACAGTTTTGAAGATATATTACACACAACGAAAATATAAAAATATAAAACAAAACGGGCTACCTACCATTTAAAATGATAATGAGCGCCTCAAAAAGTAATTGTATACTTAAGGTGGTACCTAACACTAAAGGGAGATAACTCTGTAAAATCAACTAAACGTTTTAATTACGTTGTGTTGTTAAGGGATGATAGAAATAAGTGTTTGTCAAACTGCTGTATACCCAGTGTAATTTTTCTGATAAATTGGTTGGTTCAAATTTTTTGAAATTTTTATATTTTTGTCAAAGGGTCAAAGTTAATACTTTGACAAAATTTTATGAAAATTAAAGGAGCCAAATTAGTTTTAGTGAAGGTGTTGGGTACCACCTTAAGCGTTTCTGTTGTTCCGTTGTTTTTCTCTTAAAGAGGGACGAGAGATACCAGAGGAACAGTCAAACTTATACATTGAAAATAAACTGACAACGCCATGACTAAAAATTAAAAGATGAACAATAAGACAGAAGACACAACATAGAAAACTAAAGACTAAGCAACGCAATCCCCCCAAAACTTGGGGCGATCTGAATCCCAGGTGCTCCGTAAAAGTGAGCAGATCCTGCTCTACATGAGGCACCCGTCGTTCAGCTTATATTATCTGGTTAATGGTTGATGTGTTTCTCGTGGTCTTAGTTTGAAATCCGTATTTGTTTTCTCTCAATCGATTTTTGAATTTTGAACAACGATACACTACTGTTGCCTTTATTTAAGCCATTCGTTCAAAGTGTGTGAATTTCAAATTTTGTTATGAAAGATGCGTTGCTCCAATTAGAATTGATCCGGGCTTATTTTTAAAAGCTTACTGTACATGGTTTTTAAGCAGTTCTTCTGAGGTAATTGTTGGAAATATGCCTACACGTCATGTTCAGTGCAGTTTTAATGACCTAGTTGGTAATGCAGTTTTCCTGAATCCACTTTCTTTCACTTGATGAATGTAAAGGGATTTCAATGTGGACGAAATGGTGTTGAATAGCCATTAACCAGGATTTTCATTTGCTATTTAAATCTTACTGTGATAACAATTTATAAAAGGAGGTTGAGAGTTTGTCTCATGATTATTCGATGGTTGGTAATTTTAAAAAATCCAAAATTTATCCAAAACAAATTAGTTATCATGTAGTTGTTTTTTAAATCTTGCAATACTTTGAAATTTTTATCTAAGTACTATCATAGAATAACTATAACTCTCCCTTGACCATTCCAGAATTTGACAAACTTTAAGTTGAATGTATAAGGTCATTTCCAAAAATATTCTTAATATCTGAAATACTTGTCAATTATTTGTGCTACCACTCGTTTTTCATCAAAAATTCTACTCAGATTTCAACTACATACTTTATCTTAGTTTAAACATATTTATTCATAGTGGATTGGGAAACAAGTATTTGCAACTTATATTAACCCATTGCAGATGAGAGTGCTGGCTTTTAGCGGCATTAGCCTGGGTTTTTTTTCGAAATCTACAAGGGTGTCTTTTACTTGCAAGAGATATGGCTTTCTCTTAACCCGGGTCAGCCATTCATCGTCCCCTCCCGACGGACTATCATCGTTTCTCAAGACTGTCTCGCATATGTCAAGGGAGAGCCGAAAATTCAGCCCCTAAAATTTATCACCCCAGAACAGGGATCGAACCAGAAATATTTGTGTTAGTAGTCCGATGCGCTTATCAGACCAACTGTTTTCAGCGAGATATTAATGATGCCTGACTATACGCAACTAGATGACCAGGGAAAATTAACATTTCTAATGTTCTAATCCAAGGAAAATAGCTAAATACTTAGCAGTGTCACTTTTCCGTAGAAAACAAACAATTTACTCTAGTTAACATTCATAATTTTTTTTTCAAACTTTAGATGAATAATATATCAACTCTTACAAACGTTAATTCTTAATCTATAATTATCTGTATTTAAATTAGATTGCCACTGATTGACACGTGATATTAGAATATTATATTGAAATGAAAGTAAAAGGTGACTTATTGGTCCATTGGACCGGGTGTATTATATATGTAATTATATTTTGTACATATATATATATATTTTTATGCTGATTTACACATGTCATTATAATAAACAATTTATTTACTTACTTACTTACTTAATTTATTAAAAATTGATTAACTAAAAAAAAGAATCACTTAAAACAGAAGTTGCTACTGACCCCGACTTTAAATTTAAAGACGAAAAGAGAATTAGTATCAATTATAAAAGATTCCTTTCAAAGACATTTACATTTCCCTTCTAAACAGATATTAAGAAAAACCTATAGGATTTCAAAAATTAGACATAATGCTTGATTATGAAAACAACACAAGTAAAAGAGAGCAAATGCTGCACCTTATTATGGGCCGGCACTAAGCTGGTCTATTATATGATATGGGTTTGAGATTGTTACATGCGTTTCTCATGTTTCTGCGGATCTATATTTTCATTTTCTGCGGTATATGAAAATTAAAGATTTTAGGCAATAGAAATAAATACATTTTTGTATTAAGTTTTATATAAGAAGAATATGCCAACTGTTTATACCAATACATTTTCATTGTTTTATTATGCACAGAATGCGTGACAGGTAATTGTGGATTTCCCAAACCAGGTGGTTTTTTTATAGAAATATAAACAAGGTACCCAGTTAAGACAACAACTCATCGTCGGAAAAATATGGGAAATGATTTATAGGTTGCGTTTTGTTTCTCAAAAAAGTTATTTTATATTCTATTTTGATTATTATATATACTGTTTTCATCATTTAGAAAAATAATCATTGTAAAGATATCTTTATTTTCAACGTAAACGATCTCGGGAGCTTTTTTTAGGTAACATGTTTCAGTAACTGAAATTGGTTTTCAAACCTCTCAAATATCCACTTGGTGTTTAGTTATAATTTGGAATTCTACAGAACAATCAAACAAATTGCAATGAAAATATTTTGTCGAGGATTTGTCAGTTGTTACCAAGAGAATAATTTGCTCTACATAGTATGTAGAGCAAATTATAGCAGTTATTTTAGTCTGTCGTATATCCAATGAACATATGAAGGTATATGGAGTAAATATACATGAGACAATTTTAATATCAATACGTGGTAAAACACAAATATGGAACGTTTTTATTGTTGTATTTCATCTTCAAGTCACCATGACGCATTCCACGATGATCATTTTTTCTAGTAACTGGTAGTAAGTTTGAGCAGAATTCAAGTTATACAAAGCTACATTCCTTTTATTATGACTGTTTGTTGATACTTTTAAATTTCACCAAAACCGAATAGAAATGAAAGCATTATGTCTAGGATTTCGCAACCTTTACTGAGAGGAATAATTTTACATTTACGATTTTTATATTTTTTGTAAAACGAAGTCCGGGAAGTAAAATAGTGCTTCATCTGTCCGTCACGAAGTTAAAGTTCGTCTATCTGTGGAAGTAAGATTCATAATTCTAGATATTTGGTTCATAGATGCGTCTTGGATAAAAATAAGGTAATCTTGACCTACATTTCACAAATAAGTGACTGATTAAAGTTTGCATTAGAGGCAATATCTGAGATACAACTCATAGAGATATAATATTTTGTCAGTAGATGCATCTCTAATAGTCAGAATCGAGGGTGCTAAAAATATGTCACCTTGGAATAAAATGCATGGATGAATAAATGAGATGCAAGACTGCGTTTAAGTCCATATATGGGAGAGGTAACCAAGCAGCTGCGAAAAATTTGCTCTGCCGAAAATTCCGAAAATAAGTATTAAAACTGCTAAGCGAAGATCCAGAAACGAGTCAGAAGGAATTTAAAGTAAGCATTTATCAATTGGATTGTTTTTTGTGACATTTATCCCTAGTTCTATCGAGATAAACTGAAATATTTTTTAATCCGACAACGTCGCCATCGAACGCCACCATTTTCCTATTGTTCTATCAAGTTTTCTTAGCAACGTAAGACAATTTGCTTATAATTTTAAAATCCCGCAATAGTGTTATAACGTCAAAATAAAATGATGGAGTCTAATGCTGGTAATCAGAATATGGAAGAAGATATTGTTGAACTACTTACTAAAATTGATCATCGATTAAGTGTTATTGAAGGAAGGACGGATAAAATAGAAAACATTGATAGAAAACTTAGCGAGCTTACAAGTAAAGTAACAAGCATTGAAAAAGAAGTTTATAATGTAAAAAAACGAACAAATACATTACAGAAAGATGCAGGGGAATTTAAAAAAGAACTAACGGAAGCTAAGAGAGATATTAATGAAATGAAAGATGCCTGTAACGCCGCTAACAAAGTAAATGTGTCCGATTTGCGGGAGAAAATTATAGACTTGCAATGCAGGTCAATGCAAAATAACCTTGTTTTTAGTGGGATTGAGGAGAACCCGAGGAAGATACCAAAATCGTAATTCAGAACTTCATTTCGAATTTCAATTAAAAAAGATATACAGTTTGAAAATATCCATAGGTTTGGTAGGGCAGACAAAAATAAGGGCAAACCGAGGCTTATTGTAGCGAAATTCGTATATTTTGCTGACCTACGAAAAGTTATAGAAGCAGGGCCAAAGTTAAAAGAAAAACCTCAGTTTGGGATGAACTTACAATTTCCTATCGAAATTGAAGAACGGAGAAGAAAATTATATCCTGTCATGAAAGACGTGAAAAGAAATGGGAAAAGAGTTAGTCTGATACGGGACAAATTAATTATCGAAGGTAAAATTTATAATTCTAAAACCATTACAGAGGAAAGCCAGACATCCACAAAAGAAAATAATGATACTGAAAGTAGGCCAAACAAGAGATTCAGAACTGGCTCATCGTCATAGGAAATCGCAGGAGGTACACATGTTAATACATAAACAGTGTAAGCTAAATTGCCGTGAACTTGAAATTAGAAATTTAAAACTATTAAGCTTAAATGTATGTGGAATTAAGACAAGAATTAAATATCCCGAATTTATTGACCTTATAACCAAATACGATATTATATGTTTCCAAGAAACCAAAACCGACAACTGCGACCATCTATCCCTACCTGGCTATACTTTTAAAATGAAAAACAGATTCAGCTTATCAAATAGAAGATCAGGCGGCCTAATAATTTGTTATAAAGATGAGATTTCAAAATATGTCCGACACAAGAAAATGAGAGCAATTTTGTCATGTTGATAAATGTTTCATCCCAATACACTAAATTAGACGACGATGTTATTCTTGGTTCGGTTTACATTCCACCTGAAAATACACGATACAGTTCCTCCGATTCTTTTCGGGAAATTGAAAATGATATTTTAGAATATTTTTCTCGATATTAATATGTATGCTTAGCCGGTGATTTTAACAGCAGAACATCGATAGACTTAGATCCTGTATCAAGTGAAGACAACGATTTTGATGATATTCTCATCGAATCATCCATTTTTGAAGAAAATAGTCTGCACATACCTGATAACCTCACATGTCCTACTACTAGGGAAAATATGGATAAAACAAAAAATAATTACGGTAATTTACTCCTAGATTTATGTAGATACACTGGTGTATATATTGTGAACGGAAGAATAGGTGATAACATTACCCGTAAGCTAACAAGCAAAAATGCAGCTACCGTTGATTATTTTTTAGCAACCCCAGACCTCCTTAATATTATTTCAAACTCTGATGTGCTATATTTTAGTAATTTATTTTCTGACGCCCACTGTCCTTTGGACATTTCTATAAACATCAACACTACTACATGTACCTGTAATGCATGTAACCCTAGAACGGATATCCAACCAAAAAAAGAACAGATCAAGAAGTGGAATTTAGCTAAAGCGGATGAATTTAATGAATACTTGGATCTTGCAAAAATTGAAACTATTGATAATGCTTTGGATCTACTGACAGATGACCATGTTAACCTGAATAATATTAATGATACTGTAAAGAATATTGGTGATATATTTGTCGACGCCGCAAAACATACGTTTGGAACTTACAATCCAAAAAAAACTGAAAAAAGAACCTACAATGCGCAAAAAGAGAAATCGAATAAACCATGGTTTGACAACGAGTGCAGGCAAAAAAGAAAAAACACGAGGTGCACTCAAAGGTTATACAGACTATGTAAATCCGAAGAAAATAAAAGAATATAAAAAGACTTTAAACAAATGTATTCAAAAATATAGGATCGAAATGAGAAATAAAATGAAAAATATGAAAACAAAAAACCAAAAGGAATATTAGAAATTACTGAATGGTGAACATAAACAAAAACAAAAACAACCAAATATACCTATACAAATCTTATATGACTTCTTTAAGGAATTAAACGAGACAACAAGCAACGATGAAAATGGAAACACACAACAAAATGAGTATGATGATACCAATGTACAAAAAGAGCCGAACGAAATTATTAATGATGTAATTACAGCAGAAGAGATATTGAAATGTATAAAGAAGCTTAAAAACAATAAAGCTAGTGGCGATGACCTTATTATTAATGAATACATAAAATCAACAGCTAACAAAATGATAAATATATATGTGAAATTGTTTAATATAATTTTTAATACTGGAATTACACCGGAAAGCTGGCTCCTTGGAAATATAAATCCGATGTACAAAAACAAAGGAGATGTGGAGGATCCGAATAACTTTAGACCAATAACAATCTTGAGCTGTTTTGGGAAATTATTCACGTCTGTCTTAAATGAAAGATTATCCACTTTTATTGAATCTTTTTCTATACCTCATAATAACCAGAGCGGATTTAGGAAAAATTACTCCACCACTGATAATTTATTCATATTACCATGATTACATGGTCTTTTTGAAATGATGAAAAATCGGAGAAAAAAACTGTTCTGCGCTTTCGTCGACTTCGCAAAGGCATTCGATACTGTCTGGAGAAATGGACTCTGGTATAAAATGAACTTGAATGACATCAATGGTAAGATGTATAATGTGATAGTAAATATGTACAATGGTATCAAATCACGGATAACATATAACAATGAATCTTCAAAATTTTTTCTTGCAATATTGGCGTTAGACAGGGTGAAAACCTATCACCATTATTATTTTCTTTATATATAAATGATTTAACAGATTATTTGAATAGCAAAAATATAAATGGCTTATCGTCTATATCTGAATGTTTGGAAAATGATCTCAATGTGTACCTAAAATTATTTATACTACTTTATGCTGATGATACAGTCATTATGTCAGAGAATAGAGACGATCTTCAAAATCAATTGGATATATTTAGTGACTACTGTGATATTTTGAAATTAAAAGTTAATGTAGCTAAAACAAAAGTTATGATATTCTCAAAGGGAAGACCTCCTAGTAACGTACATTTCTTGTACAAAGGAAACAAACTAGACATAGTAAACGAGTTCAATTATTTGGGTATAAATCTTGCCAGGACAGGAACATTTACAAAGGCGAAGAAAAAAAATTGCAGAAAAGCAACGAAAGCCATGTATGGCGTCATACAAAAAAGCCGTTTATTTAACCTTTCAATAAAATACCAACTTGATCTGTTCGACAAAATAGTTAAACCCATACTTCTGTATGGGTGTGAAGTTTGGGGATCTGAGAAAAATGATGTTATCCAACAAGTTCACCTGAAATTTCTAAAACATATATTGCACTTGAAAAAATCAACACCAAGCATAATTGTGTATGGTGAAACAGGCAGATACCCACTTGACATCAGCATAAAATACCGAACTATTTCGTTCTGGTGCAAACTATGTTCAGACGAAAACAAACTGTCTTCATTAATTTACAAGACTGCATATTACCAACATTGTGTGAAAAATCAAAGCATCAAATGGATCAAATATGTTCAAAATATTCTTAACATGAGCGGGTTTTCAAATATTTTTCAACAACAAAATGGACATTTCTCAAAGTGGCTAAATCAGAGCATCAAAATGAGGCTAATCGACCAATACAAGCAGACGTGGTACTCTTCAGTACAAGACTCACCAAAATGCATTAACTATAGACTGTTTAAAAAAACATTGGAGTTTGAGAACTACTTGAATATTCTTGAAGATAAACATTTGTTTACATTATGTAAATTCAGAGCAGGTAACCATGCGTTACCTATAGAAAAGGGAAGATGGCAAAACATTGCCCGAAATGAAAGAACATGTTCGTTGTGTAGTTCCGGTGAGATAGGCGACGAATTTCATTATTTGTTTTGCTGTTCGCATTTAAAGAACGAAAGACAATTATTTCTACAAATTAAGTTTTCAAATAATCCAAATATAATTTCATTTTGCTCATTATTTAATAGTAAAAAACAATCTGTCTTAAGGAAACTGTGTTTTTTATTAAGTGTATTAATAAAAAAAAGTTTGTCCCTCCATGTAAATGTAATCTCATAAGCATCTTACAGATCATTTTTCCTTCTTATATCATTAATTCTACATGTTACTAAACACGTATGTCATCATAATTACGGGATTTGTTTACCTTAACTATTGTGTCTATTTATATTGTATGTTTCTCTGTAAACTTGTATCTAGTTTTTAGAGAATAAAGTATCTATCTGTTTATCTATCATATTTGAGATGAGGAGTACAAATATTTTGTCAGTAGATGCAACGTTGAAGTCACGAGTTTCAAAATCAAGTCTTGAAAATGAATAAGATGATATTCTATTTAATCAACTGCACTTAAAATGTATTCGATTTCATCAACTGCACAATTGGTCTTTGGTCATTAAACGATTGTATTTATTAGCAACAATGTTCTTATTCTGTAATAGTCAAACACGTGCATTTGTTTATAAAATTTATTATCATAAAAACTCATGGACATATGTTTTTTCTACGGTTTTAGAATATTTAACGGTTAAAAAAATGACTTATGGAAATGAAATTTTGAAAGAATTTATTGCCTTATGTATTGTGCTACCTTAATATTGTAATAATGTGTATCGTGTATCCTGTATCCATACGAAAGTGATCCCAGTGATATTGAATGAAGTCTTAATTATTGCTAGTTTATCGAGTAAAATGTTAACTTCATCCCAAAATAATATCAGAAATTTGTATTTCATAAAATAATATATATATATATAACCTTAAATAACATTACATGTATTACATAACGGGGTTTTAGTGATATTTCAAGAGAAAAGTAATAGTTTGGTTGGTAAAATGCAATGTCGAAATTTCAATCTTAACATTCTTAATTTATTATGTTGTATATAGTTAAAGACAAGAGACTTAATTGGTTCACGCACCAAATTATTGGGTCGAAAATATGGAGGTTTTTGGTGTAAAAAAAAATCAAAGTATTATATAAAAATCTGAATTTTGAGTTGACTTTTATCCTCAATTGCCAGAACTGGTCGAATCAAGTTAGTTATGATAATGCTATAAAATAATAGTTCCTTCATCGTGACATTACACATTGATACTTTTGGATTTTGCTTTATCTGATAGATGCAAAGTTTTCAATAATGAAGGTCATACGTATTGTTGCAATGTATTCAACTTTAAAAGTTATTTATTGGCACATGCGGGATTTCAATATTTTTCTGATGACGTTACATATTGAGGTTTGTAATTGTAAGAAAGACAACTCGATACTTCCGATTCGGATAACAAACGTGCGTCGTTATTTTGTCGAGTTACATGTATGACACCTATTCTAAAACAATAATGGATACATTCAAGCGAAAAGACTTCGTGCGGTCTGTCATGAAACTAAATAAGTATTCCGAGCTAGTTTGACTTTTTTACACTTTTTTGTTGTATGTTTTATTTTAGACACGCAAATTAAAACAACTTTGTGAATAAGATAAAATCCAAATTTAAGGAATCATTGCATCTAATCTAAGCGGATTATAAATCGACAGATACATAAATTATGTTTTACTTGAAGCTACAGCATAATGGTTCTATGTTCGAAATTACTGGAATCGATCTGTTCCAGAGTTTTCGTTGTTAGAATAGAAATTATTCTTGTCTTCATAAATCCATATACCTCACAGGGTTGTAAAGAAAAACTAGCGAATGATGCTTTCCAAGTCTTAAGCTTACATCTACATTTTGTCTATTTTGTATTTCTGTATAATATACATTTGTACACCTGTAAAACAAAATGAATCCCTGTTCAGTTTTAACACTTCATTAGTTAAAAAGACATTGTGATAGTTTTTAATTTCTTTGAACTTGTACAGGAGAAGCTCTTGGAGCTTTAGAAGAGACATTAGTTGATCAACTATCAGATTAGTCTTTTGTAGACGAAACGCGCGTCTGGCGTATATACAAAATTTAGTCCTGGTATCTATGATGAGTTTATTCATGTACCCTAAAAAATCTTACAAAAGAAGAAGATGTTGTATCATTGCCAATTCGATTAGACAATGGTAACTATCCACCAAATTTCAAATAAAGTAGAAGTAAACTTGAGTTTAAAGAATTAGAAAAGATAAAATGATGAAAAAGTCATCGTAGATAGACATCTCTCTCAAAAACCTTACAAAATAACTGTAAAACATAGGAAATACATAAGTTTTCTTTAAGAGTAAGCCTTTTTTAAGGATAAGCTTTTTAAATTGTCTTTTGGGAGGTTAAGTTCTGTTTTCTGCTTTCTAGAAATTTGAGCTCTGAAAACGACGACGACATCACAGCATTATAAGAACCCAGAATTTGTTTGGCGGTCGTATAAAAACCGAACACCATAGCCACCACTTTATTCCAGAAACTTTAAACTTATGCTAAATGCCTTAGTGAACAATTATAATTGGAACATACATGAAACATAAAAAACTTTTTTGAAAAAGACTAAAAATGAAAACCAATTTATATTATCTCCCCATAATAATAGAAAATTGGAAAAATTCACCAGAATTACATTTGTATCTTACATTAATCATAGAGAGGGGCTAGCAAATAACTTTTAATTATATCTTACTAAACGATAAAACAGTTTTCCACTAAAAACGAATGAAACTTTATTGGAATATAAGGACTTCTAGGAAAGCAATGTGCTTACTAATAGTCATGTTTTTACCAGAGGCTGTTTATTCATTAAAAATATAACAGCCTAAACCTAAGACATAATTGAGAATAGTGTCCCCCTTTTTTCTTGAAATTGCAACACGGATATTTTTTTTATATAAACCATACTTCTGTGGTACAAAATAGCTTATTGAGAGCAATATATACATCCCTCAGCTTGATAACATGCTAAACTTGTTCAAAACTGCATGTGCAGTGAGACTTGGAATTTTTATATGAGTATTTACCAATTACCTAGATTATAAAAGTCTACTATAAGAAACCCAATAAAACTTCAAAAAATCATAGATTTATTTGACCAAGAGCTATTGTTTTACCATAAACAAATCATAATATACACGTTTAATTGATTTTAATCCCAAATTGTGCAAACATAAGAACTTGGATCAAGTCTCAACTGCATGCATAGTGCATGACCATAAGAGGCTAAAATACCTTATTATGTCAATTTAAGAGCTGAAATTTCCCCTAAACAGAATTGTGCATCCAAAAAAAAAAAAATGATTAAAATAATTACTAATATTAAATATGACTTATTTTCATTGGAATAGGTACAACTTGTAAAAATTGAATTTCTGATTATTCTCTGTAATAGGAAGTACACAACTAATCCAAGACCTCATTGCTTTCTATGTTAAATTCCACAATTTCAAGCAGACACAGCTCTTTCATTTTAAGTTCAAATAAAGTGGCGACCATTGCATGTCAAAGCTATACTTTATGGTGTCTTGAACTAAAAAAATTAACATACCTTTCATGACATATAAGAAAGAACTGGTTCCCGGAACTTCAGATATACCAAAGCAGGTACTTCAGAT
Organism: Mytilus edulis; assembly: GCA_019925275.1. Taxonomy (NCBI): domain Eukaryota; kingdom Metazoa; phylum Mollusca; class Bivalvia; order Mytilida; family Mytilidae; genus Mytilus; species Mytilus edulis. Next base: position 88,296,224 of record CM034351.1, on the reverse strand, counting down.
CTGACAAACAGGCAGAACGTAACCTCTTTTAAAAATTTGGTGCATGTTTTAAATATCCAAAATTATATGTCAAAAAGTGTTGTACAATGAGTCATTCAGCTTTCATTTGATATCAAAAATACATATTAAATATTCTACATATTTAGAAAGTTACACTTATGCTGGGAACTATCTTGTGTTAGATATGTAGTTTTTTTTTATATGTGCTTTCTGGCCAGGCCCGAATACGTGGTGTTACACCTTATCACCAAACCAATAAATTCGTCACCGATCTGCAGGACTAAAAACCTTATTATCTATTCAGATGTTATATACTTGTTATATATTTGGTGCTCATTTTGAATACACCATGCATATGTTACATGATTCAGAATTCTCTCATTCTGATTAAATTGTTTGTTTAAATTATATAGGATTAGTTTTCAATGCTTTTTTCAGATATACAAGTCAACAGATTATTTACAATATATTTGATGTTATTAAATATGAATATAAAAATATGTTATATAAAAATTGCTACTAAGCAGCTTTGAGATATGTGAATAAATAAGAAAACAATTAAACATTTTAATATGAAACATAGGTTGGCGAACAAGTGAAGACCAGCTGGTGAAATACAATTCTTCACAGCTTTAACTTCATATATGAGTTGTTTTTTTAACACAGAGAGATAACTACCACAACTATGTTCATTGATAAAAATTATCTAAATATTGTTAGCTAACAGATTTGAATTAGATTATAATGTACAGTAAATTTCAATCTCAAGAGAACATACGTTGGTTTTTTTTAAATTAATAAATGGGAAATGCTTGATACTTGATACTAAGTATTTGGGTTATGTTTGTATTGGAACTTGGGTTATGTTTGTATTGGAACTTGGGTTATGTTTGTATTGGAACACAGTTAAGACTGTAAAAGTTGTTAACTTAACACAGTAAAGGTCTTTTTAAGAGACTATACAAGTTGTTGACTGCTCTTTTCTCTTCAAAGCCTCCTCTTTCGCTGTAAGGTATAAGAAGAAAATACTGTTGCTTTAATAAAATAAAGGCAATTGTTATAATAACAATAATAATCAAAATAACGATAATAAATATAGACAAATTGCTCCACAAGAGTCGAAGATTCATTCCCGTTTTTTCTTGGTATTAATAATGATTTTGTTCCCCGTTTATTAAAATCAAAATAAATATGTTAGCATTCATGACACTGCAATCTGTCACTACCAGTATATTGGCATTGCACAATATCATGTTTTCTCTGACTGTTAATGACGTTTTTTCCCTTAATCCATTGGAAGTTAGATTTGTATTGATTGAAAAGTGTTAGATACATGTTTTTGTATCTCAGTTGTCATTGCCTTTGAAGTAGCTGTTAGTAACTACGAATACTCTCAGTTCTGCTGAAGCGACTTAATGTTGTGTGATTGTATAAGTACCCTGCCTCGTCCACTCTGTGTTCTTTTAGATGTATTTCTGCTATGTATCGATCTGATGAGTTAAGCCCTTTTCAACTTATTGTAATAGTTTGTTCGTATGTTGAACTGTTACACCACTGTTTTAAGTAAAGGGATGGTTGGAGCACCTATAGTTTAACCCGCCATTGCTATATGTGTCTGTTCCAAGTCAGGAGCCTTTAGTTCGGAGGTTGTTGTTTGTTGTACATAAATCAGGCCGTTCTTTGGATTGCTTGTTTGAAACGTGTCATATTTGTCATTTCGGTGATGTTCCTAGCTTACTATGCAATTAATGTTTTACCCATTGTTAAAAGCCGTATGATAACCTACATTTGATGAGTCTTGATCGTTTCGATAACGTCGTATACGCCGATTCTGCTTGGGTCGACCATTGTAGATCATTCATAAAACTCACTCGAGATTGGTGTATTAAACATCCATTCGCTGATAAGATGCCGATAACCAACGTAGATATATGTGCTACCCTAGTTATGTACACGAAAAATGTGTGCACTACTGCTACATTCACTTTGAGTCATTGTGATAATTTAATTCGTTATCCAACAAAATATATACTAATGAACTGTTATCAATGTATTTTTTGCGATGAAACATGTTAATCTTTACAGTAGATAAGCACAACAGAATATCTTTTAATGTTCCTCAAAAAGAGGCGTGATTTGTGAATAAACCGTATTTACAAAGTTCAATCCTGTTTGAAAATCTCGTTTGACTCTCACAGTAATCGTTGAATATAAAACGTATTAAGTATAATAATTTCTACCAGATTTTATGTTGCTTTAAGTAGTTGGTAACTTAAAGGGAGAATTAGAAATGTATACCTTTAATACGAAATATTATTCCCTATCAAAATATTTAAACAAAGACAAACATTGTGTTCTTATCATAAAATATGCAAAGTTAAAACACTGAAATAAGAGAAAACAGGAGAAAGTAAAGTGATCGGAACTGAGATCTTGAAATGTTACCTAGTCCATGATTCAAAACATTTATGAGCAAATTAGACTGTTTGATTTTACATATATAAACGCACAGGCCAAGTCCATTACACTGCCTTTTGTGTTACATATACATGTAGTCTGATTCAGAAAATCACTACATATACAATTATAGTTCGCCCTAGAATCGTTGCATGACACAAAATAAACTGGTAAATCTTGCTTTGATTTAAAATCTAGACAAGACACTACACGGATTATACATCCAGATATTCTGTGTGAAAAGATATTACTTAGTAAGCTAAATTAAGTTTAAACAAGAATGAGTCCATAGTACATAGACGCCCAATCCACACTATCATTTTCTATGTTTAGTGGACCGTGAAGTGGGGTAAAATATCTAATTTGGCATTAAAATAAGAAAGATCATGTCGTAAGGAATATGTGAACTAAGTTTCAAGTTGATAGGACTTCAACTTCATTTAAAAATACTACCTCGACCAAAAACTTTTACCCGAAGCGGGACGGACGGGCGAACGGACGAACAAACGAACGGACGGACGAACAGAGGCACAGACCAGAAAATGTAATATAAAATAAATATAAAAATCTTATCCGATGCGTAATGGCTTATCTACTGATTGCAGCAAGTCAACATAGCGGTTACTTTCATTTACTTACGAATGCCAACTGTGGATAAGGCGGTAGTTTATAATAGAAACAAATTAAAAATTGCAAACGTTGGGTTCCGTTTCAGAAATAAGGACCTTTCCCATTATTTGATGAATTAAAAACACATGAATTTTTTTGTTGTTAGAATACACGGGAAAAAAAACTCTTTCAAAAATATTTTTCTTGTGTTCACCTTGTCATAAAATTAAATCAAGCATATATAATGTCTTGGTCTTTAGTTGATATGATAGGACATGTTTTAAAATGGGAACTTATTTTTGTCCAATTACTGATATCTAGTTTTTGATATTTGCATTAGTTAAAAGAATGTGAGTAACACATTTCAGACAATGAAGGTTTAAAACATAGAATATACCTACCTTTATTCTTTTGTTCTTCTAATCTCAAAGCATCCTGATTTTTCATCTCTTTCTCCATTCGTTCAACACGTTTACGAAAATATTTTACCGCTTCGTTCTTATCCTGTTCAAGGATTTGCCGTTCTTGTAAAGCTGTTTTTACTTTATCTTCTGCTATTCGTTTTTCCTCAATTGCCTTTTGTTTTGCTTCATTTGCTAGTTTTAAATCAATCTCAAGTTTTTTTCTGTCCTTTTCACGTTCTTGGTCAACTCGGATAGTTTGTTGTTTTCCTTAAAACACAATATAACAGTAGGAGTTGTAGTAGAACAAGACAACTAAATACCCAGCAAATTAAAATAACGTTGAATAACCGTTGAATAAGTTAAGTGAAATTGGGGACTTAAAATTTGACAGCTAATGCCCTTTAAAACACTAATCATCCATTAATAACTACAGATTTTGTTCCTGTAGGTAAGCAGTATTCTTTTCAGCCATTACCTTCTTTTTCTATTGAATGTATGAGAATTGATTGGGCCCTTGATATCTTTTACATATTTTGTTGAACATTTTATTACTTGGTTTAGTTTGTGACCGCAAGGTCTTTGGTATTAAAATTTTGAGCTAGAAGTGCAGAGTAAATCCTATACCAATACAGTTTTTTTTATTCCAACAAGTCTTTCATATATTCTTTTTAGAATCAAGGATGGAAAAGGGGTATGTTTCAAAGAGACATCAATCCGCCAAATAGTAGACACAGCACAAGGTCACCAATGGGTCTGTACCATAGCGAAAAAAATTCCAAACTCAGAGACAGCTTCAGATAGCATTTGAACAATGATGTGTACTTGTTCGACGAGATAGGCGCCGAACTAAATCACGAAACAAGCAGTGAGTAAAATGTAAACCTAAAACTTTACACGTAAAGCATCATATATATACAGACAAACCTATTTTCCCGCCGATTTAATGAGACTTGATCGAAATATATAGATAAATCATTAAATATAGATGAAATATCGTTATTATACAAGAAACAAATAAAAGACTCACCTGAAATGCATTCATGTTAAAAATGCTGCAGATACACACCACAATTATACAGTTTACCTGTAAATGTTGACCCTTTTGTTATAAATAACACTACGCGGGTTATTCAGTGTGCACCCCATTTTTTTATGTTATTTCTTCATAAACAGAAAAATATGACAGTCATTCCTTAAATGTTGTATCAACATTACAAACTAATTTTGAATTCTATCCTAATTATATCCTATTTTTTGGGGGAAATTTTTAGAAATTCAAATGTGACGTCACTTGATGTGTGCGTTTATCGATTTGACTAATGCAGCTGTGAATTTTTAAATGCTGGTTTAGGTTATTTATCTATCCGTCTTTATTTTGTAGTTAGTCACCGGTTTTATTATTTTTATCTATTATATGGTCATTTTATAAAAAAAATAATGTTTGCAAATGTATTAACTATACTAAATGATAAGGATGTTCTTATCCCAGGCAGAAACCCTAGTCGTATTTGGCACAACTTTTTGGAACTTTTGGTCCTAAATGCTCTTCAACTTTGTACCTTTTTTGGCTCTATTTTTTTCATTAGAGCGTCACTGGTTACTCTTGTGTGGACGAAACGCGTGTCTTGCGTATTATATTTTACACCTGGAACCTTCTGTAAGCTATTATTCGTGTGTGTCTCTGTCCTATGTGTTCTCCCATTTATTTGTATTGTAGTCCTATCATGTAATATTGTCATTTTAATGTTATATTTAACATTGCCATAAAAGCGGGAGGTTTGACATGCCACAATACCATGTTCAACCCACCATTATTTTATTTAAATATCCTTTACCAAGTCAGGAAAACGGCCATTGTTATATTATAATTCGTTTCTGTGTGTGTTACATTTTTATGTTGTGTGTCTGTTCTGTAGTAGTTCTCCTCTTATATTTGATGTGTTTCCTTCAGTTTTAGTGTGTAACCCGGATTTTTTTTTTCTCAACCGATTTATGAATTTTGAACAGCGCTATACTACTGTTGCCTTTAGTTATGGGTAGAAAGCTGAAATCATATAAAGTCACAACTGAGGGAATCAACTGGACCAATGCACCAGTTAAAACTCTCGGCTGATACCTTGGACATTGTAGAGTGGAATGTGGCAAACTAAATTGGGAAAATAAAATTGAAAAGATGAATATATTATTGTTTTCTTTTCAGAAAAGAAATATTATTACTTTTAGAAAAACAAGAATTTTTCCATAATTGTCCCAATTACACTATTATTTCTATGATTAGTGTACCGTGTCAATATCTTATTTTGCATTAAAACTAGTAAGATCATATCATAAGGAACATGTGTACTAAGTGTCAAGTCGATTGGACTTCAATTTCATCAAAACATAAGAACATAAGGAGGATTTTGGACTCCTGAAGGATATTATAAGAGGCCAATAATTGAAATGAACTTTAAATTACATGTATTTTGTTAAAAAAAAGAAAGATGCACATACACAGAATGAAGTGAATTCAAGTATGCCTCAGGGTAAAGAATTAGATAGTTGACTATTGAAAAAAATTATACAAAATGTGTATGGGTTATTTTGGTCTCTCATTTTACCTTGTAGCGTCATCTTTTGTGTTTTGACTTCTGTTTCTGCAGGTGATCTGTGAGTTGTACGTGCACGTGTTTGATCCTCCACTTGTTTTATTCTATATTTTGCAGCCTGTTGTCCAGCTGATTTATTTGCTCTTCCTGTATTATTCTCTGACAACTCGTTTGCCTCCTGTGCCTTTTTTGTTAATTCCTTAAGTTCTTTTGTAATTTTAGCATTCTCTTTTTTTTCGGCCTCAAGATTCCTTTGAAGACCAGAATAGTTTTGGAAACCTTAAATTAAAAAAGGATAGTATTTATATAGTAGGACATACTCTTTTCTGAAAACTTTATGTGAAGTCTGAAGACAACGAAAATTTATTTCTATAGTACTGAAACAAATTAAACCGGTACATGCATGCTATTTAAAAAACGTGAGCAGCAGACTTCTATCAGGTAAATCATGATAGGAAATACAAGACCGCGAATTTGGTATATTCTAGCTTCAAAGAAACTTTTATTCTTGTGGAAAATTGTAAACAATTGTTTTTGTGATTTTTGTAAAGAAGTGGAAGCTTATGATATCTTTTTTATACTGTGTCTGTATTTGGCAATTTGGAATAAACAAAAATAAATAATCTATCAACTTTAGATTAAACTCAACACTCATCAAAATTGACAAAAAACAAGAAATAGATTGTGCAGTAAAAGATGTAAAGATTTCCGAGTTATCGTTCAAGAAAATAATGTCTGAATTTCACCGAATTCTTGATGATATTGGTGTTGAAGCCAACGGAGATGACGACTTTGTTTTGAATAAAAATAATTAAAAAAAATACTTAGATTCATAAAAAGTGCGCAATAAGACTATTTGTCAATTTGCGCAAATGATACCTAAATTTTTTAAAATGTAGTTACGCAAAAGTAGCATTGGCGTTAATAAGTTGTGCCGGAAATGAGTTCATTTTTTGGTGCAAAACGATATCGTCTGGTTTTTTTTTATAGGTATAAGGTTACTTTTGTATGTGTACAAATTCTCTGTTTCTAATTTAAATAAATATGAAAGAAATGGAAACAAATATAGTAAATATTTTTTTTATATATCACGAATTCAACAGTAGAATCGAGCAAGCATTATAATCATAATAAACAAACAATACAAGTTAACAGCACGAAAATAAATTACCCATTGTAGCTCATACATTCGAAGTTCGTTGTAAAAATATTCTATTAAAGTTTATTTTGTTTATTTTAGTTGTTTCAAGCATTGAAGGCATTTATTTTTCATAGTCATCCAGGAGGGTTTTTCACCCTTTATAGGTTTTTTCTTATTATTATTTGTTTATAAAAGCCTCAAATCACTTTGTCGTTGTAGTAAGACCCTGGACCAGTAAAGTAAATAAATTCATAAATTCTGTTAAACAAGACAAGAAGCCAGCTCTGGATAGCTCCTAATGGGGCATTATGGAAAACTAAAATCTGGGATTTGGGGAAAAAGGAAGAAAGTGGGAATTTTCAAGTGGGCATGATGCGAAAGTTTGTTTATATTATTTAATCTTAAAGTTTCATTCATTTATGTGTTCAGATGACAATTTTCTAGGTTTATAAATTATTTTTTATTAGTCTTTTTGTTTATCCGACTTATTCTTTGTTTTAAGGCAATTCTTTGAAAAAGAAAAAAAAAACATTTTACAAATACAATGTATTATTTTTTTTAACTGAATATATTTAAAAAAAATAAAAATGCCGCAATGGAATTCTCAGATAGGATTTTTTTGTACACAAATGTTTACCGATAAACATTGTACTTGTACGATATTGCAAAACATTTTAAACCCACGGAAGCACTAATCTATTTTTTTTATTATTCGAAATGGCGATGTTGAATTAGTAGGTGACACAATGATTTCTATTCATATTCTATATATCATCGATGTTTATCAGTGGCAACCCCGATTTTCAGACGTTCATCACAGATATTTTATGCCTCATTCACACGTACATTTAATTCAAATTGAATTCAAATCAAATGCTTATTGCGTTCGCACACTCTTCTTTTTTTTTTATTCGAATTGATTCGAATTAGCTAATTCGCATTAGTAATACACTTTTGTTAATTCGAATTGAAAGTCAACGTCGTTTAGACAGTTTTGCGAATTTGACGCGCATTGCAATTCGAATTAGAATTGGCGTTATGACGTAAAACGTTTCGAATGCGAATTCGAATTAGTTAATGCGAACCGAATTCGAATTACGTATGAACTCAGCATTACTTTGTAGGATCCACTGAGCAATACATGTATTGTACATTATATTTCAGAGAAGATAACAGTTATTCAATTAACAGACTTTATTCTCAATTTTATTTTAAGATATTTCATGGGTTTACTCCTGGTTTGCCCACTTTTAATTCTACCAATTATCTATTAGTTAAGAAAACAAAAAAGACAAAAGGTTTAATGAGCATACAATTGTATAGTCTGTTTCAACTTAGGTATATAGTTTGTAAGTGTTTTTCTAGATATTCAGGTTGTTTTTTTGTATAGAAAAATAATTAAAAAAAATCAAATATTTTTCTCAGTAATTTAATATCAATTCAATTAATTAATTCAACATACATATACAACAAATAACTAAAAACTGATATTCAGTTATAAAAGTGTCCTTATGTTCATTAGTTTCTGAATGATTTTCATGATAGAAATATATTTATACACTGAGTTCTCTTTTATTGCAAACTTTATTTAATAAATTAATTAATTTTATTAATGCATTGCATAAGGAAATCAGGGCGTATTGCATTTCCGCTAATTTTTCAAAGTTTCAATGCTACGTTTCCGCAAATTTAAAGTCTACGTTTCCGCAATTTGTATTTATTACTTTTCCGGAAATTTACCTGGTAAATTATAAATAATTGAATATATATTGACTTGAAAAATGTTGCTATGTCCTTATACAGAGACAGGCGAAAGCAGTTTCCAAAATTACCTAATGTAGATTAGAAATTCACGAGACATTAAGACAAATAGATTTGAACACAAACAAAATTGAAACTTATTTTAACTTTTAATTAGTCAATGATTTTGATTCGGGAATCGTTATACTTTCATGTTTCACCAACTTGGTATGTCTATGTAACGAAATGACTGATATTTTCATAGATGGCACATTTAAATCCTGTCCGAAATTCTTCTACCAACTCAGTTTATTCGATACATGGATGTAAAAATGGTAACTACATTCGTCTTGTATTTTCGTTACTTCCACTTAAATCCAAGGAATGTTACACGAAACTGTTGGATCGGCTTATTGATGTGTGCACTACCCGAAGAATAACTCTCCAGCCCGAGGTAGTTCATAATGACTTTGAATGTGTAATGCATACTGCTGTTACGAAAACACGAATATTGCCGAGTCTTTTCATGCCCACTTGAACGAGCAGTTTTACGCTAGCCATCCTAACATATTTTGTTTGTTTTTATCGATGTGTTATTGAAACTGCAAACAACATCTTACATAAAGATGAGAACTCTAACTGTACAAGCACCCGTTTGGAAATGTGAAAAGGAGAAGATGGACTTCCTTAAGTTCTTGAACAAAATACAAAACTTGTAAACGGTGAATGTACTACTGTGGACTTTGTGCGGCGTGTTGGCTACAAATATTCTGCCAGATTTGACTTATGAACTCATATCAAGATATTTCTGATTAGTGCTGACTTTTGAACATACGTTTTCCTAGATTTAAATGATGAAGTTTACTTGCATGTTATGATGACCTTTGACTTACTTAATATTTATTTTATATTATGGCTTTGCTTTCGATCAACAGGTATTCCTCAATTATTTGCGGAAAAGCAATAATTTATTTTTTCCGGAATAGTTACTTTTTTCCGGAAAAGTAAGATATTTATTTGCGGAAACGTCATCTTTTTTTTCCGGAAAAGTAATGCCAATTTGCGGAAACGTAAAACGCCGGGATATCAATTAAGCACAAAAAAGTAATAAGGGCACTATATGTAAAATGATGAGAAATACAATCTTTCATATATACATCAAAAGTAACAAAACATTTAATATATTTACAAAGTCACAATTAACAATAATTCACTTCATTATTCAGTTCAAATGGAGAAGATGATATGTTGCGTCAGAGTAATCTACCACGTTGATGGGTCCTTGTTAGTATCTGTATATGAGTCTGGTGTCTATTACTCTGTATGGTCGTCTTTAAGGTGGGTGGGTTCCTCCTGCTGCATACTGGATAATGTTGCATTATGTTAGTGCCTTTGTCCTCTTCAGTAGCTCAATGATCTCGTAGATGTTTGAGTGGGCGTGTTTGAGTCGCTTCTTATGTTTGTTGTGCCATCCTTCCAGGTGATTTGTGCATGGTGCAGGGTTCCATAGAAAGCGGTAGTTTTCAACCCAAAACCCTGTCACGTAATCTGTAAATGAAGTTGTAGTGGGTATGTTTTCAGTTTCTCCAATGTCTTCTAAAGTGTTTAGCCAAACATCGTCAACAATGTGGGTGGAACAAGATGTACCAGTAGTACTGCGGCTCGTCGTATCAGTTAAGTAATGTCTTCATTTTCTTTATAATAGGACTGTAGTCCATATTTCTGTGTCTTTCGCCATATACACTGCGTGAAGTGGAAGAAGCAGCCTTGCACGGTTACCCCTGGACATACTGTCTGTTTTGCGTTGTTGGTTGCTGTCTCGTAGTGTTTCTGGTTGAAATTGTAACTGGTGTTGTTGATCAATGGCTACTGAACAGTTGCATTTATATTCTAGTTGTTAAATTTAATTGGATAATTTTATATTTTACTAAATTTTAAATCTTTAGTTTCATTATTTTACTTTTCACTTTTTTTTCAGAATGTACCAATAATCAAAAATATTTGTTGATAAATTGAAATATTTATTCATTTAAGTACACATTTTTTACTATTTTTTTTTTTAATAAAACACATTATCCTGACAAATATATATAAAATATAGAAAATTTTTGCACATTTTCCTTGATTTAATAGCAGAATATACTATTCTTTTTTTAATTTTACAGGTAAAATAAAAGGTAAAGAATATGATCATAATTCAGAAATAAACTATAATTGTTAAAACAACAATTCCCTCTATGTTTACATATACATGTAATTAAAAGTGGGCAAACCAGGATGACACCATTTAATGCATTTACAGTGTGTACTTTATCATAGAAAATGATTTTTTTATCAGGTTCACTTGTCGATAGAAATTGATTATAGAGAATTTCTTCCAGTTTTTTATTCGTATTCACTTACATTTCCGGCATTAAGTGGTCAACAAAATCAGAATAAACAAGATTAAAAAATAATCAAAATGAATATGAATGATAATTTTTATAAAAAATATTACCTCGCCTACCGAAACAAGGCTTGAAGTGAAAAATTAAATCTGATACAGTTAATACTTTACAACAAGAAGTAGTTCATATAATCGGCTGCTCTGAGCTTTCATTTATTTTTATTTATACATGCATTGATTTTAATTTTATTTTCAATGGGTGCTGTTGTTTCGTTTATTTTATTATTTGAGAGATAAAAGGTATTTATAAATTATAACAAGTTTTACTAAGCTCATTGAAAAACATGAATAAATATATTTAAGTTTTTTAGAATGGTTAAAGCTATAAGAAACCTCAAATTAAAAAAGATAATGCATTTTTTTTAATAACTCAATGGCTAACTTTCATTATAAAACTTATGTACATATACTTTTTTCTGAAGAAAATTCTTTAATTTGTTCATATTTAGAAGAAGTTTACCTTAATTTAATTGCTTCCTTGCAGGAAGCAATTTCCTGACATATTTTCCGTATAAAAAGTGACCTCAGTGTGACCCATCTCGTAAAAATCCGGTGATCGCAATATGCATGGATGTCCTTAAAATAAACTATTATCAGATTGTACATGTTAAACACGTACTCAATATCCATGCGTTTTTGTTGATTGTTGACAAACAGGCGACAATCGTTAAACTTCGGCTTCAAAACACGAACTTTAAGTACCTGCCATATTTTCACAACACTGACCGATTGAAAAAAAAATTGACGATTATACGAAATTTATGCAAAAAAATATAAAATCCTGCACAGAAGACTAAGTTTATGATGTGTGTATGCATTGGTTCAAGAATTGGAATAACATATTTTCACTGGTCACTCGTTTCATATGACTTTAAGGGCATACGATACAGTTTTGATCCCGTATTTAAATTTTGCTGAAATTTTGCATGTAGGCTATTTTTGACCTGATTAACTCAAATATGTAATATAAAATATATCTTCATGTGCTACTTTTTCAGTAAATTGAGGTTCAAATTTCAGATATTTCCTCAAAATACGTATTTGTGGACGCACTTTTCCTTTCGATAGAAATACATAACTTTACACGATATGTTTTTTTGTTGAACTATTTGTAATTTATGTGTTATACAAATATTGTATAAATTTGTACATTGTATTTTAAAAAATAACTCAAATTTATCAAATGATCATGAATGTAGAAAAAAAACCGTAATTGTTTGCTGTATATTAAACATTTTTTTTTAAAAATGCACTATTTATGTTCTCATGAAAATTGATACACATAATCTTCTTATTTAATTAAACCAAATGTCCTTTTAAAAAGAGGGGTCCATGAACTCGTTTTCAAGTTAAATCAGATTGAATGATAAAAATCAGCCGAAAAATACATCAAGTCACCGTTTGACGTCGCAAAAATAACAATTTACGAAAATCTATCAAAAAATTCCAAAACATGACAAGCAGACATCCTTAAGGGCATACGATACAGGTACAGGGGAGGTAATGACGTTGCTCACGTCAAATGTTATTATCGTGACGTCAAACTGTGACATATCGGGAAAAGATACTTTTTTCGACTGATTTTTATCATTCAAACTGATTTAATTTGAAAACGAGTGCAAGGACTCCTATATTTTAAAATGACATTTTGTTTCATTTTGCAGGGAGATTATTTGGACAAAATTTTATAAAACTGTAAATAGTGCAACTTTTTTAATTTTGATAAATATACAGCAAAAAATGACGTTTTTTTTTCTCAATTCATGACTATTTGATAAATATGAGTTATTTTTGAATAATAAATGCATATATTTTTAGAATACTTATAAAATACAGAAATTACAAAGTATTTAACAAAAAACAATTTGTGTTTATCTTTTAAAACAAAAAAGTTATGTCTTTCTTTCGAAAGGATAAAATACGGCCACAAATACGAATTTTGAGCAAATATACAAAATTTCGACCTCATTTAACTCAAAAAGTAGCACATGAAGGTATATTTTTTATTTACTTTTTTTAAAGACAATATATTTCAAGGTTAAAAAATGTATTTTTGAATAATTTTGTATTAATAACATCGTTTCTTACAATCTGAGAGCAATAATTTTCATACAATTTCTTTTGCATCGCTTATCATAAATAGGACTACATTGACGCGGGAAAAATTATGGACGGCGGGAAAGCGCTGTTCTACAGAGAGGCACACGTTTTGAAACGTCACAGATATGAAACGTCAAGATGCTTTTGGCGTGATAAAGCAAGAAAATAACTCGGTAGCAAGAGGGTTAACCCTTTCACTGCCAAACAGATTGTAAACAAACCCCTTCAGTGCCAAGGCTTTTTTTTATTGTCTCTACGTTCACGGAATTAACGTCGACGTCATAATACAGCTTTGAAAGCGCAAAAAGATTTCAATTGAAAATTGGCGGGAATTCCAGAGATTTTAATATTTCGACAGATTACATGTACCGACTTGGTTGCAAACTCCCCTGTAGTTCCAGCTCCGATCCGCATACGGGTCCGCATAGTTCCGGAACGGAAACGATCACTGTACGGAGTTATACTTGGTTGTAGGACATTCTGGTCCACATTTGTAAGAGCAACTAGATAAAGTAAAACCAAGCTTACAATTGGTTAAAAAAATGAAATATATTGTTTTATGTTTTATGTTCTCTATATACATGATCAAATAATTGCACCAATTTATAAGCTTGACGTTTACTTCTTTTCTCTCTTGAATAGGGACCCGAATGTTCTTCCACAAAGAAAGTAACATGTTAGAAAAAATCATTTACTCACGAATCAAAAGACGGTTATATGAAAAAGAACTAATGCAAATGGATTTGCCACTGCTCATAATAGAATGCTTGTGATTATAATTATTCTTTATGAATAATTTCATTATATGAGCTTGGGATCATACAACATTCAAGACTCATTTATATAGAAAGATATTTTATTCATCAGCATTACATCGCCTGCTGTGTTTTTTATGAACACCTTTATGGCAGAGAACACATTTATGTTTCGACCTTTTCCTACCACCAGGAACATTTCAAACCGAACACACACAACAATCTTTTTTTTTTTCTTTCCTGCAATTTTCTCAAATTTTGATTGTTAATTTTTCTCATTTAAGACCCCAAGATTGACATGGTTTCTTGTCATATGATCTTCGGAAAAGTCATCAATTAGCAGTTAAATAAAATGGAGACGAGATTTAGCATTGTCGGAGTTCTGTTGATATAAAATGTATGCGTTTTTTACCATCCTGTGTATAATGTTAAACACGATCTTCTTCAAAATTTTTGTCAATTTACGCCCGTCTTCGTAAAAGCTAGTCAGCATGTCGTTCAAGTCAACACCTCCCATATATTTATTGTACTCAGTTATCATTTTAGGTTTTCGGTTTGCAACTAATTCTGCATTTTACCGGCTAGACAACATTTGGACATTTTTTCGCTTTTCTTTTTCCTTAAACGCGCATACCAAAATGTATTGCTGTCGCATGAACATACTCTGGGAGGCCCTTAACTTAGCCGATTTGATAAGGTTTGGTAAGGGGCGATTACTACGCACAGTACCAGTTGTATATGTGTGTAAGTTTAACAATCGTTTCGCTATAGATAAAGAGGAGAAAAACGAGTCGAAAAAAGCAGCGCGAAGTAAGGATATAACAACATATGAACCTTGGCTATCTCCTGCTGGAGTGGGGTCGTATCTTTTTCCTTTGTAAACATTAAAATGAAAACAATACCCAGAAATGGCTTATGTCAACAATCCATAGTTTGACACCAAATTCGGCGTGCTTTTACGGAATGTACTGTCTCAAAACTGTATGCGATTTGGTCCCGATTAAGGATTCGTCAATAGAAAGGTTTTGAGACGGAGAATAATGTGTTTTTGCTTTAAGATTGAAATGGTCAACGATGGGTTTAAATTTTGCAGTAGGATCATAACTTGGTGAATTACTAGGCGCTATCTTTCTATTGTCAACAAGATGTAGGAATTTCAACAACAATTGGAATCGATTTCTGGTAAAAACTTTCCTGAACCAAGGAGTTGACTGACTAGAATCTTTTCTGTTCAAGTGATCCGATATTGTCGCCTTCTTTATTAAGCCCATATTCAAAATAACCGCAAAGAAGGCTTTAAACTCTATTAATGTTAACTTTCCTTTCTTATGCCAATCGATGAACCATGGATTTATTGCTGATATTGTGTTGATTTCTTGTTATAAAATTTCTAGCATACCTGGATATAAAAAATAATGAGTTTTTTTTATATTCTTGACAACCGTATAATAATTATTAAATGTATAAAACTGTAGTTTAAAATTTCACACTTGTTTAAAAAAAATAAGGATTGTGTCTCTTTTCTGTGGGGAGATAAGAAGGGACAAAGTAAAAGATGTGTAAACACAGGCATGTTTCGATGAAAAACCATATTTCATATCATATCATCTATAATTAAGCTCAATAATCTTTTTGACGATGCAATACTGGACAATGCGTTCTCCCACGATAAATGCAATATTAATTTTTATAATGAAATCGAGTGCATAGCACTATGTATAGCTCCGTCCCGTGTGTTTTGCTTTTTTTCTTCTTTTTTTCCTCTTGTATATATCAAAGTGATCCCTTGATTTAACTGTTCGACCTTTTCTAACGTATGCCGCATTGATCTTGAACATTAGAAACAGTAATGTTTTTGCTTTGAAATTTATTCCGTGCATTGTGTCGTTTTCAAAGGAACAAGCCTTAGGGCTTTTGGATTGACAGTTGTCTCATTGGCACTCATACCACATCTTCCTATATCTACTTACACAAACATACCTGTTTGTTTCTAGGACAAACTTTTTCATTGAATCCATTGTAAAAATCAGCATAAAATATGCAATGGGTCTGGAATTTCGTTGTGGCATTTTTTTTAGGTCCAATATTTTGATCAAATTCTGTGTGATCCCGAATTTCAGGAGGATATACTCGAAAACAGGGATTAGGATCAACCATTATTCGAAAGATGCGTTAATGAATGACGTCATAAGATCAATAACGTCATTTATTGAATATCGTACTTTTTGGTGTATTTTTCATTTTTATGCATCTCTAAAAAAAATTATTACATTTTATATAAACCTTTCTTTGTTAAGGAATATTGTTCCTATTTGATTAATTTTTAATTTTTACATTTTATATCTAATGTATTTATATATTTAATAATTTTTAATTGCATTAATATATATATAAAATAATCCGCAACTTGAAAAGTATATATATATTTTAAGTACACTCCCTTTATGATAACTTTAGGACGAAAGATTAAAAAGCATACCGCAAGAGTGCTGGGAAAAAAGAGTGAATTTAAGACTCAATATATATAAAACTTACTTCCACAATGTTTATAAAGGAACCCACATGATTTTATTTTTATAATTTTTAAGAAAAAAAGCTCGATTTCCGTACTTTTCAATATTAGAAAAAAAACGCGCGAAAATTTAGAGACGATAGACTTAATTGAAGCGCAAAAACGGCGACGTCATAGGACATTACGTATTTGATAATACCATTTGAATTGGCTGATGCATCGACCCTTTGGCCCTGAAAAGAGAACTACTTTGGGCCGATGATCGGCCCTGTGGCACAGAACTCGTTAAGGGTTCATATATATATATATAGAATTGGCCCCTATTGCTTTTCTCTACAACACAGCTTTTATTACCTTCTATCATTTCATTTACTTTTTTATCTTGTTCCTGCTTTTCACCGCTTGTTACTTTATGAAGCTGTATCAATTTGCCTATATCATCAGACATATTTTGTATTGTGTCATCTTTCTTCTGTAGATCATTTATATAAATCGTTATCCTGGTTTTTAGATCTTCAATATATAAGCTTAAAGTTCTTATCTCACTCTCCATTTCCTTCATTTTTTCATCTGCTTTGCAAATTTTTTCTTTATTCAACTCAGCGTCTTTTTTCAATTCATCCACTTGTCGTTTAAGCTCTTCTTGTTCAGACCTAAGCTGTTTCACAGTAAGTCTTTCATTGTACAATTCTTCCTGACATTTTCTGTATCTCTTTGCAAGTTCCACATACGTCAAACTGGCTTGCTAAAAGATTTGCAAGAAAAGCAAAAGTTTATATTATACAAGACAAAACGAAAAAATATAAACCCGTCTACATTGAAAGCAACGTTCAAACCTATAATTGATTTGGATAAAAACCGCAATTTTTATACGTGGGCACGCAAATCAAATGTCTTACTAGAGGTATCTTAATACAGCACAAACAAAATGTCTTGGTAGAGGGGTCTTAATACAGCACAACCTACATTTTCCGAAAGACGAAAAAAGAGAAAAGTATATTTTCACAAAACGTTTTTGACTAAGAGGTTGAACAACGGATGTTCTTAAACTCTGCTGACTGCCATTGACAATTGCAAAATGAATGGACCAACAGTTGAAACAAAATAAATCTTATTATTAATTTAATACAGGAATAAAAGACTTGCGGAAAAAGTTACAATACATCAATCAATGTCTCTTCAATGATGTTAGGAACCGAAACAGTATTTAGGAAGCCATATAATTTACCTCAAAATGTGCGCATGTAAAACAAAGTTATTGGTAGAGGTATCTGAATAGCGCACAAACAACATTTTTTGAAGGACTAATATAATGAAAAAGTATATTTTGACAAAACGCATTTGACTAGCAGGTCCAAAAAGGGATGTTTTTGAAACGTTTTGACTACCATTGGCGATTGCCAAATAAACAGATGACTAGATGTCCCAAATGGATCTCAATAATTAATTTAATAACAAACAGAAAACAATAAACTTTCTAAAAAGATGGTAAACAGTAAAAGAAAAGGTTAAAAAATAGTACTCCATAGCCGACACTAAAGGTCTCTTCAATGATGTTAGGAATCGGAACGCTGTTTAGAAGGCCATTAAATTTAACTCAATTTAGGATAGACTCTTGAATTTTTAAGAGTTTGAAAAGGATGAACGGATCATATATCTATATTACGACGCTAGTTAAAAACTGATGAGGAAATGTAACACCCGGCAACCGAAAACTTTGCTTTCGGTAATAGATACATATGTATCCCATATTGAAACTAATTACATGTATGTCTTATTAAGTGAGAGATTTACACCATATTGCACAAGGTTATGGATATTCTCCATTGTCAGTTGTAACCCAATTTCATTATTTATCGGATTTGGAAAGAGATGAAATTGATACTAAAATTAATCTCATCGTGTTCGTATCTTACTAGCTGGTATCAGAATCTGTATATATTGGAACAAATATCTAAATTTAAATGTATATACACTGTCTATTTACTTTTATTGCGTGTTAACGTAAGTACAATGTAAATTGAAATACTCACAGATTCAGCACACGCTACAAAAATATTTGTAAATGTAGTGTTAAAGATCAATCATAATAGCTATAATTAAAAGAAGACTAAAACGCGTTTACGTATTTAAAGATATCTCATTCTTGGAAAACAATGAGCGGCATTGTACTTCACGTAAAATAAAAAAATAAAAAAATCTAACAAAGCTAACAAATTACACAACTAAGACACAAACATAATAACAGAATGATATAGAAAATATACGTATATTAATTGTCTATAAAACTTAATTGAAATGATTATGTTTGGTTTTATTCAACAACTCACTTTTGAACAATACTACAGAAACGATATAAATACGCAACCTTTGTTTGAGGAGAAACCAATTATTTAATCAAAAGAGGGAATTTCTAATTGAAATACAGCGACAATTATTTTAGTATGATTCCTGAAACAAAATTTGATATTTATATCGACCTATTGGTAAAACAGCAGACATAAGGAAGTATGTAGAATTGAAACAAGTTCAATTTTTTAACAGCACGGCGCGATCTATTAGGGACTATGTATGCACCATTGGCAGATAATTTCAATAGAATATAAAGAAACAACTGGAATCCGACAGGTAGGCATATTAGCACGCATATGAACATACAGAACAAATTAGGGCTAATTGACCTACCAATGGAAGATATATCATTTTGTGCAAATTCAACAATAAAACCCGGACTCAATAAACCAACATCCTGAGGAGTACAGAAACAATATGACATATGAACCACTGATGGTTTTGGAGCACTGTATAGTCACACTAAAAGACTATTTTACTGAGTGAAAAAAACATTCCGATAACAGACAGTTGTAGACATCCGGACTCAATTTGATGTCAACATACTACATTCACACCTTTACAGACATGAAGGTTAGAAGATGGACTCGTCATAACACACGGCATATCCACAACCCTATCCGGGATGCCAGGCCATGCCAGTATTGCTGGGAATGAAAATGTGGACCTGTTTACGTCAAGATGGCTTCAACCTTAATGACAACTACAATGTCATAACAATGTCAAAAATAAGAAGCACAATCAGGATGTCTTCACAACTGAAATGTCAAAGTACTATTCCGGTGAAAATGCACGTCATGCTAAACTAAGGCCAGAGGCAAAGTGTGGATGGGAAAACATGTTTTGTTATATCTCTTACCTCCCAATATACTTCTGGCCAATTAAAAATAAACAAGCACAAGGCAGTATGCACAGTAAAACTCAGTTTTAACGAAGTCCGAGTTCGAATTCAGAATAGGTAACAGAAAAACTAAGCAAAAATGGCAATGATACATAAATTAGCAAACACCTGTTAGTAGTTATTGACATGCCAGAGAATGCTTTCGTTGAAAACAAAAAACATCGTTGCATACATGAAATTCGAACCTGTTGGGATATTTTAACACCATGAAATTGTCACAAGGGAACATCAACATCTAAAAACGGATAATTATAAATCAGATACGACAAATCATCTCTGTTATAGTAAATTTTGGTATTTAGCCTCCCGTTAAATATGTAGATAACAAGATGCAAGAAACGCCAGAAATCATTGTCAGTACTAAAATTATTTAAAATCAGTTGACCAGGATAAATCTGTTGATCGCACCTCGAGTAAATAGGTTTAACGCCGTCACGTGGTGACCCACTATGGGCCCGTAGAGGGTCAGTAGATTTCATAGGGGGTGTCATGGCGGCGATGGAAGATGACGTATGTGTCGCTTCGAATTTTCAAAACGGTATTTTAAACGCAAAACTTATCGATTCAAGTATTTATTTGGGAGTTGTCCCCCGTTGATCAGTATACAAAATCAGCCCTTTAACAGACGTTATCTCCCATTGCAAACAACATGTGACGTCATTTTTTCGTCTACAACAAAATGAAGAGATTCGGGACGTCAACACGTCAGGACATTGACGATAAAAGACGGAATATTCACTCCGACAAAACACAAAAGAGTAACACCCTATCTGCAAAATTGTTCAGGGAATATTTTACCAGTAAAAACCATGATACGGACTTTGAAAGCTTTACAACACAACGTTTGGATGAAGCGTTGTCTCATTTCTACCTTGATGTTAAAAAAAAAGATGAGGGTCTGGATGGGGGGGGGGGGGGGGGGGGGTGTCTATTATTCTGTAAACATTTGATTTTCACCCCTTTTTTCTTCTTCAAAAAATTAGACCACGCATTTCTCTATCCTTCATTTTTTGGCCCGTTATTCTTTAATCTTCATTTTCTAAGGGCATTATTCTTTAATCATTTAATCCGATCCAAACCCTCATAGATGGTTCAATGTATAAAACTTCTTCCTTGGAATTAATTCGACATGGCTTAAATCGCCACCTCAAAGCATCTCCGAACAATAAGGTATTTGACATTATTAAGGGCATACGATACAGTTACAGGGGAGGTAATGACGTTGCTAACGTAAAATGTTATTTTTGCGACGTCAAACTGTGACATATTGGGAAAAGATACTTTTTTCGACTGATTTTTATCATTCAAACTAATTTAATTTGAAAACGAGTGCATTGACCCCTATTTTTTAAAACGACATTTTGTTTCATTTTGCAGTCAGATAAGGTGGACAAATTTTATAAAACTGTAAATAGTGAAATTCTGATTAATATACAACAATTCTTGACCATTCGATAAATATGAATTTTTACTGAATAAAAAAAAGCATAAATATTTAGGATACTTATAAAATACAGAAATTTCAAATTGTTTAACAAAAACATGAAAAAGCAATTGTTGTTTATCTTTTAAAACAAAAAAGTTATGTCTTTCTTTCGAAAGAACAAATACGGCCAGAAATCCGAATTTTGAGCAAATGTAAAAAATTTCGACCTCATTTAACTCAAAAAGTAGCACATGAAGGTATAATTTTTATTACATATTTGATTTAATCAGGAAAAAATAGCCTATATGGAAATTTTCATCAAACTGTAAATACGGGATCAAAACTGTATCGTATGTCCTTAAAGATGCAGCTTTCTGATATACAAACATGAGCTTCGACGCCGCGAGAGCCGAACTGAAACAAGCTGGAACGGGAAACAAAGAACACAATCCAATAATCTAGGAATCTGACAGGGAGAAGCTTTACAAGTCAGTTTACTTTTCTACACATACCCCTACAGGACTATTAAATAAAGTCCAGTATGAAATAAGACTGTATTTTTGTCGACGAGGTGCAGAAAATATGCATACAATGACCAAGTCAACCTTTGCTCTGAAAACAGACCCAGATACTAAGTCTTGAATGAGATACATCGAAAAGATTTTAGATGAATTAAACTAAAACCATAGAGGAAATGATAAGGGGACAACGAGTGGAGTCATGCCAGAAACTACAGGTACATTAGTTTATATATTTAATGATTATCAGACTAGGTTATTAATACATGTATCATTAATTATCTCCCCCTTTTCACATCAATTATTTTTTTATTATTAAAAACAACCTCAAAATTATTGGTAATCTAAGGTTAAGCATGTACTTGGGTGAGGTTTTGGAATTCGTTTCAAATGTTCGGACTCCTTGGTGTTTTCAATACAATACAAGTAAAATAGTTAGCCCCATAACACCCATTTATTTTTTCATATAATACTAAATAGCACATGAAAGGTCATTTGTACGGAAGTGTATCAGCGCCACACATTTTTCTTCACATGTTTGCGTTGTATAACGCAAATATTTGTTTTATCTTATTTCTTATTTGAGATTCAAAGGAAACAGTAGGTATTAATGGAGGAGGCTGTATATATTAAATAAAGGCAACAGTAGTATACCGCTGTTCAAAACTCGTAAATCTATGGACAAAAAACAAAATTGGGGTAACAAACTAAAACTGAAGGAAACGCATTAAATATAAGAGGAGAACAACGACACAACATTAAAATGTAACATACACAGAAACGGACTAAGCATTATACTAAATCCGATGAGAATAACAAATATCAGCGCCACACATCTTTTTTAAATTTTTCTTCATACGTTTGCGTTGTAACGCAAACCTTTGCGAAATAACGCAAACCTTTGCATTATAACGCAAACATTTGTATAACGCAAATATTTGTTTTGTCTTATTTCTTATTTGAGATTCAAAGGAAACAGTAGGTATTAATGGAGGAGGCTGTTTATATTAAATAAAGGCAACAGTAGTATACCGCTGTTCAAAACTCGTAAATCTATGGACAAAAAACAAAATTGGGGTAACAAACTAAAACTGAAGGAAACGCATTAAATATAAGAGGAGAATAACGACACAACATTAAAATATAACATACACAGAAACGGAATAAGTATTAGACAAAATCCGATGAGAATAACAAATATAACATCAAAACCAAATACATGAATTTGGGATAGAAAAGTACCGTGACACGCCTTATAGTATCATACATACAAGGCAAAATTTATCACCTTTGTAGTCATTGAAAAGTAAAATGCTTGAATATTTAGATCAATCACTAATAATGAGCAGAATAATATAAGAAGATGTGGTATTAGTGCCAATAAGAAAACTCTCCATCTAAGTCACTATTCGTAAAAGTAAACCATCATAGGCCAAAGTATGGTCTTCAACACGTAGCATTGGCTCACACTGAACAACAAACTATAAAGGCCCCCAAAAACGATATCCATGTTGAAAATCGAGTAAATTGAGGTTATACCGAAGTAAAAAATCAACCCTGCTAAGATAGCTATAACCGAATATGAATATACTTCCAAAGTAAGCTCTCGTTTGAGAACTGTGTAAAGTATGTTAGATTCAAACAAGCTACCATTTGGCAATAAATGTATAGAATGAAGATGTTTTATTAATAAAATTATGTTCTCTCTGTTCAAATTGCTACCCAAGCATCTTAAAAATACTTCATTATATTGAAATGAAAATTCAATGACTTTCTATCAAAGAATCTTGATCATATTCTGAGATTTAAAAAAATGTTTCCTTATTAATAATTCATTTTAAAGCAGAAAGATCATTTTGTCTATTTGACTTGGAGATTTCGCAATTGTATGACATTATTTTGATGCACAAATCAGTCTTAATTTATGTATAATTGCACTTCAAATATTCCATTATTCCTATGCATATTTATTATAATGATTTGGCCTTGTATGTATGTTTCTTTTTTTATCTACTAGTAAATCACATCCGAAATGAATGACAGACGGACATATAATATATACAAAATTTAATGAATAATGGAAATCGAGATATTTGCGTTCTAACGCAAAGGTTTGCGTTATAACGCAAAGATAGGAAAAAAATGTGTGGCGCTAATACACTTCCGTACATTTGCCAAAATTTAAGAAGATTCTTAATTTGCTTTCTTTTGTTTTGGGACCCAAATTATACCCATGCAAATATAAGGTAAAAGTACGAGTCAGTTTTTTCCCGCCATATTTTTAATCTCAAATATCTCGAAAAGGAAGTCCATGACCTATTAATATTTTTAGCTTATTTTTCCGACGTAGTCGGTATTAGTTTCGGTTTGTGCCCTTTGAACTTAAGGACGCCTAACTATGGCAACAGAATACGCATACTCGAAAATCCTTTCTGTGATTGAACAAAATGCTGTCATGGTGGGTGATTTGGTTGTGTTTGAAAAAACGTCTCGTTAATTATATCGTGATGGAAAGCAAGTGAAAAACTATAAATACTTGAACTAGATCTTACAAAGATTTATATTTTTATTAAAATAATTGTTTCTCCAATAGCTCTTTGCATCCGTGGCAGCTGTTTATTCGGGACAATTATATAATGTTAATGTAAATTTGTTGTACGAACGTACATGACTTTTAGAACGCACCTACGCATGTGAGATTTCCGCGGGGTTTAGGTGAATGTAAACAGAAAGATACGAGGACGGAGAATACTGAACACAAACAGAGAAAACGTTATTAAAATGGTATCTTTGTGCTTCTGAAGGTTATCGAAATGATAGTTTTAAACATATACTCAAATTTAAATACGTCGGATATCTTTTTAAAGATAGTTCTTGTTATCCTTAACGAATGCTCTACCGGCTAATAGTATCAATTTTAAATTCTTGATTTATAAATTTTCACATAACCTCACCTAAGGACATCCTTAATGCCCGCGTCACACTGTCCCGATTTTTACGCCGATGGCAACACGATTATGGAAATTATCAAAATCGGGACTGATCGTATCCAAATCGGGCTATTCGTAGTGCCATCTTTAACCATCGTAGAACCATCAGCCACTTTTTCTAGCCTTCGGGGACAACTTCGGGAAGAGTTCTAAATTTTTTAACATGTTAAAAAATCCCCGAAGGTGCGTCCGATGTTGAGGGTTCGTATTGAGTTCGTATCACCATCCTCATCATCGTAATGTCATCTGGAATGCATCTTTGAACATCGCATTGCATTCGTGTTTCCATCGTTTCCATCGGGCAGTTTTGACATTACGATGTCTACACGAATAAATCACGAAGCTACCCGAAGGTCTTACGATGGCAACACGACTTCGTAAAGACCTTGTAATCCCGTCGTGTTGCCATCGAATAAAAGTACGAAGGCGACAAGATGGAACTACGACGGCAATAAATCCAGCTGCAGTAGTTAGTTTTTGCGCGAAAATACATTTAAAGTGCCATGCGCGATATGCACTGGTCAGTTTAATACGACAGTTAAGAAAGACGTTCACAAAACATGGAGCTCATATCATATGATTCTATGAGAACAAGAAAAGCGACAGCGTTGTTTCTATTAATTCAAATGGAACAAGAAGAGCAGCTATTACAGGCTCAGGATTTACTTTTACAAGTAAAATATTATTTTTTGTCAATTTTCCATATCTAGTAACATAATGGAAATCATAAACGCGCCTCGTACACCAACACTGCAGGTACACGTATATAGGGAAACCAACTTTTTCTTCATTATTCTGATTTTTTATGTACCGTCTAAGTTGTTGTCACACGAATGTTTACTCCATAACCATTTTGTTTTCTATATGTCATATTTTGCCGTATTTGTTGCTTTCTCCACATCCTTCCTTTTGTCTATATTATTATGAGATCCGTAAACATCGGCATAATTATGGTTGATTATTCAGACTAGTGCACACATTTTATAGTTCAAACAAGGCAATGACGAGCGTGGCATCCCCTCGTATGTAACATATTGGGGACAAAGATGGACACTATATTTGTATATGACACATGCAGAAAATGGTAAATTGAATATGCATATTTGATACATAAACTATTTTTTTTATAAATCAACCAAAACATTCAGTAACTGGAAATACCTTTAATATTGTCTTTAGAACCAGCCGGTAAAAAAATGAGCAACCAATTTCCTGTGTATTATGCTATTTCAAGGAGAAAAAACAAGTCCATCTGCAAGACCTTGACCTTTGGCCTTGAACGTAAAAAATGTCAGATCATTTAACAAGGAGGAACAATATACTAAATGTTGTTAAAACCTTTTGAAGCATATTGGTTTTAGAGTGTCCACAAGGGTGATATTGCCTTGTATTACAACTGCCACTGTGACCTTGACCTTTGAACTTTAAAGTCAATAGCGCTTCAGATATTCTTAACGAGTAACACCATACCAAGTTTTGAGCATTTTGGTTCTAGAGTGTCCATAAAATCTACACGCAACTCACATGTAGTAGGCGAGGGGATAATAAACTAAGTTTTATAAGAATTAGACAAAAAGATACATCGTATGGCCATCGCGCCATCACCGTAATCCATCGTGTAGCCTTCGTAATCAATCGTGTAGCCTTCGTGATCCATCGTGAAGGCTTCGGCTGAGATATGAAGCTTAAATACTCGTCTTCGGTTAACCTTCGTATATCCATCTTTTGCTATCGTATATGATTTCGGCACCATCGTATAGACTTCGTTATTCATCGTACTTGCTTCGGTCACTTTTTGGTATTTTAACGAGATCGGGACCAACTTCGTACGAACTTACAATTTTCGCATTCGGGTGTCCATCGTATATAAAAATCGGGACAGTGTGACGCGGGCATAAAGAGTTCTAATCCCGAAACAAACACAAAATAAAAATGTAACCTGATTATTCACAGACAATCAATCTATAAATATCTTAAAAAGTATTAAATGGTTTGTATTTTTAATGGTCAATAACTGCAGCACAAAAAAAAATATCAACATCTCCTCAATGTTTGTATACTTTAAAAAGTGTTTTTCCGACGTAGTCTGTATAGTTTCGGTTTGTGCCCTTTGAACTTAAGTACGCTGAACTATGGCAACAGAATACGCATGCTCGAAATTCCTTTCTGTGATTGGACAAAATGCTATCATGGTGGGTGATTTGGTTGTGTTTGAAAAAACGTCTCGTTAATTATATCGTGATGGAAAGCAAGTAAAAAACTATAAATATTTGAACTAGATCTTACAAAGATTTATATTTTTATTAAAATAATTGTTTCTCCAATAGCTCTTTGCATCCGTGACAGCTGTTTATTCGGGACAATTATATAATTTTGAATGTAAACTTTGTTGTACTAACGTACATGACTTTTAGAACGCACCTACGCATATGAGATTTCCGCGGAGTTTTGGTGAATGTAAACAGAATGATGTACGAGGACCGAGAATACTCAACACAAACAGAGAAAACGTTATTTAAATTATATCTTTGTGCTTCTGAAGGTTATCGAAATGATAGTTTTAAACATATACTCATATTTAAATACGTCGGATATCTTTTTTAAACATAGTTCTTGTTTTTACTATACCTACATCAATTTAAACAGCTAATCTAAAATGAAGTGAGAGTTTTATGGTATTTTTTTGTTGTTGAATGCCTCACTGTGACTTTGGGGTGAAGAACAGCAATTCAAGTACTGTTCCTTTGATTGTTATGTGTGCCTTTTGTTGTTGTGCAATACCTATGGTTTATGTTAAGGATGGATACTCCATATTGTCTGTATTTGATTATATAATAGATTGTTAAAACCGCATTAGTTCATTAGAATATTGAATAACACAATTATTATTGAACAATGTATAATTAATTATTTTTTACCTGATATCTTTATAATTGCCTTTGTAGAGGCAGTATCGCATACACATTGATAAACACCTTCATCATTTTCCTTGAATTCAACAATTGTTAACTTCTTAACGAATGGCGTGTTTTCCCTTTTAAAACAAGGACTACTTTTCGATATTTCCTGTTCATTTTTGGTCCAAATTGGTTCTTCGTCGGAAGATGCATTCAATTTACATTCAAGCACGACCCTTGTTCCTTTACGATATAATCTGTCCTCTAAGTGTTTTACAAAATGGCTTGGTTCTAGGAATAAAATTACAAAGAACATAATCAAACCTTTATATATCTAATCAGAACGTTCGAACAACAATTAAAGGAAATTCCAAAGAAAATTGAAAAATTAAAGGCATCATACTTTGTCATTTTCCCGTACATTTATGAATGTATATAGAATAATTATATGCCAAACTACCAAATGGTGGTTACCGCATGCTGTGAACCTTACAGTGAAATAACTGAATGTTCAAAAAGTTGTATTCTTAAAGAGAATGTATTTAATAAAACAATAATGAATAGAAAGAGAAACCTTTGATCACCTCTTCCTTTATCGCCAAAATAAAACAGGTTTGGAGTATAGAAACGGAAATATTTAATAGTTATAAAGAAAAGTATTTGACAAATTTAACGTAGGTAACTACATGTAGCTAATCAAACAAATTAAAAGCATTTGAAAATCCAGAATAGTAAATCATTTGATATGGAAAGAAATGTATTCCCCTAGAGAACATCTATTAAAATCAATACAAAGAATAAAGGTACGAGTGCAAATTGTGAAATTTAATAGAACAAGTAATACGAAACTAGACTGGAAAAAAGCTTAATAACCTGTCTGTAATAATAAGTTGTTTTTCAATTATATAAAATACATTATTTTACCTCCTATACATGCATGCTATAGATTTATGGGGATATGATTGGTTAAAAAAACTACACGTGAAGACTACATCCATTTGATAAAGGGTGTCCTAAAACATATGGGGTAAGTTACCATTTAGGGCATTACCCTATGGGGTTAGTAGGGTGTTACTCCACTCTCGAAACAAAACAGAAATCTTATAGATTTCAACAGACGACAAAAATGATAATGAACAATGAAAATAATTTCATACAGCAAATTTAAAACTAACTAGTTTTCAAAGGTGCCAGGGTTATAACTTAATCAAAAGGTTTTCGGATACAATTATTGCCCTCGGCTACGCCTTAGGACAATAGTTGCTCCTCGGGACAATAAACTTACTATTTTAGTCATTCCCAGTCAATAAGTATACAATAGTAATGAATATAGAATAATGCACTGTATTTATCTTAACATCTGCACAAATAGAAAACATGGATCAGTGTTCAATACTAAAGTATGTAATCTTAAATGTTTCTGTTAAAAAAAACTCAGCATTCTTGCTGTATCTTTATGCAATTAAAAAGAGTCATCGATGATAAAATAATAAAAGCAGTATGACAAAAAAAATGTTTGACACCTCATCTTTGTCATGAGTGGTAAGTGTTTTTGATAGCATTGTTGACCTGATCAATAATTAGGAATTTAACACAAATGCAGGTTTAAAAAAAGTTTTTCTTCTTCCATCAGTAATTGTATTTAAAAGGAGAGGCCTTCCTACGACCGTTCCGACGTTGATTAGAAAAACTTATCAAGTTCAATTTCATTTAAACTTTTTTTAATTTATTATTCCGTTTGTTCCGTTCTGCAATATTTAGCGAACGGAAACACATCTATAAAATAATATAAGCAGTATGATAACAAAATCATTGTTTGACACCTCTTTTTTGGCATGAGTGGTAAGTGTTTTAGTCCTTATCAAAATTATGAATTTAACCCAATGAGTTTAGACAAAAAGTTTTACTTCAATCGTAAATATGTCACAACAGAGTGATCTTCTGCCGCGGCCCGTTCCGACGATTATAAGAAACATTGATCATTATTTTTGCATGGCAATTCACAAATAAATTAATTTTGTTTAGCAAATACCAAAAACATCATTCTACACAGTACTGCATCTTGTGACGTTGCCAAGGAAGTTCCATGACGCATTAAAATATGTTTTTGCTATTTTAAAATATCTTGTGACAATCAAGCCATCTATGATCGTTTATATATAAAGTTATACATTTGTTATAATGATGATATATACACAACTACTGGATATATGAAAAAGGACAGATATGGGGCAATTGCACAAAGAAATCACCGAATCACCCAATGTATTAAATGCACAAAAAACACAGATATAAACTGACTTGGCTTAGTCATGGGTATGAACGTCGTCATCATATCGAGGAGCGTTTAGTTTAATGATTTTGTCATAGCTTGGTTAAGTTTGTCATGATTTAGGTATGTTACTTCCCAGAACGATTGCCTCAGTTCTTTCCAAATGAGCACAAAAAAGCAAATAAGATGTTTAAATCTGTATTATAAGTCAAACGATCTACATAGAAATTGTTATTTTTTATGCAATTAACGTTGGGTAACCAAACTATCAAAATTCGTGTGGTTGACATGGCTCCGTTAAGTTTTCTACGAATTCGTTAATTTGGATCAAATTTTTCGTGGTTTATATCACATTAATATATTTGTGTTTCAGCTTTATATTGTTAATTTGTTAGAATCAGGTCCAAAATAACATCTAAAACACTTTTTTTTTTATCATACTGCTTTTATTATATTATGGATATCTGTTTCTGTTGGATTCCCTTAAATACCAATTCCTTATAGCAATTGGTACTTTGCGGAA
This sequence comes from Mytilus edulis, assembly GCA_019925275.1. Classification (NCBI taxonomy): domain Eukaryota; kingdom Metazoa; phylum Mollusca; class Bivalvia; order Mytilida; family Mytilidae; genus Mytilus; species Mytilus edulis. Next base: position 88,265,593 of record CM034351.1, on the reverse strand, counting down.
CGGAACGAAATAATAAGTTAAAAAAGTTTAAATGAGATTCAACTTGATCAGTTTTTCTTATCAACCTTCAGAAAGGGCGGAGGAAGGCTTCTCTTTTTGAACATAATTACTAATGGAAGGAAACTTTTTTCTAACAAGCATTTGTTTTAAATTCATAATTATTGATCATGTCGAGAATGCTGTGTATAACACTTACCAATCATTTTATAGAAGAGTTAAAAGACAAAAAAATCATACCGTCTTTGACATAGATATCGGATGTCATTGGATTCCGTTAAATACCAATTCTTGAGAGCAATTGGTACTTTGCGGAACGGAACGGAATAACAAATTTAAAAAGTTAAAATCAGAATCTTTTTAATTTTTAGCCATGGCGTTGTCAGTTTATTTTCGATTTATGAGTTTGACTGTCCCTCTGGTATCTTGTGTCCCTCTTTTAGACACTAGTGTTATCTGTATATTGAAAACAGCAAATAGAGAAATTTAAAGATTTTCGAAAGGAGTAGGTACGGTAAGGGCCGATTTTGGCCTCAAATTTCAAGAACATCTAACAAAAGATTTTAGACACTTTTTAAACATTTAAGTGTCTATTTCAATTGATTCGATAAGTTTATGTGAAAGATTTTGACTGATTTGGTCATTAAAAACGCTCCGATACAAGCTTAAATATAAAAAATATATCAAATATGCCAAAAAACGTCACTTTTCAGATGGTTTTTGTCAAAAATGAAAGTGGCCGCATCCGTGTTCATCCTCAACCTTTATATATATTATGTATTATCATCAAATACAACTTACATTTCAATATTATGAATGAACACGAATGCGGCCACTTTCATTTCAGACGGAAACCGTCTAAAATTTAACTAAAATGCTAAAATTTTGAAGATTTCAGTAATCTAGCATGAATTAATGATGCTAGTACCCGATATATATGCATTGTATTGTCAAAAACAGCCCATATTTATGTAGCAGAAGCATTCTACTTTCCAATAAATAGCTTAAAGATTAAATTTTAACAATTTTGTAAAAGTGCTATATTTTGGGGCCAAAAAGGGATCTTACTGAACCTACTCCTTTGATGGATACCTCAAAAGAAATTCCATTCCGTTCAGTTTCGTTTCGTAAAGTAAAGTAAAGTATCAATAGCCTTTGACTAGTGGCATATTAAAGTGATCAAGTCTTCAAAACTAAGTATTAACAGCTTATTTCTATTGGTTTATAAAAAAAAAACCAAATGCCAACAATAACAAATTGTCAGATTTAATTGAGTTTTATGAATTTCAATCGTTTATCATCAATTTCTTATTATGTTTAAACCTTTCAGATATTTCCTCAATACCATGTTGTTTTTTAAAAGTGACGAAACACAACTATTAACCGTGAATTGAAATAAACGGCGCCTACGGACCCCATATGAAATATACACAGTTTCTATGCCGTTGCTATTAACCAATCATATTCCTTCAATTGTATTGGAGGTAGATATTATATATTCAACATTCTCAATATTCAACAATGTAGTTAGTAATTGTTAGTATTCTAAATTCTGAAATATACATCACTGTTTTATTATGTATCCATTATTTCCATAGTATTGTTCAATAAGGTAAACTGCAGTGACTCCTTTTGCATAGTGCAGCATTCCTATGGGACAGATGTAATGTATATACATTGTTTAAAATATTTTAACAAAGACATTAAAAAACCTGCAACTAGTCTTTAATCAAAGGATACGCCAATGGGTTTTAAAAAAGGCAGAAGTACCAGGGTTAAATTCAAACTCAGAAAGAATCTGAAAATGATATGACCAAGAAATTACAACCAAAGAAAAATAATTCATTAAAAAAAAATGAAAAACACAAATTTTAGTAGATGTAAGGTGCTAAGAGAGGATCATTAGTGAAGCACATTATGCTGCATATGGTTGTTATCCTATTTGCTGGCACGTCTCGTATAGTTATGCCACAATATGAATATGGTAACGGTAATTGACACGTAGACATGCTCACATGTGGCATGGATAAAATGTCTTACAAAATTCATTACTTGATATATGTTACATGCAGATAGAAAATTTTACAGAACATGAAATCGACTGGGTTTCCAGAAAGAAAAACGCGACAAAAGAATAAGTTCATATTAAGCATGAAGGTTCCTGAGGCGATAAAACCAAACACCTTAAAATGTTATTAAAATGCAATTGCGTTGAAATGCGGATTTGTGCATGTTTAAATGATTTTGGTGATACAAAAAGGCAAGTGATAATCATACCCATTTCACACGGACTAAGTGCATGGAGAGAATTTAGATTTCTTTGAAAAGATAGTCCTTTTCTAGTATATTACCTTTAATCTTCAGTTCACAAGTCGTTTCTGCTAAACCACATATGCAGCTATACTTCCCTATATCACCTCCTTTCAGCTGTAAAATGGTGATGGTATGCTTGCCATTATGATTGTTGTTTTTGATTTCGATATTAGTATCATCTTTTACATTCTTTTTGTTTTTCAGCCATATTGTGCTATATTTTTTATCAAGTTCACACTCAAGGACTACTTTAGATCCCGGTTCAGCATATTCCTTTTGGGGTAATGGTTTCGAAAAGTGTGGCTCTGGAGGTTCTATAAATAAAATAGTGGTATATACAAAAGGATGGCAAATGTAATACACAAACTGATTGGTATATGACAATTGAGATTGCACTCCTGTAACCCTAGACGATACAATTTCTATCAGAAACTCATTTAAGGTAGATAGGGTGTCTTCCTTCTTCTTGGATTTTGAAATTCCAGAAAACAAGGTCTAGATCTTTAAGAGAATGTGCACATTTTTTTAGAAGAAGTTAATACATGTGTAAGAACTTCCATTTCGATATAGAAAATGACATGTTTTATCATATTTATGGTTGTATTTTACAAAAAACAGAGAACTTTTGTTTGATCAATTTTTTTCTAACTTTACCACATAAGGGGATGCAACTCAAATGCACGGGCAGATAATTCAGATTAAGGTACTTTTACAATAGAATGTGTTAGGAATTTACCTATTTTATAATGTAGCAAGAAAACGAGTCCGGTGACCCAATTGTTTCTAACTTTTTCTTAACTGAAACCATACTATTAAAGCAATCTTCTCATATGTTATCTCAAAATTCTATGGTGTAGATTACGCGTTATTGCAGAAAATTGGGTTTTCCATGCATAATCTATACAAAATTTGTCAATTTTGAACACAGTGTGGCGTGAAAATAAGCCTGGTAACCCATTCTTTTTATTATTTTTTTATAAAGCATAATATAAACTACAGTTTGACAAATTATCAAATTTTTTTATGGATTAAACTTTAGACACACCATCTACCTTAACGGCTAAAACCATGCAACTGTTACAATGAAGTTTCGCAATAAATTATATCCAAGAATGGAAAGTTCATATGTACTAATAAGAAACGAAACAGAGAATAGAGATAGCATCCGGGAACCAGTAGGTAAATCAAACAAAATATCTATAAATAGCATATATCTGCCATAAGAGGCGTAGGTTGTGAACAGCTGTAATTACACAGTGCAACCTATACTTACATTTATTCAAACAGAAAACTTAGGAAGAACACTTTTTCTCATAACAATACTTATTTATCAGAATTATAGTCTGAAATACTCGTACTTTTCTTCTACCGTATTTTTAATACCCCCTTCCCTGTTGCAATGTTTTAATGAATTTGAAATCAAGACTTTAAAATCATTGTCAGCTTACCCTGTGTGCATGTGTTATGACATAGTAAGCATAGAACTTGTATGAGACTACAATTAAAAGTATTTCAGAACACTAACATTTATATAGTAATGGTTAATCATTCTATACTAGTATATTATAGTATCCAATTCTGGCTCTGACTCCAGTCCATATCTTACTGTATGCAAATTTACCTATAAACGTTCACATTTTCTGCCTCAAACGGTCAGTTAAGAAATCCTGTGACCATATTATCATTTCGAACCTTACTTCTAACTAATTTGGCTAGAAAATGACCCATATTTATAAAATATGTATGTATGAAGTTACCAGTTTGATATATAAATTCGTTAAACGTTTATTAGAACTGACTTCTTAAATCTTCTTGTGCATAGCTTCAAAGCAGTGTTATTGTTTTCTGTAAAAAAAACCTTTAAAATAATAAATTCAAAGTCTTTACAGGTTACATTATCTGTTGTATGACCCTTTTATGGACTTTTCAATGTTTTTTTGCCACCGGCTATTTCTGTGAGTATTGAATATTGATTATATTTGTACCATTTAACTCTTGTGAATCCTAATTCTTCAATCATTAATTTGAATTACATAAATGCATATATTTTTAACTATACATATAGGGCTTTTTAAAGTTAAATCTATGCTTGACCTTACTGGTTGGGCACAGAATATGGTCTTATCTCAGTAGTTTATACTTTATAGTGATTGTTCATATTACCATGACCTTATAATTATGAATAATGCTAAGTTTGTATGATGCTCATATAAAAGACTTTCAATACACTTTCAATCGTGGGTAAAGAAGGGAGACTTTTCAGCTTGTACACTCTTGTAAAAATATAGATTTTAACCTCCCCACTTTTTTTTTATCTAGATAGTAAGGAATAATGAAAGTTACATATCTATTTAAAAAAAAATTCTATATTTGATTGTTTGCTTGGATGGTGTTTTTGTAACACAACACATGGTTATTTGGAATAGTAGTTTATTCAAGCCCGTCTGGACCAGTGTCCATAACGGACGGTCTCCCTATACAGTAAAATACATCAGTATATATATAGAATATAAACAGTGTCAAGGTTTCTATTAATTTGACAATTATAGTCTTAAATCAAAAGATACAGGGATGAATATCTATTAAGTTGACTTTAATTGACATGTTTTGACCAACCTGGAGATTAATGGTCAAAGAATACACATATTTCCCGTGTTTTAACTAATTGCTACATGTCACTACCTGGTCTACATGTAAACATGTTATATATATGCAACCCAGTGGTCAATTGAACAACCTTTTACAAGGTCATGTTTTTCTTAATAGATATTCCCCTGTATTTATTTTATTCAATTTAATAAACATTTTGAGAATATATAATCATAAATATAAATATAAATATATATAATATATATTTATATATATATTGTAAGCCCATCATATTGTCACATTTTTTTATGAAAGGTGTCATGCAAACGAGCAGTAAATTAAATGCTTTACCGGTACCACCTTGATACGAATGCAGAGTTCGAACCTTGAACAGTTGGCACAAGTTTTGACTCAGTATTCAAGCTTGATAATGTCTGAATTTGTATTAGGATTTTTTTTGGACATAATACAGGTTTCTGACACAAAATAAAGGTGGTCCCAAGTCAGGCGCCATTGACCTTTGTATATATCTTGAATGTTATCAAAATTTTAGTTCATTTATATGTTTTGCAGTCTAGTGTGACGGCCATTTTCACTGAACTAGTACACAATTTGGTTTGGGGCTAAGTGATGACCATCGCCGGTGCGGGATTTTCTCACTTCGTTGAAGACCAATTGGTGCCCTTCAGCTATTATCTTCTCTTTTGTCGGGTTGTTGTGTCGTTGACTCGTTCTCCATTTCCATTCTCAATTTTACTTTAATCTAGCTACCTGATATGGTCTGATAACCAAAATCAAACAATATTGTGACAAATCTGAACTGATAATTGCTATTATTTAATGTGATTTTTAATATTTATTTGAATATTGCAGGGTGGTCAATGTTATGTGTGGCTTATTGAACATACATGTTCAGTTCCAGATCTAGTTTAACTATAACTACATAATGACGTATACATATATGTGAAACAGAGGCTGTAACCGAGTATAAATACAATACAAATTTAGCACACGTGACATCTCCCCTTATCAGAAAATGAAAGTAGCAGATTAAAATAAAGAGAAATATGCAAATAAGAAATTAACGAAATTAATTAATTTAAATAAATCATTAAAATATATAGAAAAAGTTTCAAAATAAAATTTGTTTTTATTCGGTTTGCTGATATTTAAATTGAACTGTCATATTAAACATTTCATTAAAAAAAATCAATTACTGTCATTCTGAATAAATATAATTTCAGTCGGTTGATTTTATGAATTAGAATGAAATTATTTTCTTCTGAATTGTCTGCCCATAGATGGCGTTTAGGTTAAGTTGTTTTTTGTGTGATTTGGTGGTTAAATCATTCGGCACGACAGGGTCTACTCGATAGGTCACGTTAATTTTTACATCCATGCTATTTGATATTTTGTATCATGCATTAAGAGATTGATTGATTTACAAATGATTGTGTGTATTGAAATACTAGTATTTATAATATATATATATATATATATATCTAGCGGGACGGCTACAGTGCAGGCGATTTGGTGTCACGATATCTCAGTAACATGGGTTCGAATCCCGGCGAGGGAAGAACAAAAAATTTGCGAAAGCAAATTTACAGATCTAACATTGTTGGGTTGATGTTTAGACGAGTTGTATATATATATATATATTTATATGATGACTTTTCGTTCTGATTCGAAATTTGTATACAATAAAAATATTTAATGGTTGTTATTAAACCAGTCCTCGGCTCTGTCGTGTGGTATTGCACTTTACTCTTTTTTGTTATTTATTTAATAATATGATTATTATCAGTGGTTGTGATATATGGGTGTTAACGGAAGAAGAAAGAGCACTAAGTCTTATAAATTTAACTGTTCATCTAATTCTCTATAATGTCCTATCCTAATCTAAAGATCTTACTATGCCTAACCAAATACAAATAATCATGCAATCCTCTATATACATCCCGTCTCCATCATGTTTTTATATTCGATATTCTGATTTGATATATTTCATCACTAATAATTATCTTGATCTTGTATTATTCTCGGTTTCACACTATTCGAATGATAAACACTTTTCTATAACATAGAACATCGCACATAATCATCAAATTTTGTTGGTATTTGCACATTCCTTCCTGACCTTGTTTTTGTAACGACGGATTGAGTTACACATGCTGATGTTTCGTCTGCACTGGGTGTGTTGATAACCTCTTTATGAACTTGATGATTATGATTCACTATCGGCACAAAGTTCTGTGTATGTTGATCTTTGTTACATTTAGTAGGTCGTGAATGTTTTCTATTTCGCCGGTAAAGTCTCCCATCAGCTGTTTCTACTACGTACGACCTTGGAGTGTGATGTTTACGTTTTACAGTCGCGTGTTTCGACCATTTATTTCCATCGTGTACTAAAACTTTCTGTCCGTTTTGAAGTGGTTCTAACGGTTTTGAATGTCTGTCATAATAGTGCTTCTGTTTGCTTTGTCTTCCCTTTAATTTTCGGCGAATATCCTGTGAATTGTTAACATTTAGTAGCGGTGCTGTTGTTGGTAATGTAGTTTTTAGTCTACGTCCATAGAATATTTGTGATGGTGATAATTCCAATTCTGTAATTTCGGTATTGCTGTAATCCAATAGTGATTTGTACGGGTCTTTGGATTTCTTCAGTAAAGATTTAATTGTCTGAACTGTTCTTTCGGCTTGCCCATTAGATTGTGCGTATGTAGGGCTAGATGTAAGATGTTGAAATCCGTAATCCTTAGCAAAATCTTTGAATTCAAGACTGCTAAATTGGACTCCGTTGTCTGAGTAAAAAATATCCGAAATTCCACATCTTGAAAATGTACTTTCAACTAAGTAATTGTGTTCTTACTAGTTAGATTATCTAATTTGTGAATCTCTGGCCATTTGGAGTAGTAATCAACAATGTAATCAATTCAAATGGAAAATATCAGCGGCAACTTTCGACCACGGTCTCTCCGGTAGCTTTGATTCAATCATCGGTTCTTTTGTTTGTTCTTTTTGATTCTCTTGACATGTTGAACATTCACTAATGAAATCTTCTATTTGAGCGGCCATTCCATTCCAAAACAACACATCTCGTGCTCGGGCTTTACATTTGGTGATACCTATATGCGATTCATGGATTTTATTTAGCATTTCACGTTGCATACTTTTCGGTACAATCAGTTTGTGTGACTTGAAAAGTAGTCCATCTACACATGAAATCTCATCTCGGAATGTCCAGTAAGGAGTCATAATATTTACTAATTCTGACTTGTCTCGCGGCCATCCTTCGATAACTGCTTTTGTTAATTCTTTGAGTTCAAAATCTTCGGCTGTTGACTTTTGAAATCTATCATACATCTGTTGTGAGATTGGCAAATACGCTATTAAAGTTAATTCGTTTACCGTTATATCAGGAACCAAGTCTTCTTTGGTTTCCTGCAGGTAATTTCGACTCAAGTGATCTGCTAGAAACATTAGTTTCCTTTGCTTGTATTGTACATTGAGATCCTACTTTTTTAATGACAAAAGTAGACGTTGCAATCTTGGCGGAGTTTAGTATAGCGGCTTTTTAAATATCGCTGTAACGGCTTGTCGTCTGTTTCAACAAGTACCTTTCGTCCAAAAATATATTGGTGGAACTTTTCACAGCCATACACTATTGCTAGTGTTTCCTTTTCTATTTGTGCATATCTCTGCTGACTTATTGTCATAGCTCTCGACGCGTACGCAATCGGTTTTCCTTCTTGAAGAATCACTGCACCCAATCCCTTTTGACTTGCATCAACTGAAAGAGTTGCCTCTGCAACTTGTAAATTCTGCGTGGAGTAAATATCCTGGCCTTTATTTCCAACCCATATCATGAGGTAGTTACATTTCGTTTCCTCGTTTCTTTGCTTTCAGTGGTCCTTCGAACATAAACTGCACTTGTTGTTTGAACGTTTTCATGCTGTCGGTAAATCACCACTTTCCCAGTCCATTTTGGGCGTTGATCCTAGTGTGGATTCCATCTTAAATTCCTTTTTACAGAATCTTAACAATTTGCACAACTTTTTACATTGCCCTCATTTCCATTTTCAATGGATTAATCTGACACCATGTTATGTGTGGCTTTATATTGAAAAGACATGTTCAGTTCCAGATCTAGTTTAATTATAACTACATAATGACGTAAACATATATGAAACAGAGGCTGTAACCGAGTATAAATAGAATACAGATTTAGCACACGTGACCATCAACTTCTCGGGAGTGCACAAACACTGATAAATACATTGACTTCCATATTCATCATGCCATGATTCAAACCATTTGTACTTTGCAAGTGATAAGGGCCGGTTTTATATGTAATAAATTATTTTTAAAGTGTCACGTATTGATTAACAGCTGAACAATATACAGTAAAACATATACAATATTAAAAATAATCAACACCCAGCCAAACAAATTGACTTATGTATATATTGATAATGTTTATCTATGTAATACTTTGATTATCCCGTTATATAGTGATTTATTTTGACACCGTTTTGTATCTTTCACTTTGCCATCTCATATTATTAATCGTTTAAGTCAACACTTTATCAATGCAGATATTTATTATGTTTGTGCCTCCCATTTCATTAACATTGTCTATATTTATGATAGAACAGGGTTTCATTGATCTCATTTAAGCATTATATCTAATGCGTAAGGTTATGTAAATTACACCTAAGTTCATACGCCGTATTGAGAAAGGAATTTACTGTCCGTTTAAAAATAGCATTATGTAGAAATGTCCTTTTAGTTTTATACGCTTTTAACCATAATTCGGACAAGAAGAACAAAGTTAGGACAACTTAATAATGTTTCTTTACTTAAGAATAATGAAATCTGTTTGTCTTTTTAAACGTTACTAGCCAAAAGACGTAAGAGACGTTGCTTTTGATTGGACGATTAGTTGTTTACTCTAACGTCATAGTTAGTGCCAAAGGACTTAAATAGGAGCCTGTAGATGAAACATGGCATTCTAAATCAATCCTTTGAACTGTCAACTACCTTTTATATTGACCACCCGATTTATTGATTTTTCTGTTGAATGATGAATGTGTATTTGATGTTTATCATATTGAAAGAAGAAGTCAAAATACTACTAAAATAAATATCATTGTTATGTAGTACAAATCTTAGTGTTTCTTCACACTGCTGTTGAGTTAAGCAATGATTCCACTCCTCCTGAATTACTTGAGATAAGTTAAACAGTTTTATGACAACCTAGGTTTGTTACAATATGGTAAAATTCCGCATATAACCACCAAAATTTTAATTTTTATTGAAATCAAACAAAGTTTAATTTTAGACTCTTCAAACCTTAATACGGCCTTATTTAAAACCAAGGCCCAAAATCTAATTCCACAATAGGCCCTTAATCCATAAACATTTGGTACCATATTCCCCACAAAATCCATGTTTACCTTTCTTTTGTGATAGGGAACCTTCTTTAAAATTTCATAGTGATCCTTTCACTTCAACAAAAGTCATTGTCCGGAAACGACATTTGCCGTCGATAACAAGAAATCTGATTGGTTTAAAAGGTACATGCAAAATCCTTCAGAAGTGAGAATATATGTAATATACGGGATGTTGTTAGACCTCGAATTGAGTATAACAAAATCAGAGTTAGTTGTTTTAATTAGACTGGATCAACACTCTGGTGTACTCACTGCATACATGTCTTTCCAATATTTCAATCTCTAAATTTTCCAAAAATAAACAATTTAACAAAAACACACAATCCTTTAAACAGCAAAATGAAATAAACAAATTATGAGGTTGAAATTAAAAAAGAACAAGTGGTATGATTGGCAATTAGACAACTTTCCACAATAGAACAAATGACACAGAAATTGACAACGATAGGTCGCCGTACGGCCTTCAACAGTGCGTCAAGCCAATACCGCATAGTCAGCTTTAAATGGCATCGAAATGACAAATGAAAACATTTAAACGAGAATAGAAACGGCTTATTTATGTACAATATAATGAACAGAAAACAAATATGTAGCAACAAGCGACATCAACTGCATAACATGCTCCTGACTTGGTTTATGTATATTGCATAACCATGATTTGCAAGCGTCCAATCTTGGTCTTTGGTGTTAAAGCGAAAAATGCATTCATCAATAAAATCGCTGTCCCTTTGTTTTTTTAGTTTTTCTGGGCAGATACTGACTTTGTGTCATGAACGGATACTCCTGATCTTTTTTTTTTAACTAGATAAGAATTTATTTTAAAGTAATTTGAAAAGGGGTTGACTGATCAGATTGACACAGATTGACACAAAGATTTACTGTGTAAACATTTTTTGCAGGAATCTTAAAATAAAAATACATGATATCGAACAGCTTATACGCTTTTGAAACTGACCATATTTAACCGTACATTTTTCATGTAAGAGTTATCATCATAAACACTATTTTTCTTGAGTCCACTTCTCATTCGCAACCATTTAAGATTGTTTGCCAAATTGCTCGCTATTTCTTCAAGGTGTTGAGTTTGGTTTTCACTAAAGCGTCCTTGAGACTCCATATAAGAGTTATTAACTCTTATGCATTCGATACGAGTGATTTGCATTTGAAACTGGTACACCAGGAAACGTAAGTAATAGAGACTTAGGCTCTTTGGATTTGAAGTTCTTTATCCAAAACAAAGAAGAAAATTAGGTCAAGTTCAATTTGAATTGTCATTTGCGACATGTCGTAACTCATAAATGTTGGTTGAAAGGGTGCGTAGACATTAAAGGGGGGTTTCGCCCCTCTTGTACATAGAATTTTATATGTGCGTTAATTGAGATAACTCATTAACCATACATATTAAAATATTAGAACAAGAATAAAATTAAAAGAAACGTTCGAACACCAAAAATAACTTGTAAACTCAGAGTCTACGCCTTTACCCTAGTTTAGCATCGATAGAAAATGACGGATAGTTCGAAACTACTACAACGGAAAAATGATTGTCCAAAATTATAATTTAGGGTCAATACATCTGGTTGAAAATCATCTGATCATTATTTTGCAAAAATAAAAATGAATAAAAAAAGTAGACAAATCTTGACATAACTTGAACTTTTTTTCCGAAAATAATCCCTACGAGTAAAAGTTTTCATATTTTTTTTCAAATTAGTACACAATAACAATCTGCATTCAAAATTCCTTTCCATTATAAACAATTGTCGCCATCTGTATTGATTAGCAAACAGACACACTAAGACTGATTCAAACTTTTGTTTGGAGGTAATTTTATAAGCTTACGAACACGGGCAACGAATGACGAACAACGATGACACAAGTATCTTCTTCAGCCTTTTTGACATTTGGTATCACATTAAAATATTCAAAAAGTAAAACGCAATATAGACAGTATACTTACTTTCAATCAGGTTCGCAATTTCATCGTCAACATCTCTCAAATTTCTAATAAACATTTTTTCGTTCCCACGATGCTCTACAAAATCAAAAATACTTCGAAATGCGTCATGATCATCCTCACTCTTGATTTTTACACCTTCCCAGGGTTTTATTAAATTATTTTTCTCAAGGAGGCGAACTAGTTGTTTCCTTTTCCCACTCAGTCGAACTATGATATACTGTTTGTGTTCGTGAAATATCCCCTTCACTTTTTCCATTACTAGAAAATAAAGTATATCATGTATATGTTGATCTCTCAGATACTTTGTCTATTATGAAAATATTATGGAGACCTTTTAGTGACATGATAATTATTTTAAGAGAATTTCAAGATTTCTTTTCAAATTAAAATCTTGCTACATGTATATCTATTTCCACAAAGATAACTGAAGATTTATTAAAGCTCATCCAATTAGTGGGTGTCGGTCATTTGTCAATTAAATCTTGGTAAAATAATGAATGTATCATCATACGCTGAATAACGAGTAGTTATTATAACATGACATGGGTTTAATGCGATTTCAAATGTTAGATTTCTGAATCGATACAAAAAATTAAAGAGGTACTAGCTACGAGATATATAAAAAATGTATTTTTAATTATTTGTTTTTGTCAATCATTAATGAACCTTCAAACACAGAAGTAAACACAATGTTTAAGACAATTTATTCAATTTGTAATTGAATCGTGAAAATATCTTGGACATACATGTATGTCAGAAATCAAAAGAACTGAACATTTCACCAAAGGGGTTCCGTAAATTTTGAATTTAGTTTGCACACAAATCACTTGATTTAAATTTCTTTATTTTACATGTTATCAGTTTTATTATTAGTATATATTGGAAATCAATAAAATACTTAGTGTTTCGTAATATAAAACCAAGTCTATGGAATGTGTAACCGGGAAAAATCGTTTCGTTCATAAAGTAGCCGTTTTTTCTTATATGAAATTTTGAATAAGCAGACGCTCAATGAGGAAAAACAAGTGTTATGCAATATTAGAAAATTAATTACAAAACTTAGAATCAGTGACCATTCATTATTAATTGAAAAAGGAAGGCATTTTAAAATTCCTCGCGAAGAGAGACTTTGCAAAAAATGCAAAGTACTAGATGA
>CM034351.1:88019616-88252022 GCA_019925275.1 Mytilus edulis | reverse complement strand
TTTACATCGCTTATATGGTCATCTAAGGTCAAATTGGTAGTTAAGTGGATGGCATCTGGACTAAAATACACACAAAACGAACCTACATATTATCTTGCTCTGTACCCTGTTTAGTTTAGACTTTTGATAGTTTGGATAAATGTTTTACATTGTTATAAATCAAATATGAGAATTTAAGTCAAATCAGTGACCATGAATTTGACAGCTAGTGCCCCTTTAAAGAATAAACACTATTGACCACTAAATACTGACCAGATTCTATTAAACTAACCTTAAAGGTGACTGTGGTATTGAAGTAATGTTACCTTGACTTCTGTTTGGTAGTAAGACAATGCTTTGGAAGCTTCTGTCTTGCTGTGGATGGTTATAAATAAGTTGCCACGTCTGTCAGAAATAACAGTGGGAATTCTTATACTCAATGTACTGGTGTCATGTCCAATAAAATGTTGAATCAACCGTAATTTTTTATTAACAAACTTTATTTTCCACAGACATTTATACAAGAAGATATTGAAGAAGAGGAGGAAGAGGATGATGTTGAGAATATGATAGATGACCCTATAGGTATAAAGTTGACAAGTGATGGGGGGGGGGGGGCTACATTCAATTTGTTTTTATCAAGAGCTGTTTGAAAATATGCCAGGTGTTGAAATAAAAATTGTTCCTGTGACATTTGTAACTCATCTGAGAAAGATACCTAAAGCAAGTTGTTTGATTTTAATATTTAATATTTTTTTTAATTCAATTCTAATGTTTAAAACACTACACTAATATTGTATTTGAACCTGAATCAAGAGAATTTTTGAGTAATGTTATAATTAAGAGCATAAAAGAAATAAATTGAGTTGTGACCCTCATTCTTTTTTTTTTCTTCCTGTCATTCAAACAGATTTACATGTAAGTGCATTTTAACTGGATTTCCAAAAGAAAATCGGATATTGATTAGAGGATGTACGGCAGTAAACAGTGGCCATGAATTAACTCATAAACCCTTCAACCAAAGCTTTTCAAATTTTTTGACAGATAATTTGTGTTAATATGTTGTTGCTTGTGAAAAAATGGAGGTCAAGTTTGATATTGACGATTTTAACTTTCACTCATCCGGTGTTATGGTTCTTGAAAGATCTTAAATCTACTAATAGTCATTTGAAAATTTATTATATTTTGTATTCCAGATGACGGGTTAGGATTTGATGCTGGAGATAATGTAGACTTAGACGAGTCACCATTGATAGATGATAAATTATTCCAAGCCATGGAATTAGCTATGGAGTCACACCATGGGGGATTTGAAGTTTCAAGAAGAATGAGTAAGTTTGTATATTTCTGACTAAAGCTGACTATGTGGTATAGGCTTTGCTCATTGTTGAATGTTGAAGGCTGTACAATGAACTATAGCTGCTAATTTCTGTGTCATTTGGTCTCTTGTGGAGAGTTTTCTCATTGGCAATCATACCACATCTTTTTCATATATGACTAGAGCTTTTGAAAGATTTTGACAGATTACCCATAACTTTCAAGATAACCAAGCTGTAAGGGTTCAATTTGGGTTTCAAACTTATTCTATTTTTCAATTTTCATTCAAAATCATTAAAGAAAATCTCTGCTTTTGATCAGTGGCCAGTTTAATTTGTGCTATCTGTTAGACTTGTAATCATGCATTATTATTTTTATATTTCAATATATATGTTGTGTACATTTTATTTTTTTGTACAGGTTATTACTTGTACAAAACCTTTAGACAAGTAATTACTTGTATGATGCCATCATACAGGTTATTACTTGTACAGTTATAATTGTACAAGTAATTACCTGACAAATTTTGTGGAGAAAAAGATAATAATTTGTACAACTCTCTGTCTTTAAGTTATATTTGTTTCTTCTTATCTAAAAACTCTTCTCTTTTGCGTCTGTTAGTCTGGATTTTTGTTGGCATTTTGTCGTATTTTTGAAATTTATATTGTGTTTGTTTTTATTTTCTTATTTTCAAGTGTTCATTAGTATTGATTTATAAATGTTAGAAAATTACAGACAAACGAAGGACGCAAAGTAATAACATAAGCTAACATTGTGTAAATTTAGCTTAACCAGCTTGATGCCACTTAAATAAGGTCATTGGTACAAAGTGACAATGTCGTTAAAAGCAAAAATAAATTGTTTCCCTTCAACCGTTTATTTTCAAACATACATCATGACAAAAAGTCTACATACATAATATCATATATTGGAAACAAAAGCCAAGCCTAATAGATAACATAACCTATTTGTTTGCACAAGACCAGGAAGCATGGCATCTTGAATTTTTCTGCAATAGTCAACACAACACCTTTAATATTTTTACAGGCCATCTGACTTCGATTTACTCTTTGCACTGGTATCATAACATTGTTTCCTATTTCTTGATCTTTTAATCTTCTTTTGGAAGAAGACAACATCTTATCGACCTGAATTTGTTGACTTGACAGGGCTTGTTTTCTCGCACATACTATTTTGAAATTTGAATCTGTGTCCACACCAGTTTCAGTGCTCGTATTAGTTGCAACATTAATTTCAGTGTTTTGTGTCTTTTCAGTACTGTATTCTATCTTTACACTTTAGTTTTGACTACTTAACTGAACAGTTTTGCTCATATATTTGATAGATAAAATGTACTCACATATTGAGAGTTTAAAACTTTAGGCTAAGTAATGAATTATTTGTTAAAAGGGAAACCATTTGTTATTAACTTCAAACAGGCCAAGGTAAAATAATGATTTGTACAAGTTATTATCTTTTTCTCAGTAAAAATTGTACTAGTAATTACTTGTACAATTGTATTTGTACAAGTAATAACTTGTATGATGGCATCATACAAGTAATTACTTGTATACAATTTTTGTACAAGTAATAACCTGTACAAAATAATAACATGTACACGACATATATAATGCTTTCAGGGATATATTAACAAATTTTTCATAGCTCTTACAGCTTCTAAGCTTTATTAAAAATAGGCTAATGGGGTGAAAATCAGACTTTTAAATGGTATGTCAAATAATGGAAAATACAGATCTGGAACAGGCATACCACTGTATCCATAATTGATTTTGATAAACAGTTGTCCAACAATCCCCATAGTTAAAGTTGTAGTCATATGTTGCTGTGCTCAGTGTTGTGTGTTATTTATTTTTTAAAACAATAAAAAAAAACACATTAACTTTGATGTATATAACAGCACTTCTATAAAAGCATGCAAAACAAATCATTGATTAACTTGCTTGCTATATTTGTTTGGATGTTTGTGAACAACAGGTAGTTAGTCTATTTCAGTCTGTTTACTGGAATTTGATTGGACAATAAACATTAAATTCATTTCATGTCAATTCTTATTGTCCAATCAAATCCCAGTATATATAAAAACAGACTGAAACTCCGCCTACCTATTGTTTGCAAACAACCAAGCAAACATAGCAAGCAAGTTGATCAATGTTTTGTTTTGCATGCTTTTATAGAAGAACTGTAATAACATTTGCATAAACTTTTTTTAACCAGGTGAGGCCCAAGTAATTGACAAGTCCACAGTTATAAGTGATTATGAAGAGCTGGTCCGACAACATGTGGTAAGAAAATATTTACACAGTATATGGCCCACAAAAAATTGCTTTCAACATACAAGGCTTGGACTTTATAGATTTTTATCCAGAGTATTTAACATGTAAGAACTCGCTATTAATAAAAACTAAATATTTCATATTTCTATTTATGTGTTGACATGAAACTGTATTCAACTAAGTGGTAGCTTGTTCCATAGTCCTTCTAACATGTTCTGTGGATTCAATTATTCTCAACGGAACCAATTTTCTTGGATTGAGGAAAACTTGCATTTTCATGTTTTTTTCCAAAGTCTACATACATTCTTATAGAAAATTAATATTTTATTTTACATTAGAACTTGTGGTTCCCTGGTAACTATGAAACTCACAAAACTGGATATCAAACGAATAGTAATGAATTCGCAGTAGTACAATACATCAGGAAGTAATTACTCTAGTTGATAAAATGTTTTATCGCTATTTTACATACTTTTCCTTTGATTTGCTGACTAATAATTTCCTTTCTCAGGGGTTTCGAGTGATATGAAAAATAATCACTAGAAACTAAGGCAGCATGTGCCCTCATTAATAAAATTAACATCGTCATCATAGTTTAAATAGTGATAAACAGATTATAATTGGTCATCTCAACTCGATTGCTTTTCTCACTTTTGCTGTACTAACTCAAGCTAGAAAATCAATCTTGTTGAGATAACCAACGAAGTACATACTGTTATTTGATTGTTTATAGTTACAAATGTTCAAAAAGAACAAGAAAGACACTTGTTGTTGAGCCTGCAACTTTTGTTGCAGAAAGCTCGACATAGGGATAGTGATACGGCGGTGGCGGCGTTAGCTAACTTCTTAAAAGCTTTATATTTTAGAAGGTAGAAGACCTGGATGCTTCATACTTTGTATATAGATGCCTCATGTTACGAACTTTCCGTCAGTCCCATGTCCAATGTCCTTGACCTCATTTTCATGGTTCAGTGACTACTTGAAAAAAAAGTTAAGATTTTTTGTAATGTTGAATTCTCTCTTATTATAAGTAATTGGATAACCATATTTGGGTGTGTGGTACCTTGCAAGGTCCTCATGCCCGTCAGACAGTTTTCACTTGACCTCGACCTCATTTCATGGATCAGTGAACAAGGTTAAGTTTTGGTGGTTAAGTCCATATCTCAGATACTATAAGTAATAGGTCTAGTATATTCGGTGTATGGAAGGACTGTAAGGTGTACATGTCCAACTGGCAGGTGTCATCTGACCTAGACCTCATTTTCATGGTTAGTGGTTATAGTTAAGTTTTTGTGTTTTGGTATGTTTTACTTATACTATATGCAATAGGTCTACTTTATTTGGTGTATGGAATGATTGTAAGGTGTACATGTCTAGCTGACAGGTGTCATCTGACCTTGACCTCATTTTCATGGTTCAGTGGTCAAAGTTAAGTTTTTGACTTTTGGTCTATTTTTCTAATACTTTATGCGTTAGGTCAACTATATTTGGTGTATGGAAATATTTTATGATCTATATGTCTGTTACGCAGGTTTTATTTGACCTTGACTTCATTTTCTCGGTCCATTGCTAAGTGTTAAGTGTTTGTGTTTTGGTCTGTTTTTCTTAATTTATAAGCAATAAGTCAACTATATTTGTTGTATTGAAGAATTGTTAGCTGTACATGTCTGCCTGGCATGGTTCATCTGACCTTGACCTCATTTTCATGGTTCATTGATCAATGTTTTGTTTTCTTGTTTAATGTTGAGTTTATGTGACAGTTGTAATAAAGCTTTATATTTAGGTCTATCAACATAATATCAATGATTAGTAAAGAAGGCGAGACATTTCAGTGTGTGCACTCTTGTTTTAAATCATATATTGGGTTGTTACATAAAATAAATGCTAATTTCAGTGAAGAAAAATATTCATTTTAAGCTTGTGAGCCATCTGATATATTAAAGTAGATAGTTTGACTGTAATCAAAACAAATGGTAGTCAATTATAGTATAAGCAAAATTAAAGAAACTTTTCAAATCTCTGCAAGTAAATATATTAACATATGTTTTCTAATTTTAAAGTCATAACATAATAATTACAGGATCAGTATTTAGCCAGTGCCCAGGAATATGCTCAGATAACAGAATTATCACAGAGAGTTTCTGAGTGGGAAGACAAAGTTTTACCTAAGCTAGCAGAAGAGGTAGGATTTCAATGTATTAACTTAAATAATCATAAAGTTTCAACCAATTATATCACCATTATGATGTTTTGCTTAGTGAATCAAAAGACATATATTGATTGTTGTGTCAATTTGTGATAATTAGTTCACAATTTTTATTTAAACCAGTGTCTGTGTTTTAGTGAAAATTTATGTATTTAAAACTGAAAACTTATTTTAGTTCAATGACATTCCCCCAAAAATCTTACTTGCTTCATAATTTAGTTTTTTTTTAAATGTATTTTTGCAGTTTCCAAAAAATATTGCAAGTATTACTATTACCATCTACAAAAGAGGATTTGCATCTTGTATCTTTTAAAGGAATAATTAAGGGGAGACAACTTCAACAAACTAGAAGAAATACAATTATTATTTCAATATTGATGGTGTAATTTATATAAACAATTTTAATTTTATATTTCAGGATGAAAGACCACCATTTGATATCAATATCTATGGAACATTTATTATAGACAACTTGGAGAAAAAGAAAAGCAAACCATTCACACAAATAGTAAAACATAAACAGACATATGACGTTTGTCGGACATTTTTAGCATCATTGATGCTGGTAAGTTAAAAAAAGAATAAGTCCTGATTTTAGATATTAAGTACATTTTTCCTCTTGTCATTGTGTCAATCCTAAGTATGAAAATGCAAGATTTTCTATATAAATGGATAAATAAAATTAAAGGCAAATGATACTCTTGAATGTATTTTTTCAAACCCATTTTAGTTTTTTAAATTTTAAATAACTGTATCAGTATGTCTTTATGAATATTCAATGAGATATCGACAGCAATCAATCAACACAAAGAAAACAGAAAAGACATCCAAAGATTTTCCATAGTTCTGACAGCAATAGGCAACAATATAAACTGTATGTGAAGCTTGGAATTGTCAAAAAAATAGACAAGTTTTTACGAGGACAAAACACTATGATAAAACTTAATTCAACTCCTGACAATGTTTCTCACCATTGACAGTCTTATTAACATGTGATTGAATTAGTTCTGATGGTACTTAATCTGCCTCCTTTTTTATTTGTTTTTGATTTTTACAGGCCAATACATCAAATGTAAAGATTCACCAGGTTGGAAATTTTGATGAAGGAATAGACAAATATGAATTAGAACTATTAACTACTGTCAGACATTTTGAACAGTTAGAAGAATATCAAGCACCATCTATAGCTAGTTCATGATAGAATTTACTTTTATTGATGGTACCATGAATATTATGAAGAATTATTAAGACAGATTTTTAATGAATGACTTTTTTAACACAAAGTAATAGACATTTATCAAGCAACTTTTTACAGAATTCCTACTGTTAATTAAAATAATATTAATTTGGAAAATTTTGTTATATAATTCAATAGAAATCTATCTTATGTAAGCCACATAAAATATTATGTTAAATATAGATTGTCAAAATCACATTACTGCACGAGTATGCTCATACTCGTAGCATCAACAAACTTGTTTAACTGTTGCATTGCATTTATTTCATGATTTTTTTCTACCATCTTCTTAAATTCATTCAAGAACAATTAAGGGAAGGCATCAGTTTAAAAATAATGACTCAAAACGATAATTTTCTCAGTCATTGCTAACGTTTCTTTTGATTTACAAGTCAAAATTCAAACCGGATGTTTTGTGACAATACTAAAACAAACAATTCCGAACTCATTTCTGGGATTTGTTTTGCTTATCAAATTCACAGGAAATCATCGGCTTTTCTACATTTTGTAGTGTTTGAATATTAAGGATAGTGGTTGCACTTGGTTTATTTGGCATAAAATTATTTTAAATTTACGATTTAGTGTCTAATCTGCAGAAGAGAATTTAAAGAATGCGTATTTCATAGCAAACAAAACATGTGTGTTAGTAGTGGAAAATCACTTTTTTATGCCCCACCTACGATAGTAAAGGGGCATTATGTTTTCTGGTCTGTGCGTCCGTTCGTCCGTTCGTCCGTCCGTCCGTCTGTCTGTCTGTCTGTCTGTTCGTCCGTCTGTCCCGCTTCAGGTTAAAGTTTTTGGTCAAGGTAGTTTTTGATGAAGTTGAAGTCCAATTGACTTCAAACTTGGTACACATGTTCCCTATGATATGATCTTTTTAATTTTAATGCCAAATTAGAGATTTTACCCGAATTTCACGGTCCACTGAACATAGAAAATGATAGTGCGAGTGGGGCATTCGTGTACTGAGGACACATTCTTGTTTCTACGTACATTAAATCAAGTTTTAAATCATAATGACAATAGTCTTAGCTGAAAAGTAATAAAATAATGAAGACAGTTGTTATGGAATTTTAATTTCTTCCTAATATTAGTTCTGAGCTTGTGATAATAATAGCCAGGTGTTAATTAAAAACACAGCTAAGGCAAGGTTTCAAAACTTCAGGTGATGCAGCACACATTATAACAGTATATCTGCTTTTTATACCACTAGTCATCGATTTTCTGATTTGCTGATGTTTTCAATATAAACTTGTTGAATGACGTACATGTCTTTATGGCAGCAATCATCTGACCTTGACCTCATTTCTAAGATCATAGATACTGTAAAGTTATTGTGATCCTTATGGTAAAACTTTTTTTTTTTAAAGAATTTTAACATTAATATTGTGGAGAGGGCTTTCATAAGCTTGGCAAATGACCAAATCCAATTCAAATTATTTTAAATGAAATATTTTTTAAACATATTCATTTCACTATGTGCACTTGCATTGTGATAAGGAATTAGTACAAGAATAATATTGAAAAGGTTGTTTTAGAGTTAGAATCAAGCCTGAAACAAATATAAGTACCGGTACATGTATTTTTGATTTTTTACTTTTTTTTTCAAAATGAACTCCCAGTCCGCATTTAACCTTTACTGTGTGGTGTATTGATGTACAAAATGGAGAAAATGAAAGAATAAATAATTTGTGAAATTTTTATGGACGATATACATCATTCAGTTGATACTTACACAATTTGACATTAGATTGTAATGTTTGTCATGTTATAAAAGTCACAATTGTAGTAATGTTACTTCAACATCATGGACAAAGGTAATGATCATCTATTGTTAGCTGCCATCAGCAAAGATATTTGTAAAGAAATCACATAATTTTTTTTCAATAGAGATGAGGAGACTTTAAAGGAAACTCAATTATATTGTTAATGGAGAGAATTGTATAATTTTTTTCCAATATAGATGAGACTTTCAATGAAAACTCAATTAGATTGTTTATATATCATAAGAAAGGTAAAGAGTCAGATATTATCACCATTTAAATATATAGATGCAGATCTTTGAGATTAATTCAGAAAAATAAGCCAAGAGTTTTATATATATGAGAAATAAAAAATATTAAATTTGCGTTACTATTGTTTCATGCCCAATCTACAAAATAAGTAGTCCGAGATTACTCTGACGTCCAACGGCTGTTTTGCAAGACAAGCTGGGCCGGGGATTTCCACTGCCAAGCTTGTCTGGTGAAAACAGCAGTTGGACGTCAGAGTAATCTCAAACTACAAAATCGTGACCATTATGTTTTCTGGTCTGCATCCACCCTGTAACAGGTTTAAGATGGTTTTCTTTAATTGTTTGTTGAAAATATATATTTTCGGCTTAGTCAATTGATTTTGTATGGGGGCATGGTGTTGGTTTTTTTCTTCTATAAATTATTAGATTCTAATAAAATCAAGAATGAAAATGGGGAATGTGTCAAAGAGACAACCCAAGGCTAAATTTCTGTGAAAAAATACTGCTTCATTAAGGAAGTAAAAATAATAGTTTCTTTCATTCAAAAGTTTAATCTTTAAAATCAGCCAACATTTTTAACTGGTCTCTATAAATGTTGCAGAATGAGAGACATAGGGATACTTATCTGTTGGCAGTGTTAGTTCTCTACATAAAGTGTTATATTTAAGAAAATACTTTATATCGTATATACAGATACCGTTTATTCTGTAGATTTTGTTTAGCAAATGTCTGTTGTCCTTGACCTCATTTTTATGGATCATTGGTAAACGATAAGAACCATTTCTGCCATGGCGTTGTCAGTTTATTTTTGACTTGTGAGTTTGAATGTTCCTTTGGTATTGATCACCTCTCTTTTAGATACTATGATCAAAATGTCAATTATGTTTGTTTTAGAATGACTGTTAAATGAACATGTGTACCTTGGCGATTTCATTTGACCATGACACAATTTTCAGGGATCAGTATTTAAGGTGATTTTTTTATGCCCAATTTATAGGCATGATGTTTTCTAGTCTGTGCTTCCGTCTGTCTGTCCCGCTTCAGGTTAAAAGTTTTTGGTCAAGGTAGTTTTTGATGAAGTTGAAGTCCAATCTACTTGAAACTTAGTACACATGTTCCCTATGATATGATCATTCTAATTTAATGCCAAATTAGAGATTTTTCCACGGTCCATTGAACATAGAAAATGATTTTGGGAAAGGGCATCTGTGTACTTTGGACACATTCTTGTTTGTTACTATGTTGGTTTCTCAGATACTATAATCAATGCAAATATAAAAAGATGAGGAAAGATTGCCAAGGAGACAACTCTTCACTAGAGATCATTTGACAAAGAAATTAACAACTATTGGTCACTATACAGCCTTCAACAACGAGAAAAGCCCACTCTGAATAAGTCGGCTATATAAGGCCCAAAATGACAAATGTAAATCAATTCAAACAAGAATACTAAAGGCCTAATTTATGTACAAAATTATAATGAACGAAAAGCAAATATGTTACACCCCATCAAACAACAACTACTGATTTACAGGCTCCTGACTTGGGACAGTCATGTACAGAATCCGACTTGGTAAAACTAGTTTGAAGGGGGCAACCCTCCTAACCCGAGACAGCGATGTAACAGCACAACATAAGAACAACTTCATTTAGTGATTTGAAATATTGTGTACATACATTGTATGCATCCAGCAGGGTTCATTGGTCTTTGACTTCATGCTGTGTTGGCTCTTGGCATAAAGCTATAATATTTTTAAAACGATCTGGATATATGTTCTGAAGATTTGGTGTGGCATATATTGATTGTCATTGACATCGTGTTAAACTAAGAGAGAAGACCCTACACTGCAGAGAAAATATCTTCACGTCACTCAACAGTGATTGATGTTTACCGAATCACTTTGTGTGTACTGTATCCAGTTTATCCCAGTACACAAGATTAATGAACTTATATGTATATTAAACTTGAATCAAAGTCAGTATTATATAGGTTGGTAAAACACACACAGGCACTTGTCTCAGAATGCCTGTGAAAACACACCTTCTATTGCCTCCGGGATTTCAATAAGGCAAATCCATGAGTCATGCAGTCAGCATTTTTAAAACTGCCGAGTCCAAAGATGCATCAAGATTGTAAAATGTATCAATTGGGCACAAATCTGATTTTATGAGAAAATCTTAAACAAAATATAAAAATAATTTTATTTCTTGCTCTTTTTTTGTCATAGGGATTGAAATAATCAACCATACAGCAGCAAAATTCAATCTCCTCACTGATGGACTTTGAAAATACTTACCGAAAAACTGTGTCTAAGACACAAATTCCCAAAAGTTCAGATGATCCGTAATCTTAGTTTGATGCATATATTTAGCATGTAAGTGATTATGTCAGAACATTTAACTATCAACTGCACATCTATTAGTATTGTAAAAATTTATGATGGTATCAACACTAAAAGTCCCTATATAAAATAAAGATAAATCCCTCTTTCTATTAGGGGATGCAGAACAAAACATACTCATTCCATATTGTTTCTCAAATTTCTTGAACATGGATGAAATTAAATTATAGGCCAAGAATACTACAAAAGCCACTTAGGACTTTGTCATAACACTTTTAAGTATGATTTTTGTACTCAGACTCAGTGATCATCCCCCCCAAATACTGGATTTGGTGTTTCGAGCACAAATTTTGCACTGAGTAAAGTTTTATTAAGAAGGACCCAGGTTTATTCATTCTACTGGTCCACTTCTGACAGGAAGATAAAGACAAAGTTTGTTTGTGTCATGGTTTGTCATTTTTATGGTTTTATATGGTAGCTTATTCTATAGTATGGATTTTGCTCATGCTTGAAGGTCTTACAGTTACCTATAAAACGTATAGCTGCTTACATAATACATCTATGAACTTTGTTTTTAGTAGATCATTATAATCTCATTGCCAATCAAACCACATCTCATTATTTTTATATATGCTAAAAGATAAAACAACAATCTATAATCTTTATATATATATTTAATCATTCATAGTTTAAAAATAATCAACAATTTGCACAGATTATAATATTTTCAGTGTTTGAATTGAGCATGTTTCACCTAGAATGTACATAATTAAGTATCAAATAAAAAATTCAAGAAAGATTAATATATTTTCTTTTGATCAAATTTGTCATTTTTAAATTTATAATAATTTTCATACATTATAAATTCAACAGTGAAGCCTTTGAAAGAACAAAGCTCACACAACACTAAAGTTCAAGATAGCTCCTAAAGTCAATTACATCTTCTGACAGAAAAAATCATTACTACAACACTCAACAGGATTTCAATAAAATATCAACCACTATTCATTCATAAATGATAACATTGTAAGAGTGAACAAAAATTTGCTTCGACTAAAATTAACATGAAAAAGACAATTGCACAAATAAAACAAAATACATGTATACTAGAAATTACAGGATATATAAAGTACTGACAAGTTCTAAGCCATTTTCCCGTAAGCATGATGTTAGATGAATATCATTGGGCAAACATAACAATTAGCAGTTTGCCACAGCTGATGGGCTCGAAACATATTTTGACCTTACATAATTTTAAGAATTTGGGTAGATTTTTATCTTATTCAGATGTGTATACATGCATACATGTATCTAAATGTATTTTTTTAATTAACTTCTTAAGGTTAATCCACTAAAGAATTTACATTTTTAAAGATTGTCAAATTTAACAAATACAATACAAATCTTATCCTTTGTTTCAATTTTAATTGCAAGTGTATTTGTTTTTCACTGATGACAAAACTTCCATGTAAAAACCCAGATGAGCAGTGAAGATTTATCCCAAACATTACAATGTAAAATTGGGTAAATATCATGAATATAGCATAATTGCATATACAAACAATGAAGCAATAATGAGGAAAGTAAAAATATAAAATAGCCTAACAACATTGTCATGATTGCATATCAAACTCTGGAGACTAGAGTCTGAAACACTTTTCAAACCATTACAGGACTAAGGCATGTATATCTAATGTATCTAATCATTTGAGAAAATTGGTTATATACTTCCAAATCGCTCAACAGTGAAGAAACTTTTACAAATGTCTTCCTTTAAGAAAACAAATTTCAACTGCTATTTAAGCACAGCCTTTACTATCACAGATTTTTGCCGCCACTTATTTACATATAAATGATATACATAGTGTAACTTTGAACAAACCCTGTTTATATATAACATGCATACAGAAAAAGAAATTATCAAATATATATTTTTACAATCCTATCTTGGAAGACTGAAATAATATTTTGGACTTTTCTCCATTAATTATTTAGAAAAATCTGTCTAGCATTTTTCTCCATTCTAAGTTTAAAGTAAATGTTTGGAAACATTAATAGTAAATTTAATTCTGCAATTAAAAGTAATGAGCATGATGAAATAACCATCACCAAATTCAAAACAATTTATTATTTTTTCTGTATGAATACCCAGCACAAGTGAGAGAAATCATTTTTTTTAAGGGGATGATACTCATTAATTTTGAATTTCACCTCTTTTATTCATTCCAGTCTAAAATTGTAAAAAAAAAACACATATGACAGTCAAGACAGAAGATAACAGCAGAACAGTTATATTGAAAACTATAATTGAAATTATTTCTGTAATCTTGAGGTATATCACTTTCAATTGCCAAGTCTAAATGTTGTATAAATCATAAAAAATATTATAATATCAAGTCATTTACACATATAATATCTTGAAAAAAAAATCACAACTATAATTTGAAACTAATTGCCTATAAACATTTAAAAACCATTTAAAGTTCAAATTTTAGAATGGATTATTGGGACTGTGAAATAATTAGTAACAAAAATTGAATCCATATTTTCAGGCTACCTGTATTTTTACCAGTTTTCATATTTTGCATTTTAACCTCCTATTTTAACATATCTGTTACAAATTTGTTTTTTGTTTACATCTAAGATTCTGATAGTAATTTGTACATTTTATTTCTATGTTCTGTTAATAATACTGGAGTAAGAATTTTTTCTGTGTCATCTATGCGTCTTTGAAAACGTTCATGATCAAGTGCATTTTCCCGCCACTGGCCTTTTCTTGCTGCCTGATATGCATGTGCCCATGTAATCATGTGGTGTACTTTGGCAATCTTTGCATCCTCTGGAAAGTGTACCTGAAATTTATATAAACACCATAAATATACATTATACATATTAATAATTATATAAATACATAAAATTGAAGCAAAATTAATTTGTAAATTTTGGTTAACACCAACTTATCAGTCTTTTAATTGCTAACATCATAAACATAAGGAGATGTCACATGATACAGATAGACTAACAGACAACTTTTCACCAAAGACAAAAGGTTTAAGATGTATGCAACTATATTTAGTACTTTACATGCTATAGCCGACTATGCAGTATAGGCTTTGCTCACTGTTGAAGGTGACCTATAGTTGTTAATTTCTATGTCATTTGGTTTCTTGTGAAAACTCGTCTCCTTGGCAATTATACATTTGTATTACATCTTTTTATAAATATAGGGTATGTTAAGGGACATTCAGTCCTAAAAACCTTTGATAAATTGTGAAATATTAAAAAAAAAAAAAAAAAAAAAAAAAAAAAAATTGGGGGCGTTTCTTTACCAACCAGTGTTTTTTTTAAGTGGTGACTGTTTTTTACTTGCATTGATCATGATGTGACCTTAGTGTTGTTAATTTTTTTTTTAACTATTAGTATTCATAATATTCACTTCTTTTTATGTACATGTAAATTGTCATTCCAACAATATCTAAGTAACATACATTGGGGGTCTCATTGGGGGGTTCTGATCCCGGATCCCGCTTACTGTTTTGTCAGATTCCCGTTTCCCGCTTACACTATGTACGTAAGCAATTTTCACTTTTTTTGTCATTTCCCGGGTCCCGCAAGACCTCATTTCCCGTTTTCACGACACAATAATTTGACTTTCACGTGTCACGCTTACCAAAAATCGGCAATCCCGCATCACGCTTAGACCCCAATGAGACCCACTACATTGTACATGATTGTACATGTCTGGAAATATATATACATGTACCTTTTTGTCCTTTTTCTTAGATTTTTTTGGATCCTCAATCTTGGCTGTTGAAGGATGTCTTCTAATTTGAACTTCCCACGCATGGTTTATGTCTTTTAAATTTTTGGAATGTTCATCTGTTTCTGGTTGTTTCACAGAGCAAATAACATTCAAATTTAAAGGCATGCTAAATGCAGAGTCAAGAAAATCTGAACCTAAACAGTTTCCATCAATTTGATCATCATCATCATCTTCATCATCTGACCAATCGCTGAAGTCTTCATCATCTTCAAAAGTCATAAAAAAAGAATGTGAAGGTTGATTTTGTGATTCACTAGTGTTACTGTCTGGACTAAAACCTAACATGAAAGCAACGGCTGGATTTTGGCACTTTTGAAAAGAATCGTCTGATTGACTTGTCTCCTCTGTAGCATCTTCCTTTTTAGCTTTGGATCTTCGTCGCCTTTTAGCTGAGGGTCTACATTTTTTATTTTCTTTCCTTATAAAAAGTATAAAAGATTTATCTTCTAATGTATTTTCTTCACTGTTTTTATCTGTTTCACTACTTATGCTACTAGGAGATTGTTGAGAGTTGGTTGCATTAATTTGAATTTGAAACTGTGAAGATTTTCCATCTAAATTCCTGAAACTGAAGCTCTTGCAATTGTCATTCATTTCATTGCCTCCAATTTTGTCAATATTGGACTTCTCTTCACATGTTATATTTTTGCCACTTTGCTCTACTTCCACAACTTCATAACTTGAGGAATCAGGTACAACCCGAGTCTTCAGTTCATCACATTCATCATCTGTACATAAATCTAACCAACTGTTTACAACTTCTCCACTGTTGTCAGGTATTTCACAACTGTCTTCACGATCTTTTTTTTGTTGTTCCAATGGGTTGCTTTTTACTCTTTCTTTAGGATTCTCTGAAAGTGTTCTTTTGCTGCCATTTTTCGGTTCACATTTTTCTTCATCACAAGGCTTTGGATTTGATTGCACTCTTTCTGTATCTAGACTAGAAGCAGCATTTGAAACCGACTCTATATTATTAGTTTTTACATCATTTAAAATTCTGTCTTTATCACAGTTTTTTCTGGAAGGATTATTGGAATGCTTTGTCTGATTTACACTACCTGTAGCACCAGCAGATTTGCAAGAAATCTTTGCTAAATAGTTTTGCTTAAATTTATTTTGATAGCACCGATTCAAATTACAATAAGTCATTTTTGGAATGTATGATCTTTCCGATGTTGTATTCGATGGCACTGTAATGCCAATTGTTGAAGCCACTACAGCAGGATGGAACATTGCCATTGGTTTGTTGTTCCACATATTGCTCTGGGATGTGAGCGGACAATAAGATTTTCCTCTTGATTTAGTAATTATTGGTTTAGAATCGTCTATAATTGTTTTGTTTACAATATCCTTCAATATTTTACATGAAGTGTGGCTGTCCTCAGCAGTCAAATTATTTCTGTACCCACCTAAGTTCGTATACTTTCTATTAAACATGTTCCTGAGGTCAACTCCTTTACTATTGAATGATTGTTTATTATTACCACTCTTCCTGGAACTATGGTCAATCATAGTGTCAATAGACGAACTTTCTGACGAAATTTCACCCGTACTGTCGAGTCTCATCAAGGGAACCCGTGTTACGTGATTAGGGTCAAATCGTTTCCCATATGGCATAATTTTAAATGAAACTACTTATCCAGCGGCTTCTCGTGCAATCTTTGTTGAATAATGGTTCCAACCGTCTGACAAAGGATTGTTGGCAAAGTAATACTCCTTTAAAGAACTGTCAATAACTGTTCTTACAATTTCTGGTGTGCTGTGGTCAGAATTAAGACTTACTCCGCATAAGATCCAGCCAGATTGTTCTTGGTTATCAGAAACACAATTCACACTATTGTATTGTTTATATAAATTCCAAATTATGTTTTCAACTATTCCATACATTTTGAACTATTTAATTATTATCTTCTTTGTGTGTTGCTTTAAAAATGAACTGTGTAACGGTAAACATGTTGTCTTATATTTTCGACATGGATAATTCCCGGAAGTTCGAGAATTTCCACAGTCCGGTTCGTTCGCATAATATAGTTCTCCGATTTGCATGAAATTATATTTCCATATATAAATTAACACACAAACTACAAATTTTAAATGTAATTAAAATCATTTCAAATATTTCTAGTAACAATTTGTTTGTAACAAGACTTAAAAATATATTCCAAAAGAGCAAAATTTTCCAAAAGCGTAATAATTTATTATTTATTTTTAGATTCATAAAATGTGACGGTCAGTGCTTTATTGCATCAGCTTTCGCTTAAGAAGGGAAGATGCCCGTTAATCATAATATTTTGAACGAGTATAATTAAAATGCACATTGTGTTGTTGAATAAACGACTGAATTGACCTACAATGTCTAAACGAATTCGATAATTAAGGGATTCCGATCTTTCTTTGTGCTATAATTAGACTGGTAGTAAATGGGAATGAGTGACGCACTGTGAGTTGACGTCATAAGCACATGCTTACTTTCTGACTAATAAAATGTATTCTATAATTAGAAACAGGTATTCCGAAGCGAGGATAAAATTTTGACTAGGGACTACCCTAAGAACTTTACAAGAGTTATATTTTGTTATTTTTTTAAATCCTTAAAAAAGATATCTGCACGCAAGATTATAGAATAGAACAGAATAGTTTATTCACTAAATTGGCAAAATCACCCAAGGTCCGTGTAGGTCCGTGTAACACTTATCAATTCAACCTTTTTAAAGTTTCATTCAAATTTTAGATTTTTGGATTTTTGATCAAAGTTTTAAAATATCAAATTTTTTTTTTTTGCCTCCAAATTTTAGAGTTACTAACTCCGTTTAAAAATAAATTATAGTCAGATATTAACGCAAACTTAACGTACAGTTTTGCTCATTTTGAAATTGAAATTTTTAATCGGTTTCGATATTTGAATAAAACATAGGGGAAATGACTAAAAAAAAAGGATACCAGTTTCAAGAGCGAAACGGACAAGAACAGAATAGAATAGAATATTTCTATTCACCAAATTCGGGCCCAGGAGGGCATATAGCATCCCAGATAACAATACTTTGTTGGGCCAACGTTGGTGATTGATTGGCACAGTTGGTAAATAGTTGGCGTTGGCAAGGCAACAAGAGACCGACGTTGGCCCAACAAAACTCAGCCAACAGTTATTTTGACACTATTGGCCCATTGTTGGCCCCAACTGTCATTTTGGTGTTGTTGGTCAAATGTTGGCCCAACATTTTCTTACCAACTGTTATTTAAGTAGTTTTCTAAAACTAACCAAAAAATGTGCTCTTCATTCTCTTTATCTAATATTTTCAAATCTGTGATTTCATTTAAATGTATTTATCTTAATGATTGAATAATTTTATGCACAAACAAAATAATATTTAAAACATGACCATACAAACAAATTTAAGTTGAATAATCCAATCCAATCAAAATCAAATCAATTATACTATATAGCCAGTCAAGGTCGTTAAACACTTCCAGTTGTAAATCAAATATGTTTACATCCTAATCAAAGGGCCCTCATAGGCATATCAATTACAAACAAATAAATCATAATAGACAAAACATAAATACATGTTTAGAAACAATATGAAATTAAACATTATAATATGAATCATATAAAAACAAAAGAACAGATGTCAATTCGGCAAAAGAAAGATAACTCTTCACCAAATATTATCATTAAAACCTGTATTAATTTTTACTTGACAGTATTATTTCTCACTTCTAAGTTTCAAGTCAAATATTTGCATAAATTTTTAATAAAATTATCATCATCATTTGTCATAATCCATATGAATAGGTTTTGCGAATTAAGTATTCTTAGTAAATGCAATCTTAAAATCCGTTCGGTCCAGGACCAATGGAGTAGATCTTATTATAAAATTCGTTGTATGGACCTATAGAAAGGCCTTAACAGAGACATACATACTATACATTTTATTAATCAGCAAGCAGAGCACTTTCAGCCTTATATGCTAAATTTATTTCGTGTGGTGGAATGAGTTATGATGTGTTTACGAAACTATATAGGTCTGTCGTTGAGCCTGTTCTATACTATGGTTCTGGAATATGGGGACATACAAATTGGAGAGAGGTACAAGTTATACAGAACAAAGCATGTCGGTTATTCTTAGGAAGTGCTTCAAATGCGTCAAATATAGCTATTCAAGGTGATATGGGACTTAAAAGTACGAAATCAGCACAAATTTTGGAAACTTTTCTACTTTTTCTTAGAGTGAGCAAAACTTACGATACAAGACTTACATATAAGGTTCATGTGTGGAGTAAGGATTGTTCTAGGTCTTGGGATAAAAACTGTATAAAGAAAGCACAAATTTTAGGTATTGAAAATGTTATAAATGATACTTTTTCCATCAAACATAAACTGCAAGAGATCAAATCTAAACTATGTGAGAAAGGTGTCTTCCTCGAATGCCAACATTTTATATGTTACCTATTCCTTGAATGCCAACATAAATATTTCAATGGATGTTTATATAATAACAATTTGTGTTTTTATAAGTATTTAACTGTTTAAAATAATTAGTGAACCTGATAAAATTGCAATATTTTATCACTTTTTGATAAAAAAAAAATAGTATATTTTAGGATGAAAATTATCATGAATTTTAAAGAAATAAAGAAAATGAGAATATTTTTATTACATTTTATTAAAAAAAAAAAAAGATAGTTTGGGAATTTACTTGTTTATTAACATAAGACGCATCAGAAATATTATAGAAATTTTAGTTAACTGCAATATTTTCGTATCAATGATTTTTTTTTTATATAAACCTTTAAAAAATCGCAAAGAGCCAACAAATTATCAATATCAAATCATGGTCTTTAGAAATATAAAAGTGAGAAGATGTGGTATGAGTGTCAATGGGACAGCAGTTACTGCCCCACCAGAGTCCAAATGACGTAAGTGTAAATAATTATAGGGCATCGAATGTGCGTTCTTCTACAACTAGCAAAACCCATACAAAATGATTATCTTTAAAATATCCGAAATGAAATCAAAAATTACAGTAGACAACCAATAAATTGTCAATTATCACTAAACTGCAGATTCTTGTCTTAGAACATACACATACAGGTTCACATATTTTAGAATGTGGCAGGAGTTTTATTTATTTGTTCGGAGTTTAGTATGACGTCCATTATCACTGAACTAGTATACATATTTGATTATGGGCCTGCTGAAAGACACCTCCGGGTGCGGGAGTTTCTCACTACATTGAAGACCCATTGGTGGCCTTCGGCTGTTGTCTGCTCTCAGGCGCGTAGCTCCCTATACGCCAACACGCAGTTGCGTGCACATCAATTCGGCATGCAAAAAAAATAAATGCAAAATAAAAATTTATAAATTAAAAATTTGAAGGATACACATATGAGTATATGCTGTCGCTTTTTCAAATGATGTAATGTCATTAAATAGCGGCATTTAGATTCAAAATTAAAGTTTTATTGCAGATGACAAAGACGGACAGTAACTTGAATCTATTACAAGATTATAATTTGTTATACTCTTGTAGTTTCGGAGAACATTTTACAGAGTACGGTTTATCTGTTTGGAATGCGATATACTAATCGGTCATTAGAAGTAAAAAAAAAAAAAGTTTTTTTCTCGGGATATATCAGTTTGTTTTGGGGGTATAATGTTTTTCTTGTATTTCTCGGGAAATCGTGGTACGGGAAAATGGTTTGTTTTTCGGATTTTGGCCATTGGACGGTTAATTGAGAATTCAGAAAAATCACTGCTTTGCGTATATCTGCTTCCTCGTGTTGTAGGAAATACAACAAACGAACAAATCGCAGCATATTTGAAACATACGAAACTGACTTGTCATGTAATTTTGACAAATTCAATCGGGAGGTCGCTCGATGCCGAACACGCTGGATTACATCTCGCGGGTGCTACCGCAGAGAGATCTGTTGAAAACATATGTACGATTAACAACGAACAACGACGGTTTAGCATCGCTAGCATTGCTGCATATGCATCGGGAATTTTGTGTGAATATTGACAAAGTAATAAAGAAGATCGTTTCTGCTTAGACCCGAAGGGCAGATTTTTGACAATTTTTAGTAAATTCCATAACACAAAAATGTGTTGTTTATGTATTCAATTAACCATGCTTTATTCTATTTAGATGTTCTATTAGAAGATTTTTGAATAGTTTTGCATTCATGAATTATGAATAAGTCCTATGTACATGTAACTTCTCAATTAACCGTCCTATGGCCAAAACCCGAAAAACAAACCATTTTTTGCATAAAAGAGTCCCAAATTTTTTCGCCTCGCTTCGCTCGGCGGTATATGCTTGCACATCGTTTCATTCTAGCTACGCCCCTGGCTCTATGATCGGGTTGTTGTCTCTTTGACACATTCCCAATTTCCATTCTAAATTTTATTATTTATTTGTGAGCGCTCAACACTCCCTCTAAACTGGGACAGTGGCGTTATACAGCGCAACATATCAACTGTAAAAAAAATATTTGGAAATTGCTTAACTCAACAAATTGGTACGAAGAACAAAGAACAAAACTAAACAAAGATATAAAAAAGAGATGTGGTATGATTGCCAATGAGATAACTTTCCACAAGAGACCAAATGACACAGAAATTGACGGCTATATAGGTCACCGTACGGCCTTCAACAATGAGCAAGGCCCATACCGCATTGTCAGCTATAAAAGGCTCTAAAATCACAAATGCAAACGAGAAATCTAACGGCCAAATTAATACACATACAAATAAAATGAACGAAAACCAAATGTGTAAGAGAGCAACAAACGACAACCACTGAATTACAGGCTCCTGACTTGGAACAGGCACATACATACAAAATGTGGCGGGGTTAAACATGTTAGCGGGATCCCATCCCCTAACATGGGACAGTGGTGTATCAGTACAACATAAGAACGAAAAATAAAAATCAGTTGAAAAAAATCTTAACTCATCAGATGGATACAAATAGAAATACATATAACAAAAACACAGCCTGTGGACGTGGCTGTGTACTTGCATATCCCAACAACAAAAAAGACACTAAGTACTGATCTGAGAGTACTCGCAGTTACTGACAGCTAGTTCAAAGCCACTAACAACTAATTAAAAAACAAGAGTGCACGCGGTGAAATGTCTCGCCTTCTTTACAAACCGTTGATATTATGTTGATAGTAAGGGGCGCCGAATGGGACTCTTGTGGTTTTGTACTCGAAATTCAATTTGTTTTGTTTAACAAAAATGAGTTCAGTTTAACAAAATTTGTAGCATACTACAAATTCAAATTTTGTCATACAAAATTATCCTTCAGTGGACAAAAGTTAGTTTTGTCATGACAAAATTCATTTTTGTAACACAGAATTTACTTTGTTTACCTAATTTGAAAATTGGGCGACAAAAGTCAATTTTGTAAGCAAATTATTTTAGTTTGGATTTTGTGAACTAATTTGCATACAAAACTGAGATTTTGTCACAAAATTCAATTTTGTGTTTATTTTTGTGTAGACAAAATTGAGTTTTGTTAAACAGAAGAGAAAATTTAACACAAAAGTCAATTTTGTCTACACAAAAATAAACAAAAAATTGAATTTTGTAGACAAAATTCATTTTTGTCATGGCAAAGTTCAATTTGTGTTTATTTTTGTGTAGACAAAATTGAGTTTTGTTAAACAGAAGAGAAAATTGAACACAAAAGTCAATTTTGTCTACACACAAATAAACACAAAATTGAATTTTGTAGACAAAATGGCAAGGTTCAATTTGTGTTTATTTTTGTGTAGACAAAATTGAGTTTTGTTTAACAGAAGTGAAAATTTAACACAAAAGTCAATTTTGTGTCACTAGAGTCAATTTTGTATGCAAATAAGTTTATATGAAAAAAAATGAATTTTGTCTACAAAAATGAATTTTGTCTACAAAAATGAATTTTGTCTACAAAAATGAAGTTCTTATAAAACAAGTCTGTATCACATAGTTTTGTAAGATAAAAAATATTTTGTTATGATAGAATTGAATTTTGTACAAAGCCACAAGAGTCCCATTTTGCGCCCCGATAGTGCTAAATATAAAGCTTTACTACAACTATCACATAAACTTAACATGATCCAAGAAAATGAAGTTACGGTCAGATTAACCAAACCAGAAATACATATACACCTTATAATATTTCAATATAATGAATATAGCTGACCTATTGCTTATAGTTCCTAATATACATCTACTTAACCCAGAAAACTATATATTGACCAATGAACTATGAAAATGAGTTCAAGGTAAGATGAACAATGCCAGGCAGACATGTACACCTTACAGTCAATCTTTATGCATTAAATATAGTTGACCTATTGCTTATAGTATCTAAGAAACAAACTTAACCATTAAAACTTCACATTGACCAATGAAACACCAAAATGAAGTCTTAACTTTTTTCAAGTAGTCACTGCACCATAAAATATGTGAGAGACTGAAACTTCGTAACATAAGGCATCTATATACAAAGTATACGAAGTATCCTGGTCTTCCACCTTCTATATATAAAATATAAAGCTTTTAAGAAGTTAGTTTACGCCGTCGCCGCCGCTGCTGGATCACTATGATCCCTATGTCGAGCTTTCTTCGACAAAAGTCGCAGGCTCGACAAAAATCATGCATCTATGTAGACTAAATCACTGCGACAGTCAGTTCACATCCAACATCCAATGGCGGATTTATTGTAAAGACGTTATGGGTCATTATAAAAAAGTGCAAATTTCGACGAGGTAGTATTTTGAAAAATGATGTCATTGTTTTTCAAAAATGAAGAGTTCCTTCAATTTTAACTTTTTTAGGTCATCATTTGATAGAATCGTGTCAATGGTGTTACCAATTCAAAACATACATTTAGGTAATACATATTATTGTTAAACATCAAACAACTGTTCCAATTTGTTGTTTAGGTTTAAATTTCGACTTATTGACATTATTCATATAGCTGTGCATTCTATTCAAACATAAA
The DNA here is from genome assembly GCA_019925275.1 of Mytilus edulis. Lineage (NCBI taxonomy): Eukaryota > Metazoa > Mollusca > Bivalvia > Mytilida > Mytilidae > Mytilus > Mytilus edulis. The sequence continues at coordinate 88,227,811 of CM034351.1, read as the reverse complement.
TTTCAGAATGCATTGACGTAAAAAAATTGGCTGTCCTAATTATGGCCGTTATAAAACTAAAAAATACACTTAAACTGAATATATGTAAAATGTATAAGATTAAATGATAAGAATATTTCTAATCCTTCGTATACGACCTAAAACACTAAATGTAAATAAAAATTAAAAACATGTTGCATTTTTTTATAATAATTCTTTATTCCGTAAGCAAATATACAGCTCATAGGATTAAATACATACACAAATTTAATACAGTTTACATAAACATATACATATAGTAACACCACTAACCCTCCAGTAACTCCAATGACACAAAAGAATCCCCATCGACATCACATTTCAAAATTTACTTTTCTTAAGTACTGAACACAAAGCCAAGAACACCGAGCAAAAGAAAAAGATAAAAAAAAATAATTCTTAGGCTAAAAAATTTCAAAATAAATAACGTAAGATCAATAACTAAAAATGTCAATAGTGTTATTGGTGTTACCAGCATACATCAGTTTGTGAAAACTTTGTACACGTAATACACGATATTGTTAAAACATTGTTAAATAAGTATTGTTTTCATATATAATATGATGTTTCGCTTATTAAACATTAAAGATATGATATATTCAGTGGTGTTACTAATCTGATCAATGGTGTTATTTTATCAAAATGGTCTCACCATTGACAGTAACACCAATGATTTAAGGTGCATTTTAAGATTTAGTTACGAAATAAGTGCTCCATTCCTCTATTCTATATGTTGTTACTGGTGCATGTTTTTATAATCAATATATTTCATAATTCAAAGTTCAGGAAATATTTTCAAGAAATGATTTTTATAAGGGTACACCATGGAGGCTATTGGTACTTTACGGAACGGAACGGAATTTCATTTAAGCTATCCAAAGGGGGCATTTTTCAAAATTTCGAAAAATCTTTAAAACAAAACAAACTTTAAAATTTCTGTGTTTTACGGTTTTCCATATACAAATAACACAAATGTATACTTAATCTCATCTTCACAGGTGAAATGTGTAATAATGTATAACATCGGGAAATATTCTGTAGATGAATATGTCGGATTGTCCTGATAAATTATCATGAAATTAACGCATTTGCAAGTCATGCATTATGATATCTAGACTGACCTCACGTCGTCCTTGATGATTAGAGTGATCAAGTTGAATCTGATTTAAACTTTTTAATTTATTTTTCCGTTCCGTTCCGTTCCGCAAAGTACCAATTGCTCTGAGGAATTGGTATTTAACGGAAAAAACGGAAACAGACATCTTTAATGTAATTAAAGCAGTATGATAACAAAAATTGTCTGACACCTCTTTTTGCATGAGTGGTTTGTGTTTTAGATAGCATTTTCGACTTGATCAATAATAAAAAAATTAACACAAAGGCAGGTTACACAAAAAGTCTTTCTCCTTCCATCGGTAATTATATTTAAAAAAAAGAGGCCTTCAACAGCCCGTTCCGACGATGATTAGAGACAGTGATCAAGTTGAATCTGATTTAAACTTTTTAACTTATTTTTCCGTTCCGTTCCGTTCCGCAAAGTACCAATTGCTCTGAGGAATTGGTATTTAACGGTAAAAACGGAAACAGACATCTTTAATGTAATTAAAGCAGTATGATAAAAAAAATTGTCTGACACCTCTTTTTGCATGAGTGGTATGTGTTTCAGATAGCATTTTCGACTTGATCAATAATAAAAAATTTAACACAAAGGCAGGTTACACAAAAAGTCTTTCTCCTTCCATCGGTAATTATATTTAAAAAAAGAGGCCTTCAACAGCCCGTTCCGACGATGATTAGAGACAGTGATCAAGTTGAATCTGATTTAAACTTTTTAATTTATTTTTCCGTTCCGTTCCGTTCCGCAAAGTACCAATTGCTCTGAGGAATTGGTATTTAACGGAAAAAACGGAAACAGACATCTTTAATGTAATTAAAGCAGTATGATAAAAAAAATTGTCTGACACCTCTTTTTGCATGAGTGGTTTGTGTTTTAGATAGCATTTTCGACTTGATCAATAATAAAAAATTTAACACAAAGGCAGGTTACACAAAAAGTCTTTCTCCTTCCATCGGTAATTATATTTTAAAAAAGAGGCCTTCAACAGCCCGTTCCTACGATGATTAGAGACAGTGATCAAGTTGAATCTGATTTAAACTTTTTAATTTATTTTTCCGTTCCGTTCCGTTCCGCAAAGTACCAATTGCTCTGAGGAATTGGTATTTAACGGAAAAAAACGGAAACAGACATCTTTAATGTAATTAAAGCAGTATGATAAAAAAATTGTCTGACACCTCTTTTTGCATGAGTGGTATGTGTTTTAGATAGCATTTTCGACTTGATCAATAATAAAAAATTTAACACAAAGGCAGGTTACACAAAAAGTCTTTCTCCTTCCATCGGTAATTATATTTTAAAAAAGAGGCCTTCAACAGCCCGTTCCGACGATGATTAGAGACAGTGATCAAGTTGAATCTGATTTAAACTTTTTAATTTATTTTTCCGTTCCGTTCCGTTCCGCAAAGTACCAATTGCTCTGAGGAATTGGTATTTAACGGAAAAAACGGAAACAGACATCTTTAATGTAAGTAAAGCAGTATGATAAAAAAAATTGTCTGACACCTCTTTTTGCATGAGTGGTATGTGTTTTATATAGCCTTTTCGACTTGATCAATAATAAAAAATTTAACACAAAGGCAGGTTACACAAAAAGTCTTTCTCCTTCCATCGGTAATTATATTTTAAAAAAGAGGCCTTCAACAGCCCGTTCCGACGATGATTAGAGACAGTGATCAAGTTGAATCTGATTTAAACTTTTTAATTTATTTTTCCGTTCCGTTCCGTTCCGCAAAGTACCAATTGCTCTGAGGAATTGGTATTTAACGGAAAAAACGGAAACAGACATCTTTAATGTAAGTAAAGCAGTATGATAAAAAAAATTGTCTGACACCTCTTTTTGCATGGGTGGTATGTGTTTTAGATAGCATTTTCGACTTGATCAATAATAAAAAATTTAACACAAAGGCAGGTGATCAAATTGAATCTGATTTAAACTTTTTAATTTATTTTTCCGTTCCGTTCCGTTCCGTTCCGTTCCGTTCCGTTCCGCAAAGTACCAATTGCTCTGAGGAATTGGTATTTAACGGAATCAACGGAAACAGACATCTATAATGTAATAAAAGCAGTATGATAAAAACAAGTCAGACCCTTCTTTTTTGAATGAGTGGTAAGTGTTTTAGATAGCATTTCGACTTGATCAATATTTAAATAAACAGCTGCGCCATGAGCGTATGATACGCCCGTTGTCTTGTGAAAAAACATAAATCTTTTTTGAATAACACAGGGTTGTACAGGATGTCATGCTTAGTATATCCTGACTCATTCCTTATTCCCGCTCAATAGGAAGATTGTACAAGATGTATTTGGAAACCCGATGCAACATTAGCCTGTTAAGTTTTAAGCAATAGAGATACTGCGCAACATGTGAAAAAAACCCTCTTTTTTTACAAAAAACTCAATAACTCGAAAATATAAAAATGAATCATCACCAAAAAGTATACAGATCTTTAGATTAATATAACAAAGAAGTGTGTAAAGTTTTAAGCAATAATCATAAATCGTTTTTGAGATATGGTGCGACATGTAAACCCCCCCTTTTTTTTACAAAATACTCAATAACTCAAAAATGAAATTTTGAATCATCACCAAAAAGTATACAGATATTAATAAGATTAATATAACTAAGAAGTATTTAAAGTTTTAAGCCATAATCAAGAATCGTTTTTGAGATACGGTGCGACATGTGAAAAAAAACACACCCCTGTTTTAGTTACAAAGTGCCATAACTCAAAAAGTTGTAATCTTATTTTCACAAAAAAGTATACAGATCATTTGACCATCATAAGAAACAACTATGTTAAGTTTCATGAAATTTGGACAAGTCGTTCTCAAGTTACGGTGCGACATGTTTACACCGGACAGACGGACAGACGGACGGACGGACGGACACTGGACATTTGTATACCATAATACGTCCCGTCAAAATTGACGGACGTATAAAAAATAACACAAAGACAGGTTAGACAAAAGGTCTTTCTACTTCCATTGGTAATTATAAATTAAAAAATTGGCCTTCCGAAGATGATTAGAAACAGTGATCCCCATTTCCATTCTCAATTTTATATTAGAAACAAGGTCTCATAAATATTAAAACACTAGAACACACCCGCGAAATCGCGGGCATTCAGAGCGGATTTAAAGGTATGTAAAGTGTTGTTAGAAGTTTTATACCTCCTCCTTCATTTCCAAAATTCCCAATTTTTGGTTTTCTATCAATTTCAATATGAACATACATTTAGTATGTTATGAACATTTAAGTAAGGAGCCTGTAGTTCGGTGGTTGTCGTTTGTTTGTGTGTTACATATTTGTTTTCCGTTTCTTTTTTGTACATAAATAAGGTTGCTAGTTTTCTCGTTTGATTTTTTTTACATCGTCATTTCGGGGCCTTTTAAAGCTGAGTATGCGGTATGGGCTTTGCTCGTTGTTGAAGGCCATACGGTGACCTATAGTCGTAAATTTCTGTGTCATTTTGGTCTCTTGTGGAGAGTTGTCTCACCATGGCAATCATACCACATCTTTTTTTTTGTAATCAATGATTTTGTAAAATATTTAATGAATGGAGAATTTCAGAAAAGGTATCAAAAGTTCACAAAAAGTCATGAATAATTTTAGCGCTTATCTGTATATTACTATATCAATAAAGTGTATTTACTTTCAATTCTTAGTTTAGTAATCGATCCATGGTGGTCAATTGACATAATATACAGACCCTCTCCATTTTATAAACTCTGAACAGAATTAAAATACAGTTTATTCGTACTATTTGTTTGTTCAAAGTATACAGAAAAACGCAAACCGGAAGTATAATCTGACTTAAAAAATTTCGTCCAATGACGGGACAATATCCGGATGCCTTTTTTCTTGGTTTTCTCCCAAAATAACTCAATCTGAATAATCATATGAATGGATGACAAATGCGACTATGCACTGTACATATAGGACACAGAGTCGTGTTGATTAATTTATTATGGAAAGAAGAGAAGCGACACCAAAAATGAGGTCTTCTCGTTTAATAGTATAGATATGTTTAAAATATATCTTCATAAAAATATGAGCACTAAACACTGGTTTACACTATAATAAAAAAATGTTTGCAAATTGTTAAAACATTTTCGGATTTATCAAAGCACTATAAAAAATGGTAACTCCTTAAAAGTCATAAAACCACAATAATAACTGCTCTTAATCAAAGTATTTATAAAAACTAAAAGTCTGTTCTGTTACAAAACCTATAGGCAAAGGTCTTACTATAATATCAGCGGGAAATTTCGGTTCTAGAGGTGCATTCCGTATTTAATCTGGTTTTTTTTCTCCTATCTCCTGACGACAGCTGGTGTGTCCGTAGATATTGTTTAAATTTTCTATATTTTCACTTTTTAATTAGTTTACCTGCACAATGGCGCAGAAGCAATATTTATTTTTTGGCGCAAATGAAAAACTACAACTTTTAAGAATTGGCGCAAAAGCAATGCGTACTTAAATATCAATCAAATTTGACCGTGCCCACAAAACGATTGTTCAAATTACGAATAGTTTCAGCTTAAAATCCATGGCACTCTAAAAGGCAGATTTTTTAAATCACATAAATTCCATATCGATATACGTATACTGTGGATTCATTTATTTTCGTTGGTACCAATTTTCGTGGATTTAGAAAAACTTGCATATTCGTGGATATTGAATTTCGTGGTTTTGCTGAAGTCTTCATTCAAACCTATAGAAAAATTATCATTCGTTGAATATTTAATTTCGTGGTTTGACTGTGCCCACGAAATCCACGAAAATTTGTATCCAACGAATAATAATGAATCCACAGTATTTGGATCTATGCAATATGTTTATCTGGACATCAGCATGCTAGCTTAGTTCCGTCATTTCAATAACATGGATGGCAATATGTTTGATTGATCTAACCATACGTTAACCAGTGTCCTTTGAATACAGTGATCATGCATGATGTGAACATTTTTTTCTATAGACATAGGTAGATTTGATTAATCCAAATAATATAGGTATAAAGCATACCGGTGTCCATGCAATTCATAATGCAAAACAACAATATATAGAAATAAATTATGTTTTTTTTATGAAATGTATGTGCTTATGCAACATTATCAAACTGCTGTAATGCATTAGTTATAAACTTTGAAAGAACCGATGACTTTTCATTCGTTTTGAAACTCAAATGTACTTAAATAGCACATTTTAAACCGTAAGAAATTGGTTTATCTCTCGAAAAAACCTGAACTGTTCTCGAAAAAACCCGAACTGCTCTCGAAAAAACTTGGACAGATGGAAATGAATATACCCTTAAAATTGCCTTTTAATTACAATAACTAAAACTTTTGTTATAGCATATGTAAATGTAAGGATATAAAGACATCATGATGTGTATGCTCTTTGAAATTTGCATTGGTATGTGTATAGAAATTGCTTTTTTTCTATATTTTGGCATAAAAGCATTATTAGGCCAAATCAAACTTTTTTAACTGCAAAGTATGTATGGTTGGCAACATCCTTTCATCACAAATACTTACTTAACTTGTTTGATCTTGTAAATTTAGTTTAAGCATTTATTTTACGTGTTAAAGGAAAACATGTCTGTTTGTTTACATTTTTAGTCATAATCTCTCGAAAAAACCTGGACGCTCTCGAAAAAACCCGATCAAATCACTCGGTGGTAATACTGATACGTATTATTACATATCAGTAAAAAAAAATCTACAAACAGTATGTCAATAAAGAGTTATGAAGTAAAATGTACATGGGACAAAATCACAAAAAATACATAGAATAATACAAATTATCAATGAACAGGTGTTATATGTCAGTTTGGTATGGTCAAGACGTTTGGTAAAGATAACATCCTTTTAAGAGAGTTATCTCGCCTTAACCAGTTATGGGGTTTTTCGTATTGCGGATTGCATTCCGTATTTGTATGATATGTTAGTTGATTTGTTCTCTTGATTTATTGTTACCATTCCATGTAGATGTGTTTTTGAAGAATAGAATTTATTAACTTGAATATTCGTTTATTATCTATGCCAGAAAGGAGCATTAAACAGGGCTTTACTTGACAGTCGATGTAGAGTCTGCAACAAAAAACGAATCATAGTATATTTTTAGCATTCTTTTAAACACATACAGTAGACGACTTTAGTTTTAATACCGATTTTGCCGCAAATACTAATATTCTCTTAGAAATCAAAGACGGTTACTTCGAAGTCGATAATAGGGCTATCTTAACTAGTTATCGTAAGTGTATACTAAGATAGCCGTTAAATTGTTAAGATAACCCACGAGGGGATTGCAGATACTCTCTTATCACTATCGTAATCTTCTTGTAAAGCGTTTTCTCTTAAATGAAACTTAAGATAGGTTTTCATGATACAGGGGCCCGCGGTAACAAGAAACTTCTCTTAAAGTCTTCGTAAGTCATAGTTTACGATTACACAAAGAATGCATTAAGGGTCCTTTTAAGAGTGTATCAAAAAGCATTCTATTTTTGTTCTTTTCTTTCCCATAACTTCGTTTGATAAAACCCTTAAAACATTCTTAGTCTAAGCGCATTTATTAATTTTCGGACTTATCCGACAACGTTTTCTTTGAAATTCTTTGATTTACATGTTAGTTTGTCCCGAAAAAATCTAGTGAAATGTTTGTATCGTAGGGCTATCATGACTAGCAGTGACACGGACAGTGAATTAAATGTATGCAATTACTTTTGCAAATAATCTTACATGTTTTCAATTTGTTTCTTAATCCGTTATAAATCAAGAGGACTTGAGCGACCAAGCAATACACGTACAGTTTCATTCCCTGACATTCCTCATGTGTAAAATAAAGGTCATTTTCATTCTAAGATAGGTTGGTGTGTGGGTAGAACCGCACTTACATTAAAATGTTTTTTCACAAGACGACGGGCGTATCATGCGCTCATGGCGCAGCTGTTTATTTAAATATTGATCCAGTCGAAATGCTATCTAAAACACTTACCACTCATTCAAAAAAGAAGGGTCTGACTTGTTTTTATCATACTGCTTTTATTACATTATAGATGTCTGTTTCCGTTGATTCCGTTAAATACCAATTCCTCAGAGCAATTGGTACTTTGCGGAACGGAACGGAACGGAAAAATAAATTAAAAAGTTTAAATCAGATTCAACTTGATCACTGTCTCTAATCATCGTCGGAACGGGCTGTTGAAGGCCTCTTTTTTAAAATATAATTACCGATGGAAGGAGAAAGACTTTTTGTGTAACCTGCCTTTGTGTTAAATTTTTTATTATTGATCAAGTCGAAAATGCTATCTAAAACACATCATTTAAAATACACCAAATATTTATATCAGAGAGGAAGAAACACTAAGATAACTTCCGATCGATCAATTATATTTACAAGCATTTATTTACGCTGATTTACGTGTGTGCACATATATTATATAAACACGTGTTGACTACAAGCCGGTCATCATGGTAGATATCGATGGACAAAACCATTAATGACTATCCTCTTTCATCTCTCCCATCAAAGCAAAACAAGAGGACTGGTAAAGCAAAATTAAGCCTTTTCGAGCAAATTGACCCAAACTTGTATGATGAACATGCTAAAATCATCACATTCAACACAAACCTTGACAGAATCCAACCATGGATAAAAACACTAGATATTTACTATTATGACAATCTTGGAAAGGAACCTGATTATGATATTGAATGGTATGACGAACCCAAAACATGGGAAAACCGAAACAACAGTGGAAATTCTGTGATGATTGAAGTATTAAAAAAGGGGGAACTTCAATTTAATATTACATTTTTTGTCACAACAGGAACAATAAGAGTACAAGGCAGTCATTATTATGAGTTTGTGGATATTCATTTTCCAATTCTGAAAGATATTCTTGATAAAGTTCTTACAAACATATCACAAACCAGTCCTACTAATACATGTATTTCACACGAATGTCATGATGACAATAACAATACACACATTAATGAATTATGCCCTGTTGACAAGGTCACTTGTGTATTACCTGACTCCCAGACTGGGTTAAAATCAGTACTAGTACAAGAAGATCAACCTCAAAAAGATGATTTTCAAAGGCTTGAGTTAAATTTAGTTGACACGCTGGCTAAAATAGAACACAGTCACAATGAAAACTTCAGCAAAGTATTAACTGCTGTTAAACAATGCAATGATGATGTTCTAGTCTTGGGAAAAGGCAGAAAAGACGACAATGAGATATCAACATTACAATTAAAATATAAAACCGTACAAACAGAAAAACAGACTTTGGAAGTTAAATTAAAACACGAGCAAAGCAATATTATGTTAATTAAAGCTCAACATGAAGATCAAATGAAATGTCACAATCAAATACTGGAGGAGACTAGAGCAGAAATGAAAAAGGTATTAACTACTTCAAACTCTGAGATCGACTTTCTATCGGTAAGCCTACAAACCAAAAATGAAGAAATTGACAAACTAACTGATACTCTAAAACGACATACTCAACACTTGGAGAAATTACAAGAAGAAAATATCTCTCTCCGCTCCCAAATGATTTCTCGATTTGAAGATTTTCATCTTGTTAATGCAGACACGAAATATACTGACAAATCTAAACTTGACATTGATAACAAACCAACAATTATTTTAATTGGTACATCCAATACCAAACGTATCAATGCAGAGAAGCTATCGCCATCATTTACAACCAATAAGGTTACTGCTTTCAATTTAGAAGAAACTAAACAAGCTATTTTGGAGATATCGGATATAATTCCAAATCTAGTAGTGTTTCATTCCCTGACGAATGATTTGAAAATAAAATCACCACAGCAATGTGTAGAAGAAATACAAGATATTGTCAAGCTAGCACTTCAAAAATGGCAAAATAGTGGTTGCATCATCTCTCTTACTACTCCTCGACTCGACAGTGTAATTTTCAACACAAATGGACAAATCATAAATGCCTTGTTGAAACAAATATATGATGACAATAAAGATGTTCTACTTGTTGATCATGGCAATATGTTGCGAAATGGAAACCCAATTGCAGAGCTACTAAGTGAAGATAAATTTCATCTCTCTGACTCTGGCGTGTCTCAGCTATCGGCAAACTTAAAGCGTGGAATACACACTGCCTTAAACATTCCCATGCCAAATTCAAGAGGTAGATCCAAATCGCGCAACACAAGAGGACGTGGACGTGGACGTGGCAGAGGTCATCATGAATAACTTGCTTTTTAATATTATACATATTACCATATCATTATGTTGACTTCCTTTAACATGTTTAAAGTCATTTACATATAATTTATATATACATGTACAACTTTATATATTTCTTCTTTTTTTTTGGGCTGATAAATTCATATTCTCATTTGAATAGATTTTTCAAATGAAACAGCCATTATGTGAAGAAGTCACACTATTACATGGTCATATATATGTAACCTCTGCTAGGTATAAAAGTTCGCCTTTTTTATTTTATTTTATTCATTTTTATTTTTAGTTTTCACATTTGAATCATACTTTTGATCTTGAATTAACCCAGGATATCAGGTTATTCAACCCAAATCAGTTTAATAGTTATTCAGTTAAAAGAGGATACATAGAAAAGAAATTATCTGTCATTATATCATAGACTATTTGTATTTAGAAAACCATTGTAAAAACTATCCTCTAAATAAATCTACTTATTTCAAATATTTACATTTCTGAATATTTTCCTTGTTGTCTCTTCCTTTTATTTAGAGACAAATTTTTATTATTTTTTTTTTATAGATAGAAAATCTATTCTATTATTTATACCAGATTTAATTATATCAACCAAAATGCCAAAATCAAACCAATCATCTGTAAAATTTGGTTATTGGAATATAGGTGGCTTATTTTCAAAGGGCATGAATAAAGCAGAGGATCCCCTTTTTCTGAAACATATAGAGAATTACGACATTGTTTTTTTAGTCGAAACTCATGTGGGATATAATTCACAAATACACAATATTGGTAAATTTCATTATCATCCAATATGTAGAAAATTATCAAATAATAACCGTCATTTTGGGGGTATAGCAATTCTACAGAAAAGTCACGTTAAACCTCATGTCAAAATATTGATTAACAGTAATCCAGATTATCAATGGATTAAATTAGAAAAATCCTTTTTTGGGTTTAAAAGTGACCTATTTATTTGTGTACTGTACAACCCCCCTGTTACGTCTAAATATACCCAAGAACTCTCTTCTGATGTTTTTGATTGCATAGAAAAAGATATCCTTCAGTATAAAAAAATGGGTGAAATTTTGTTATGTGGAGATTTTAATGCCAGAATAGGCTCTGAAAATGACTTTATAGTAAACGATGATTCAAAACTTACTCCAATTTTTGATACATACCCTACTGACAAAAACATTATGACAAGAAAAAGTCGAGACCAAAAAATTGATCAAAGAGGCAAAGAAGTTTTGGATTTTTGCATTAGTAAACAAATAAGAATTTTAAATGGCAGAGTTCTTGGTGATACATTTGGTAATTTTACTTGCTATACCCCCAATGGTGCAAGTGTGGTTGATTATGTTGCTGTGTCGGAAGAAATTCTTGAAAATGTACTGTATTTTAAAGTATCCAGATTTATTCCCACATTATCTGATTGTCATTGTAAACTTGAGTGGGAATTATCTGCAAAATATTGTGTTCCTGGAGAAAATGATATTCCAATCCAGTTGAAAAATATGACACCTAATTATATCTGGACTGACTGTTCAGCAATAAAATTTCAAGAAACACTTTCTTCAGATACACTACAAAACTACATACTAGAATTCAACAACAGCACAATTCAATTTACTCAGACATCAGTAGATGAAGCATCATCAAAACTTTCAAACATCTTTTTATCAGCAGCAAATCTATCACTTAAACGACCTTTAAAAAAACACACAAACAAACAAAAAAACAAAAAGTGGTTTGACGCAAGTTTACAACAAGCTCGAACTAACTTGCTTAATTATGGAAAAATTTATTCAAGATTTCCATATGATCCAATTATCAAAAATCACTTTTATAAACTGAATCGTGAATACTCCAAACTAAGGAAATATAAATACAAACAATACAAACAATCATTGATTAGTCAGCTGGACTCCTTGCACGAAGAGAATCCAAAACTGTATTGGAACTTAATTAATGAACTACAGGAAAAAAATGAAACTAAAAAAAATGTGGAGTACAACCATCAACTTTGATATCACATTTCCAAAAGTTGTCACAACTGAAAGGTGAATTTCAAAGTAGATATACAGAGCTATGTGAAAAACTAAAACAGTTAGAAAACTCAAAATGTTTCAACGAGTTGGACTCCGTTATCACTGAGTCTGAAATATCCAAAGCCATTTCACACTTAAAATGCAATAAATCATCAGGCTTGGATAACATTAGTAATAATATGATAAAGAATGGACAGACTTTCCTTTTAAAAAGTTTTCAACAGATGTTTAATACTTGTCTGTCTTCAGGTATATACCCAATATCTTGGGCTGAAGGTTATATTACACCAATTTTTAAAAGCAACGATACAAGTGACCCTAACAATTATAGAGGAATAACAATAACAAGTGCAATTGGAAAGCTTTTTAATAGAATATTAAGTCTAAGACTGGACAAATTTCTTCAGGAACATAATATTATACATGATAGTCAAATTGGATTCACAAGGAAAGCCAGAACTGCAGATCATATGTTTATTTTAAACTGTCTTATTAACAAATACTGTAATTCAAAAGAAGGTAGACTGTTTGCCTGTTTTGTTGATTTTCAGAAGGCTTTTGATACTGTTATACATACAGGGATCAAGATTAAACTACTAGATATTGGGACTGGGTCTTATTTTTATAACATTATTAAAAGTATGTATGAAATTAGCAAATCATGTGTCAAAATTCAAAATCAAGTAAGTGATTTTTTCCCATTAGATATTGGAGTCAAACAAGGTGACAACCTCAGTCCGAATTTATTCAAGATATTCATAAATGATTTGCCCAGATATTTGTCAGAAACTAGAGACCCAGTTATATGTCAATGACAAAGATCTACATTGTTTAATGTATGCTGATGATATTGTTTTATTATCTACATCAGCTGAAGGACTACGAGAAAAGCTGGGAATGCTTGATAAATTTTGCAAAGATTGGTGTCTCAATGTGAATACTAATAAGACAAAGGTGCTGATTTTCAACAAGGCAGGCAGACATGTAAAACAGATATTCACATTTCAGAATATAAATCTGGAATGTGTTTCAAAATACAAATACCTAGGTTTATATTTAAGCTCATCTGGTTCATTCAGTTATGCTCAAAATGAACTATACAAAAAATCCCTGAAAGCTCATTTCAAATTAAGGAAAGATCTTTTATCACTTAATCCTGATGTAAAAACAAGTATTCATGTTTTTGACCACACTGTAAAACCTATTTTATTATATGGTAGCGAAATATGGGGGATGTTTAATTCTCTTTCCTCTAAATGTAAGAAGGAAGATATATCTTTTGAAAAATTGTATTCAGGTTTACCCTGTGAGAAACTTCATATAAAATTTTGTAAATTTATACTTGGGGTACACAAGAAAACAACAAATGCTGCAGTGTTATCTGAACTTGGAAGATTTCCAATATATTTTAATATTATAAAAGGAATGTTATTGTACTGGTATAGATTAGAGAATTTAGGTAATAATTTTCCTCTATTAAAAGAGGCATATACACAATCAAAGACACTACATCACATGAATATAACATCATGGTATGGTTCAATAAATGTTGTTTTTAAAATACTTGGTATTGACTATACAAATGCCATAAATGCTCCATTTTGTGAATCCTTATACAAATTTAAGAAATATATACAAACCAAGCTATCAATATTGTTTATTAGCTGTTGGAAAAAACAAATAGATAAATTTTCAGACAGTAAACTGAAAACCTACCTTTTATATAAAACAAATTTTGGTTTTGAAAAATATCTAACATTGATCAAGAATTTTGAACTTAGAAGAAGTTTTACTAAATTACGTGTATCTTCTCATAGATTACAAATAGAATTAGGTAGATATCAGGGTATTCCCCGAATTAACAGAATATGTAATAAATGTTCTTCCAATACTGTCGAAGATGAGGCTCATTTTCTATTTGATTGTAACAAATTTGAGGATGATAGAAATTGTATGTTAGCTAGTATTGCACAATATAATTCTTATTTTAATCATATGAACAGTCAAAGCAAAATTATCTGGTTATTTAGTGTAGAAAATGTTGAGTTACTTAAAATAATATGTAATTTTATATACAAACATCTTCCTTAGTGAAGATTAGTTAAAGGAAATCTATGTGTGTATATACATTTGATTGGACATAGAAAATTATATTCATCTGAATATCACAAACATACTAGCCGATTAAAAAAAAAAAAAATAATTGTTAAGATATATTATTTATTCAAATGTTCTCTTATATCCTTGAGGCATCGTCCCCTGGTATCAACTGCATTCAAGTTACCTATGATGCTTCCTTGTTTGCTTTTGATACAGGTAGGAAAGAGACATTTACACACATTTTACATGCCTATGGCCCATAAGGTATCGCCCCCTGGTGTCAGCTGCCTTTAGGAAACCATAATGCTTTCCTATTTGCTGCTGACACAGGATGAGTCATGGACATGTTTAATTTCTACTTTCTTTTTGGCTAATTATTATATATTTAATTGATCCAACTTTTTGTGTACTATACATATGTGGATATCTATTTTTCTTTTTTTCTTTTTGGGCTGCTTGTTTGTTATCTATATCAACCACACTTGCAATAAAATGCATTAGTATTAAAAAAAAAACATACTATAGATTCTTTATCTACGTATTCTTTAAGAACTTAAATAGTTTTCGTTTAACTTTTTTTTTTTTTATCTCATTGTTTGTATTGTATTATGAAAAAAATTATTGATGTTGTAATGTTTATGCCCTTTGGGGCCCATAATTGGAAAATAAAATATCTTATCTTATCTTATCATACCACTCATGCAAAAAGAGGTGTCAGACAATTTTTTTTATCATACTGCTTTACTTACATTAAAGATGTCTGTTTACGTTTTTTTCCGTTAAATAAGAATTCCTCAGAGCAATTGGTACTTTGCGGAACGGAACGGAACGGAAAAATAAATTAAAAAGTTTAAATCAGATTCAACTTGATCATCGTCGGAACGGGCTGTTGAAGGCCTCTTTTTTAAAATATAATTACCGATGGAAGGACAAAGACTTTTTGTGTAACCTGCCTTTGTGTTAAATTTTTTATTATTGATCAAGTCGAAAATGCTATCTAAAACACATACCACTCATGCAAAAAGAGGTGTCAGACAATTTTTTTTATCATACTGCTTTAATTACATTAAAGATGTCTGTTTCCGTTTTTTCCGTTAAATACCAATTCCTCAGAGCAATTGGTACTTTGCGGAACGGAACGGAACGGAAAAATAAGTTGAAAAGTTTAAATCAGATTCAACTTGATCACTGTCTCTAATCATCGTCGGAACGGGCTGTTGAAGGCCTCTTTTTTTAAAATATAATTACCGATGGAAGGAGACAGACTTTTTGTGTAACCTGCCTTTGTGTTAATTTTTTTATTATTGATCAAGTCGAAAATGCTATCTAAAACACATACCACTCATGCAAAAAGAGGTGTCAGACAATTTTTGTTATCATACTGCTTTAATTACATTAAAAATGTCTGTTTCCGTTTTTTCCGTTAAATACCAATTCCTCAGAGCAATTGGTACTTTGCGGAACGGAACGGAACGGAAAAATAAATTAAAAAGTTTAAATCAGATTCAACTTGATCACTGTCTCTAATCATCGTCGGAACGGGCTGTTGAAGGCCTCTTTTTTAAAATATAATTACCGATGGAAGGAGAAAGACTTTTTGTGTAACCTGCCTTTGTGTTAAATTTTTTATTATTGATCAAGTCGAAAATGCTATCTAAAACACATACCACTCATGCAAAAAGAGGTGTCAGACAATTTTTTTTATCATACTGCTTTAATTACATTAAAGATGTCTGTTTCCGTTTTTTCCGTTAAATACCAATTCCTCAGAGCAATTGGTACTTTGCGGAACGGAACGGAACGGAAAAATAAATTAAAAAGTTTAAATCAGATTCAACTTGATCACTGTCTCTAATCATCGTCGGAACAGGCTGTTGGAGGCCTCTTTTTTAAAATATAATTACCGATGGAAGGAGAAAGACTTTTTGTGTAACCTGCCTTTGTGTTAAATTTTTTATTATTGATCAAGTCGAAAATGCTATCTAAAACACATACCACCCATGCAAAAAGAGGTGTCAGACAATTTTTTTTATCATACTGCTTTAATTACATTAAAGATCTCTGTTTCCGTTTTTTCCGTTAAATACCAATTCCTCAGAGCAATTGGTACTTTGCGGAACGGAACGGAACGGAAAAATAAATTAAAAAGTTTAAATCAGATTCAACTTGATCACTGTCTCTAATCATCGTCGGAACGGGCTGTTGAAGGCCTCTTTTTTAAAATATAATTACCGATGGAAGGAGAAAGACTTTTTGTGTAACCTGCCTTTGTGTTAAATTTTTTATTATTGATCAAGTCGAAAATGCTAACTAAAACACATACCACTCATGCAAAAAGAAGTGTCAGACAATTTTTTTTATCATACTGCTTTAATTACAATAAAGATGTCTGTTTACGTTTTTTTCCGTTAAATAAGAATTCCTCAGAGCAATTGGTACTTTGCGGAACGGAACGGAACGGAAAAATAAATTAAAAAGTTTAAATCAGATTCAACTTGATCACTGTCTCTAATCATCGTCGGAACGGGCTGTTGAAGGCCTCTTTTTTAAAATATAATTACCGATGGAAGGAGGAAGACTTTTTGTGTAACCTGCCTTTGTGTTAAATTTTTTATTATTGATCAAGTCGAAAATGCTATCTAAAACACATACCACTCATGCAAAAAGAGGTGTCAGACAATTTTTTTTATCATACTGCTTTAATTACATTAAAGATGTCTGTTTCCGTTTTTTCCGTTAAATACCAATTCCTCAGAGCAATTGGTACTTTGCGGAACGGAACGGAACGGAAAAATAAGTTAAAAAGTTTAAATCAGATTCAACTTGATCACTGTCTCTAATCATCGTCGGAACGGGCTGTTGAAGGCCTCTTTTTTTAAAATATAATTACCGATGGAAGGAGACAGACTTTTTGTGTAACCTGCCTTTGTGTTAATTTTTTTTATTATTGATCAAGTCGAAAATGCTATCTAAAACACATACCACTCATGCAAAAAGAGGTGTCAGACAATTTTTTTATCATACTGCTTTAATTACATTAAAAATGTCTGTTTCCGTTTTTTCCGTTAAATACCAATTCCTCAGAGCAATTGGTACTTTGCGGAACGGAACGGAACGGAAAAATAAATTAAAAAGTTTAAATCAGATTCAACTTGATCACTGTCTCTAATCATCGTCGGAACGGGCTGTTGAAGGCCTCTTTTTTAAAATATAATTACCGATGGAAGGAGAAAGACTTTTTGTGTAACCTGCCTTTGTGTTAAATTTTTTATTATTGATCAAGTCGAAAATGCTATCTAAAACACATACCACTCATGCAAAAAGAGGTGTCAGACAATTTTTTTTATCATACTGCTTTAATTACATTAAAGATGTCTGTTTCCGTTTTTTTCCGTTAAATACCAATTCCTCAGAGCAATTGGTACTTTGCGGAACGGAACGGAACGGAAAAATAAATTAAAAGTTTAAATCAGATTCAACTTGATCACTGTCTCTAATCATCGTCGGAACGGGCTGTTGAAGGCCTCTTTTTTAAAATATAATTACCGATGGAAGGAGAAAGACTTTTTGTGTAACCTGCCTTTGTGTTAAATTTTTTATTATTGATCAAGTCGAAAATGCTATCTAAAACACATACCACTCATGCAAAAAGAAGTGTCAGACAATTTTTTTTATCATACTGCTTTAATTACAATAAAGATGTCTGTTTACGTTTTTTCCGTTAAATAAGAATTCCTCAGAGCAATTGGTACTTTGCGGAACGGAACGGAACGGAAAAATAAATTAAAAAGTTTAAATCAGATTCAACTTGATCACTGTCTCTAATCATCGTCGGAACGGGCTGTTGGAGGCCTCTTTTTTAAAATATAATTACCGATGGAAGGAGAAAGACTTTTTGTGTAACCTGCCTTTGTGTTAAATTTTTTATTATTGATCAAGTCGAAAATGCTATCTAAAACACATACCACTCATGCAAAAAGAGGTGTCAGACAATTTTTTTTATCATACTGCTTTAATTACATTAAAGATGTCTGTTTCCGTTTTTTCCGTTAAATACCAATTCCTCAGAGCAATTGGTACTTTGCGGAACGGAACGGAACGGAAAAATAAGTTAAAAAGTTTAAATCAGATTCAACTTGATCACTGTCTCTAATCATCGTCGGAACGGGCTGTTGAAGGCCTCTTTTTTTAAAATATAATTACCGATGGAAGGAGGCAGACTTTTTGTGTAACCTGCCTTTGTGTTAAATTTTTTATTATTGATCAAGTCGAAAATGCTATCTAAAAACACATACCACCCATGCAAAAGAGGTGTCAGACAATTTTTTTTATCATACTGCTTTAATTACATTAAAGATCTCTGTTTCCGTTTTTTCCGTTAAATACCAATTCCTCAGAGCAATTGGTACTTTGCGGAACGGAACGGAACGGAAAAATAAATTAAAAAGTTTAAATCAGATTCAACTTGATCACTGTCTCTAATCATCGTCGGAACGGGCTGTTGAAGGCCTCTTTTTTAAAATATAATTACCGATGGAAGGAGAAAGACTTTTTGTGTAACCTGCCTTTGTGTTAAATATTTTATTATTGATCAAGTCGAAAATGCTATCTAAAACACATACCACTCATGCAAAAAGAAGTGTCAGACAATTTTTTTTATCATACTGCTTTAATTACAATAAAGATGTCTGTTTACGTTTTTTTCCGTTAAATAAGAATTCCTCAGAGCAATTGGTACTTTGCGGAACGGAACGGAACGGAAAAATAAATTAAAAAGTTTAAATCAGATTCAACTTGATCACTGTCTCTAATCATCGTCGGAACGGGCTGTTGGAGGCCTCTTTTTTAAAATATAATTACCGATGGAAGGAGAAAGACTTTTTGTGTAACCTGCCTTTGTGTTAAATTTTTTATTATTGATCAAGTCGAAAATGCTATCTAAAAGACATACCACTCATGCAAAAAGAGGTGTCAGACAATTTTTTTTATCATACTGCTTTAATTACATTAAAGATGTCTGTTTCCGTTTTTTCCGTTAAATTCCAATTCCTCAGAGCAATTGGTACTTTGCGGAACGGAACGGAACGGAAAAATAAATTAAAAAGTTTAAATCAGATTCAACTTGATCACTGTCTCTAATCATCGTCGGAACGGGCTGTTGAAGGCCTCTTTTTTTAAAATATAATTACCGATGGAAGGAGGCAGACTTTTTGTGTAACCTGCCTTTGTGTTAATTTTTTTATTATTGATCAAGTCGAAAATGCTATCTAAAACACATACCACTCATGCAAAAAGAGGTGTCAGACAATTTTTTTTATCATACTGCTTTAATTACATTAAAAATGTCTGTTTCCGTTTTTTCCGTTAAATACCAATTCCTCAGAGCAATTGGTACTTTGCGGAACGGAACGGAACGGAAAAATAAATTAAAAAGTTTAAATCAGATTCAACTTGGATCACTGTCTTAAATCATTCGTGAAAGGCTTATGGAGGCCTCTTTTTAAAATATAATTACCGATGGAAGGAGAAAAGACTTTTTGTGTAACCTGCTTGTTGTTAAATTTTTTATTATTGATCAAGTCGAAAATGCTATCTAAAACACATACCACCCATGCAAAATGAGGTGTCAGAAATTTTTTTTTATCATACTGCTTTAATTACATTAAAGATGTCTGTTTTCCGTTTTTTCCGTTAAATACCAATTCTCAGATGCAATTGGTACTATTGCGGAACGGAACGGAACGGAACGGAAAAATAAATTAAAAAGTTTAAATTCAGATTCAACTTGATCACTGTCTCTAATCATGTCGGAACGGGCTGTTGAAGGCCTCTTTTTTAAAATATAAATTACCGATGGAAGGAGAAAGACTTTTTGTGTAACTGCCTTTGTGTTAAATTTTTTATTATTGATCAAGTCGAAAATGCTATCTAAAACACATACCACTCATGCAAAAAGAAGTGTCAGACAATTTTTTTTTTATCATACTTGCTTTAATTACAATAAAGATGCTGTTTACGTTTTTTTCCGTTAAATACATTCCTCAGAGCAATTGGTACTTTGCGGAACGGAACGGAACGGAAAAATAAATTAAAAGTTTAAATCAGATTCAACTTGATCACTGTCTCTAATCATCGTCGGAACGGCTGTTGGAGGCCTCTTTTTTAAATAATTACCGATGGAAGGAGAAAGACTTTTGTGTAACCTGCCTTGTTTAATTTTTTATATGATCAAGTCGAAAATGCTATCTAAAAACATCCACCCATGCAAAAAGAGGTGTCAGACAATTTTTTTATCATACTGCTTTAATTACATTAAAGATGTCTGTTTCCGTTTTTTTTCGTTAAATACCAATTCCTCAGAGCAATTGGTACTTTGCGGAACGGAACGGAACGGAAAAATAATGTTAAAAGTTTAAATCAGATTCAACTTGATCACTGTCTCTAATCATCGTCGGAACGGGCTGTTGAAGGCCTCTTTTTTTAAATATAATTACCGATGGAAGGAGACAGACTTTTTGTGTAACCTGCCTTTGTGTTAATTTTTTTTATTATTGATCAAGTCGAAAATGCTATCTAAAACACATACCACTCATGCAAAAAGAGGTGTCAGACAATTTTTTTTATCATACTGCTTTAATTACATTAAAAATGTCTGTTTCCGTTTTTTCCGTTAAATACCAATTCCTCAGAGCAATTGGTACTTTGCGGAACGGAACGGAACGGAAAAATAAATTAAAAAGTTTAAATCAGATTCAACTTGATCACTGTCTCTAATCATCGTCGGAAGGCTGTTGAAGCCTCTTTTTTAAAATATAATTACCGATGGAAGGAGAAAGACTTTTTGTGTAACCTGCCTTTGTGTTAAATTTTTTATTATTGATCAAGTCGAAAATGCTATCTAAAACACATACCACTCATGCAAAAAGAGGTGTCAGACAATTTTTTTTATCATACTGCTTTAATTACATTAAAGATGTCTGTTTCCGTTTTTTCCGTTAAATACCAATTCCTCAGAGCAATTGGTACTTTGCGGAACGGAACGGAACGGAAAAATAATAAAAAGTTTAAATCAGATTCAACTTGATCACTGTCTCTAATCATCGTCGGAACGGGCTGTTGAAGGCCTCTTTTTTAAAATATAATTACCGATGGAAGGAGAAGACTTTTTGTGTAACCTGCCTTTGTGTTAATTTTTTTTTATTATTGATCAAGTCGAAAATGCTATCTAAAACACATACCACTCATGCAAAAGAGGTGTCAGAAATTTTTTTTTATCATACTGCTTTAATTACATTAAAATGTCTGTTTCGTTTTTTCCGTTAAATACCAATTCCTCAGAGCAATTGGTACTTTGCGGAACGGAACGGAACGGAAAAATAAATTAAAAAGTTTAAATCAGATTCAACTTGATCACTGTCTCTAATCATCGTCGGAACGGGCTGTTGAAGGCCTCTTTTTTAAATATAATACCGATGGAAGGAGAAAGACTTTTTGTGTAACCTGCCTTTGTGTTAAATTTTTTATTATGATCAAGTCGAAAATGCTATCTAAAACACATACCACTCATGCAAAAAGAGGTGTCAGACAATTTTTTTTATCATACTGCTTTAATTACATTAAAGATGTCTGTTTCGTTTTTCCGTTAAATACCAATTCCTCAGAGCAATTGTACTTTGCGGAACGGAACGGAACGGAAAAATAAATTAAAAAGTTTAAATCAGATTCAACTTGATCACTGTCTCTAATCATCGTCGGAACGGGCTGTTGGAGGCCTCTTTTTTAAAATATAATTACCGATGGAAGGAGAAAGACTTTTTGTGTAACCTGCCTTTGTGTTAATTTTTTATTATTGATCAAGTCGAAATGCTATCTAAAACACATACCACCATGCAAAAAGAGGTGTCAGACAATTTTTTTATCATACTGCTTTAATTACATTAAAGATGTCTGTTTCCGTTTTTTCCGTTAAATACCAATTCCTCAGAGCAATTGGTACTTTGCGGAACGGAACGGAACGGAAAAATAAGTTAAAAAGTTTAAATCAGATTCAACTTGATCACTGTCTCTAATCATCGTCGGAACGGGCTGTTGAATTTTTTTAAATATATATTTGTGGTGTGTTTTTGTGTAATGCCTTGTTTAATTTATATAAAACAACGAAAATGTACTAAAACAATAACAATCATACAAAAAAAGTCAAACAATTTTTTTTACTCAACTGTTTAAAACTTAAAAATGGTTGTTCCTTTTTCGTAATACCAATTCCTCAGAGCAATTGGTACTTTGCGGAACGGAACGGAACGGAAAAATAAATTAAAAAGTTTAAATCAGATTCAACTTGATCACTGTCTCTAATCATCGTCGGAACGGGCTGTTGAAGGCCTCTTTTTTAAAATATAATTACCGATGGAAGGAGAAAGACTTTTTGTGTAACTGCCTTTGTGTTAAATTTTTTATTATTGATCAAGTCGAAAATGCTATCTAAAACACATACCACTCATGCAAAAGAGGTGTCAGACAATTTTTTTTATCATACTGCTTTAATTACATTAAAGATGTCTGTTTCCGTTTTTTCCGTTAAATACCAATTCCTCAGAGCAATTGGTACTTTGCGGAACGGAACGGAACGGAAAAATAATTAAAAAGTTTAAATCAGATTCAACTTGATCACTGTCTCTAATCATCGTCGGAACGGGCTGTTGAAGGCCTCTTTTTTAAAATATAATTACCGATGGAGGAGAAGACTTTTTGTGTAACCTGCCTTTGTGTTAATTTTTTATTATTGATCAAGTCGAAAATGCTATCTAAAACACATACCACTCATGCAAAAAGAGGTGTCAGACAATTTTTTTTATCATACTGCTTTAATTACATTAAAAATGTCTGTTTCCGTTTTTTCCGTTAAATACCAATTCCTCAGAGCAATTGGTACTTTGCGGAACGGAACGGAACGGAAAAATAAATTAAAAGTTTAAATCAGATTCAACTTGATCACTGTCTCTAATCATCGTCGGAACGGGCTGTTGAAGGCCTCTTTTTTAAAATATAATTACCGATGGAAGGAGAAAGACTTTTTGTGTAACCTGCCTTTGTGTTAAATTTTTTATTATTGATCAAGTCGAAAATGCTATCTAAAACACATACCACTCATGCAAAAAGAGGTGTCAGACAATTTTTTTTATCATACTGCTTTAATTACATTAAAGATGTCTGTTTCCGTTTTTTTCCGTTAAATACCAATTCCTCAGAGCAATTGGTACTTTGCGGAACGGAACGGAACGGAAAAATAAATTAAAAAGTTTAAATCAGATTCAACTTGATCACTGTCTCTAATCATCGTCGGAACGGGCTGTTGGAGGCCTCTTTTTTAAAATATAATTACCGATGGAAGGAGAAAGACTTTTTGTGTAACCTGCCTTTGTGTTAAATTTTTTATTATTGATCAAGTCGAAAATGCTATCTAAAACACATACCACCCATGCAAAAAGAGGTGTCAGACAATTTTTGTTATCATACTGCTTTAATTACATTAAAGATGTCTGTTTCCGTTTTTTCCGTTAAATACCAATTCCTCAGAGCAATTGGTACTTTGCGGAACGGAACGGAACGGAAAAATAAATTAAAAAGTTTAAATCAGATTCAACTTGATCACTGTCTCTAATCATCGTCGGAACGGGCTGTTGTAATTTATCAATATACATATTTGTGTGTGTTTTTTTCAGTCCGTCAAGTGCTTCGTATTAAGACTATAGGTAAGGCTAAAAAAAAAACAAAAAACAAAAGTAACTATAAACAAAAGTAACAATAAACAAAAGTAACAATAAACAATAGTAACAATAAACTGTAACTATTTTAGATCCTTTACCATACACACTGTTTAAAGAAACGTCCTAAAATACATGGGTATTTGATCAAAACATTTGAAGTAAATTTTTAAAATCATATATTATATCAGTATAAAATAGAAAAAAGGGAATCAAAGGGGAAAAAATGGACGGCTATATTTATTGAATTATAAGGAAAAGGGAAATATGAACACTCATATCTACCGATAAAGGTATCAACTGTTAAATCCGATAATGCAGTTATAAAGTTATTGACGGAAACTTTTGTTCATTTCGCGCAGAATTTTAATATAAACGTGATATTGGAGGCAAAACATATATATGACATATGAAAATGTGGTATACGTGACTTTCATTTTGAGCAATGAATTGAAAGGATTGCACTTTTGGGATATGGGATATAGCTAATCCCCCCTCCCCCTCCTCCCTAAAAAAACCAAACAAAAACGGACTTAAACGCGCACACAACATTGAAACTTTGAAAAAAATCAAAATATTTACTTACCACAATAGCTGTCTCGACAGCTGCTTCATTTTCCGTATCTTTAACAGGTACATGTATATATCAAAAGGTTCACCAGCTAATAGAAATTTATTATAGGATATGCATGTCACTTGATGATCGCTGTATAACATCTCTTATATTATGTGATACCTCGAAAGCTTTTGATAGGGTATGGCATAGTGGCCTCTTAATAAAACTAAAAGCGTATGGTATTGATGGAAATCTGTATAAATGGTTTGAAAGTTATATTTCAAATAGAAAACAAAGAGTTTTCGTTTCAAATGCCTATTCGCCTTTTGATAATACTAATGCAGGAGTTCCGCAAGGCTCTGTATTAGGTCCCCTACTATTTCTTATTTATGTAAATGACATAGCTGATAATTTGACAAGTCTAACTCGATTGTTTGCTGATGATGCATCTCTTTCTTATTCCAGCAATAACCCTTACACTATAGAGGATGTCTTAAACAGCGATTTAGAACAAATTTCAGTATGGTCTAAAGATTGGCTTATTAACTTTAACCCTAATAAGACAAAGGCTATGATATTCTCCTGCCATACTTCCCCAGATGATATTGAAATAGAATTTCAAAACCAATTAGTAGAATTTGTCTCCTGTCATAAACACTTAGGGATTACTTTTGATTCCAATGATAAATTCCATACACATATAGAAAATATTTTAAAGTGTGCAAGCACGAGATTAAATGTTCTTAAAAAATTGAAATATGTATTGAATAGAAATTATCTTGCTCGTATATATTTAACTTTTATAAGACCCGTTATGGAATATGCATGTGAGTTATGGAATGGTTGTACTCAACAAGAAGCCGACAATTTAGAACATGTTCAGTTAGAAGCAGGGAGGTTAGTAACTGGGTTGCCCGTGTTTGCTAGTCGGGAAGCTATATATTTTGAAACTGGCTGGCAATTGCTTGTGAACAGAAGAAAATCCAGAATGCTCAATATGTTCTATTCTATACATAATGAGACTGCCCCTGATTATCTCTGTGATTTAATGCCCCCGCTTGTTGGTCAAGTATCTAACTACGATTTGCGAAACAGTATTAATTATGTAGTACCCGGTTATAGACTAGACATAACTAGAAAATCCTTTTTCCCATCCACTACTTTTGAATGGAATAGCCTTCCCCCCGACATACGTACGTCCAAAACATAAATATTTTTAAACGAAAGATGAAGTCCAAATTGATACAGCCACCTTCCTATTTTAGTTGTGGGGATAGAAAATTAATATCATTCATACACGTTTGAGAAATATGTGCAGTTCTTTAAATTCAGATTTACATCGTGTTAATATTAAACCCAGTCCCGCATGCAGCTGTGGCCACCCTGTTGAGGATAGTATACACTATTTTTTACAGTGCGCTCTTCACAACGAAGCCAGAGAAATACTGTTTTCAAAATTAGAAAGTTATGCTATATCCATTGAGCTTCTTTTAGCTGGTGACGGTGACCTTTCTTTTCAGCAAAACAAAGACATTTTGAGTCCGTACAATCTTATATCAGAATAACACAAAGATTTAAAGCAGTCAATTAACATTCTAAATTTCTACTTTACAACCTTTCACTTCAGTCTAGTTGTTTCATTATTATTCCTTATTATATTGTATTTTTTTTTCTTTTTTCTTTTTATTTCTAATTTTTGTTTGAAGTATGTATTACATGCATTACTACTATGTTGTGTTTTTTTTCGCCATTATCTAATGTACTTTGTGTTTATATTTATATTGGGAGAGGACGTCTCTAATGTTATAACTAATTTTACTTGTGTCCAATCCCTTTTGCTACTTTTGCAAGTAAAATATGTTTAAACTAAAAGGTTATGCATATTGTTGTCAGTTATAAATAGATATACAAGTTGAAATGATAGGACTTTATTTTCTGGGAACTCACTTTAGTCCCATGACTGTATATATATAAAATACCATAGAGTTGCGAAAGCAAATTTACAGATCTAACATTGTTGGGTTGATGTTTAGACGAGTTGTATATATATATATATATATATATATATATATAGGTTAATTTGTCCTAGATATTAACCTGTAAGTTTCTTCATTTATTTTTATATGCGTTTATGTCATCGTTAAACTTGACATTTGGATTTTTAACACACAAAATACCATTGAAATGCTGAAAGACACATTTATTATGTTTCAGTTACTATTATCCGATAAAGAAAATTACGATTATCAAAGAAGAAAAATACCATAGAGTTACGATTATCATACCGAATTTTTCAACGGCAATTTTCAAAGCGCTCAGACGATTCCAGTGCACCGTTACGATTCAAATATGATGTAATGGTATAGATAAACCTTCAGCTGAGTAACTATTGACAAAAGCATGCTACATTTAAGAAAAATGAGTGTAAAGATTTTACCTATATCTACCGTCGCCATATTGGGATAATCGTTATTGCAGTTACTATTATCTCTTTAATACCAGTGTGTATATTTCTCGGCTTGAGGTCAATTCGTTTACCTTGTAGCTATTTAGCTGCAGGTGTGAGTTCAAGCGTACACAGGTATGAATGTTGTTATTTGGAAAGGATAAACAGAAAGGATTAGAAAGAGTATGCTAATACACTAAGATTTAATACACGATGATAATAAAGATACAATAATTAAATTGTGTAAATTAATTGAAAATAAAATTCAGATTCATAATTCCGAAAGTGTATAAAAATAAAAGGAAACAATTTTGAATTACTTTCTTAGCAGCAATTGGCGTAAAGATTCAAATATGAGGTAAAAAATAGTAGTTTTAATCTTTAATAAAAACTAAATGCAATATTTCCCAATTTGATATACCATTGCACATCTGTTTGATATCATTGACTTTACCGGAATTTCTTAACTTGTATTCAAATCTGGCTGTGTTTAATGCTCATAAAACTATCGCAATTTTAAAGTTTTTAATTGAAAAAAAAATACAACATACAACATGCATGATTTTTTTTTAGTTTCTTTTTAACATTTCATTCTTACATAATTAAATTCATTTGACAATCATTTACACGAACATTTTGTGAAAAGAATACCAATGATCTAAGCTAAGGCATTATTTTTTTTGAGGATTTTTGTACATTTTTTTTTTAAATTCTATGATAATATTTGTGCAATGTTGAACATGATAGCCGTCATTAATCCAAATAAGTAATACAGTAGTTGTAATAAAACTTATATTTTAGTCATGCATAACTGATATTGACGAATTTAGAATAGTTCGTCCATACATCGTTGTTCTTGAAACAATCATTATTAGTACGGTGCAAGTTTCTTGACGTATAAGCGCCATTGAGGATGAGCTCTAGAGAAAGCAGACTAGTAGCGTTTCGTTAGTTTGTTTGTTGGGAAAGGAGAGGAAATTCAACCACTTGTACAGATAAACGACAGAAGTACCATACAAGCATTTATAGTCAACACAACCAGAAAGAGTTCCCATCGTTGGACGGGGAATATGAAGGCTTCCAAGAATAAACAAGTGACATGTCTAACTCTGAACAGTTAGAAAACGGACTATCGACATCGACGGCTTGTTCTTGATATCTGAAACTGCATGCATATATACGTATACGTTTTTGATAGTGATGAGTTCTTGCGTCTGACAAAAACTAAATTCCTTCATGGTTATATCTTGCCATACGTTTATATTGGTTTGTAAGGTGATTACTCAAAATCGTTATTTGAAGATGTAGATTCATTTCAATACTGAAATTTCGTCTATATATTAATTTTCACAAGTGTATACCACGGAGAAGCTGTGAAGGTACATTACTCCCATTTTGTTTGGTTGTGAACCATCGATGTTTACAGCAATATCAAAGAATAAGATGATGATGGTAGAAAGAACTATGGGCGTCATGTGGCAAATATTACATGCATATCGGACCATGAGTTGTCAATCTGTATGAAAAGATTTCCAATACAACCATATTATTGAGAAGGAATGTTTAAATGCTATACTCTCGTACTAGTATTACAGGGTTCTTGTGGCGTCCACCTTAGACACACATCTTTTTAACAATTAAAAAAAAAAGACAAAACCAATTTAATGACATATTTCCCTTGAATACCAAGAAAGAAAATAAATCCCGAAATTAATTTGAAACTTTGATACTCAATAGTTTCCGAGCAAAATATTCACATCCCTTGGGGATAATTAGTGTTCGTACAGTGGCATATATAACAATTGTGATGACGAATTACTTCCTTTGTTCGAGAACAATCTTATTGAAATATAAATCTGTGATTTAACTATGTCCACAACTTCGTTGAACCAAAGCAAATTATACATCGACCTGTATTTAAATCAAATTGGTTCTCTTCTTCTTCTTCTTCTTCTGGTATACAATAGTCTATCGACTTTCGATGATTACATACTGTTGGCATACGTGGACTAGTCTATTTACAAAACTTTTACCCCAATTTATTCAAAATATATGTTTTTTTCTTATGTTCAATGTATACATGTATATATTTTAAATTGCGCTATAATAGTTCCGTAACTTTCTACCCAGTCGTATAAACGAATCGTCGACAAGTGCGTACATTTTTTTAAATCAATATTTCTGGTATGTTCCAATCTGTCCTTCACTATTGACAATGAGTATAAATTACATTTTCCCAAATTCACCCTTGGAAAAAATATTTAAATAGATTTTAATTTCATCAAATCTTATTTTTTGGGTATTATTTATATTTTTATGAATAATATTCTTTACACCAGAAATGTTATTTATAAACAAGCGTATGAGTTTAGTAATGACAAGTAAGACAGATTTGTATATTATACAGGTACCATTATACATCTGATTATTATTAATCCTATTCCTAAATCTAACATGTCAGACGCGAGAGACCCCCTTTGTTATAGAGGGATCGCCCTTGCAGCAGTGTCTTACAAATTGTACTGTAATATACTGAGCGATAGATTAGCTCATTGGGTAGATGATAACAATGTACTGGCGGACGAGCAGAATGGTTTCCGGCAACAACGTAGTACAATTGACCAATTGTCTAGTCTTACTAATTTGATTGATGTAGAAAAAAACTTCGTAAATCAACCTTTTGCGCCTTTATTGATTTTAAAAAGGCTTACGACACTATACAAAGGGATATTTTGTGGTATAAATTAAATAAAATGGGTGTTGCACAGACTTTTTGTTCTGCTATTAAGTCAATTTATACAAATGTTTTATGTTCTGTAAGAATAAACGGTCATTTCACAGACTGGTTTGATGTTAACTGTGGCTTGAAACAAGGATGTCCCTTGTCGCCCATTTTGTTCAACTTGTATATTAATGATTTAGTTACATTTCTTAAGTCCTTTGACTGCGGAATAGAAATAGGTGATGAAAAACTGTGTATTTTATTATATGCTGATGACGTTGTAATTATAGCAAACGATGAAAAAGAGCTTCAACTTCTGTTAAATGCTTTATCTACATGGTGTAAAGACAATTGTATGAAAATTAATGCAAACAAGAGTAACGTTGTACATTTTAGACCGCCATCTATACCTAGATCTGATGTAATTTTTAATTGTAATGGTCATACTATTAAGTTTTCTAGTAATTATACTTATCTTGGTCTCGTTTTAAACGAGCATTTAGATTATAATGTTACTGCAAAAGCCGTTGCATCTTCAGCAAATAGGGCTTTAGGGTTGGTAATAGCCAAGTGTAAACTTTTAGGTGGTGTTTGTTTCGATGTATTTGTAAAATTATATGAAAGTTTGGTTTGTCCTATAATAGAATATGGAGCAGGTATATGGGGTGTAAAATCATATTCTTGTATTAACTCCATTCATAATAGGGCTTGTAGATTTTTTCTCGGTGTAGGAAAATATGCACCAAATGCTGCAGTTACTGGAGACTTTGGTATAACACCTATTTTTGATAAGCAGTGGAAAAGTATTATTCGTTTGTGGTGTAGATTAAATAACATGAGCTCAAACCGGTTAAATGCAAAAGTTCACAAGTGGGCTGATAGTATGAGTATTAAGCATAAGTGTGTTAAAAACTGGAATTTTTTAGTAAAGAAAACCTTCTGTGAACTAAATTTAAGTCATTTATCGTGTCCTGAAAATATGGACACTAACTATGTTATAAAAAATGTTATGTCAAAATTACATAGAAAACATGTCGATAATTGGCATGCTGTTTTGCATTCTGATAAATCTATATCGGGTAGAGGTGGCAATAAGCTACGAACTTACAGACTGTTTAAGGAAAATTTTGAACCAGAGGAATACTGCAAAATAGCTTTACCCTTCAGTCACAGAAGTGCTTTCGCCAAATTTAGATGTGGTGTTGCTCCCCTTAGAATTGAAACAGGGAGATATGAAAATATTGTTTTAGAAAATAGAGTGTGCCATATATGTGACGTTTTTATTGAAGATGAAGCGCATGTTTTATTAAGATGTCCTCTTTATGACGATTTTAGAAACCATTTATATCATGTTGCTGAAACTTTTAATGATAATTTTAATACTTTAGATGATAATCAAAAGTTAGTGTTTTTATTCTCAGATGTAAATATGATTCGTGTGTGTGCCAAAACCTGTCATTTAATTTTAAAAAGACGTAGAAATTTTATATATTGTACATAGTATTTTATTTCATATTATGTATTATTATTATCTATGCATTTTAATAGTCTCTTATAATTCTGTATAGAATGGCTCTCATTTTATTTAGTATTATTTTACAATGTTACTATTGTATAAAGATTGATTGTACTTGTTGAGAGATGAGACTTTAATAAAACATTGAATTGAATTCTGATAGTTCAAAATGGAAAGTTATAAGGGTGTCTTCCTCCTATTCCCACTTTTTAAAAATACTATTCCTGCTATTCCCACTTGCAAATAACAATAGATGTTTTGATAAATAATTTGTTTTTATAACAATCAAGGTTAATTAGAATTTCACCTAAGATTTACCTGTATTTTTTTTTGTAACCGCTCGCTCTAACTTATCCCCTATCCCCCAAAAAAACCAATCAAACAAACCCGCAATACTATTGTCATTCTTATAGTCAGCACTAAATTGTTCACAAACAAATGTGTTTTAAGCTGCTAAAGACATATGATTCAAACGCTCAAAAAGTCCTTTGTTCTATATTTTTGCTCTCCATTTTTATGCAAAACCTTTTACATTTTTATTTTATGGGTTATTGTTGAAGGTCGTACGATGACGTATGGTTGTTAACACATACTTCCTTTGGTTTCTTATGGAAATTTGTTCATTGACAACAAATATACCTCATCATCTACTTTATAAAAGTATATAAGAATTACAACGTATTTTGGTGATCTTGCAAAATGATCGTAATCCCGAAAATCGTAAACATATTTTCTTATCTTAAAAGGGGGCAAGAAGGGTTCCATTAACAGGCCAATAAATAAGATTACAGTTAATTTAAAAAAAAAATTAAAAATAGGGCTATTTTTTCTCTCAATAATAGTAAACAGATTCACAACAATGTCAATTTCAAGAAAGCAGACAACAGTTAATTAGTCAATAACAGTATCAACGATCTTGAATATATGCCACTTTTAACTAAAATATAAAGGCACAGAACCAGGACATAGGAGCACAGAACCAGGACCGTTTTTCTTATCACCAGCACAGCGTCAGGACAATTCCGTTTAAGGAACTTGCACGACTTTTGCAATATAATATTGTTGTAATATACTTTGCATGATACTTATGACGCATCGGAGAAAAATTAAGCCAGAAAACAGTCGTTTTATTGCCGTCCTGATACAATGTAAACAAACCCACCAGCACAGAATCAGGACCCACCAGCACCTGACAGGACCAAATCACCAGCACAGAACGTTCTCTCGCAGGACAACCATACCCACCGTGCCAACACCAACTACAATCTTCCTGGACTATGAAGTCGCCATCAGAAATGCAGCATACTCTGTATTTCCTGGAGAAAAGCACAAGAAACAGGACTTCAGGTTCCATACAAGAATGACGACAATATTCATCAACTAGTACGCCGTGCCGCTGTTCTTCCATTTATACCCTTTGCTGAGGTTGTAGATGAAGAAACATGTCACGCATGCACATCCAAACATCTTTGAACTAATTAAACTTCTGAAACATGAGAAAGACTTCAACTCCCTTACCATGATTCAGTATGCAGCCGGTGGGAAGAGAGTAGCCCCCAAAAAGAAGTATGTAGAAATCAACAACAGATAACAAACTTAAGGTTAGACACCGCAACCAGGAATTCACAACAGTAGAGTTTGGTGATGCAGCCTCCCACCTTCATCACGTGGAATAGATAGATAAACTAACTTTAATAGACTAGTATACAGTGATTGTCTAATGTTTGTGCTTCAATGTGTGATTTGATTTAGTGCTGTTGTATAATTTGTGTTATATTATGCTTGCTTGAATTTACAGTTGAATTTGTGTTATAAAAGTAATAAAAATAATAAAAATAATTTACTTATATTTGTTTGAATTTTTTCATATTTATTATAACAGAATTCATAGATGCAAAAATCTTACCTGTTCTAATAAAAAAAACACTGGTCAATTAACAGTTGATTAAAAAATGTTTGTACAGTATAATCCTTTGTTTGCACAAGTTTTCCCTCTATTCCCACATGAAATTTTACCTTTTCTTACAAGATTTATAAAAAGTGGGAATAGAGGGAATGAACCCTGCAGAGGTGAAACGATACATGAACTTGCAAGCCCGACAGGAAATCGCTTGAATACCTGGACGTGTCACCTCACACCCTTCACAATACCTTTGGAAGGAATACCTTTAGCCATGCTGGTGATCAGATGAGGGAAGATCAGAATTTATTTGAAAAAAGTTTATTACTTTAAAGAATTATGAACAAATTAGATTTTCGAAAACAATTTTCACGGAACACTTATTTATGATTTCAACTTTGATTTTTACCTAATTCCAACATCAACAGTTTAAAAACAACAGACCATGGTAATTTAAAAAAACAAGAATATTTTCCGTATCAAGTTAGTTAGTCGGATAAAACAACCGTACGATTGACAAGATATCGACACGCAATTACGACTGCATTGGTTACTGTAGTTTTGTTCCTTTGTGGTTTATAGACATATCGTTGTTATTAATCGGGAAAGAAGACAAAATGGCCGAACGCAGAGAATTGATACTCTAAATTTAAAATCGATGGTGATCGCTTATCTAGCGGAATAAAACTTTAATAACTATGAATTTGAGCATTTTTATACTGAATGAACATAATAT
Organism: Mytilus edulis; assembly: GCA_019925275.1. Classification (NCBI taxonomy): domain Eukaryota; kingdom Metazoa; phylum Mollusca; class Bivalvia; order Mytilida; family Mytilidae; genus Mytilus; species Mytilus edulis. Next base: position 88,193,659 of record CM034351.1, on the reverse strand, counting down.
CAATTTTTGATTTTTTTGCGAAGTTTCCCTTTAACAACGTACTCCAACACTTTCTTGTATGTGTATTGTTCCTATATATATTATAAAATAATTATGCAAAGTACAAAAATGGAGCTATCAATTCAAAATTTAATGTAATACATCACCAAACATAATTTATTAAATGGACATTAGCTGTCAAATTCATGTTTATCGATTTGACTGAAGTTCTCATATTTGATTTATAAAATACTAAAACGTATATCTAAATCATAAAAGTTTAAAATAAACAATTTACAATGTATGCGCTCGATAATATGTATCAGCATTTTGCAAATGTTTGTTTTGGAAGAAATATAAAAGTTAAAAGAAAAGTTTTTGAAATTTGCATGCAAAATAAAGTATATCATAAAACATTGTACGAGTGAGAATATCAATCACATCAGATGATAGTAACAAAAAAAAGAAGCTAAACAAAGCAAGTAGTCAAACAAAACAAAAAATATAAAAGTGCACAGAACAAAAGCACTATATACATGCACTGAACTGGCATAAGCTGTTATTTGGATCCCATTTATGTACTATTTGTTTTAACTGGTCAAAACGGATGTTTTCGTGCGACAATATTATATAAGGCAGCTCATTCCAGACGTGTAGCATCATCGAATCAAACCTGGTAGTCCTGACTCTCGGGAGTACTGTTGTTTCTTGTGAATTAAAATTATACTTATGAATTTAAATATCAATTAAATCATAAATTATTTCAAATGTTTCTGTTGCAATAGCTCTATATTCTTCTTATTTATAAAGTAGAAATATTTGATTTTTTTCTAGCAGTTTTTCGTATAAACTATCCTAATCTTCCTAGACGAATATAAGAGCTCTTTCTTATTTATTTTTTTCAAATTTCATAACACTTTTTTCGTTACTGTCGTGCCAAATTACTGGACCATATCTAAATTCGGTAGAATTAATTAATAATATGCTGTTAAACTGCCTAACCTTGTAAATATTTGACCATTCGTTTTAATTATCTTGTTGCCCTTTTACATTTTTCAGATATATTATTGCCATATATAGTAAATTCCCAATCTATAGTTACTCTAAAAAGTTTAACAGTTTCTTCACAAGACAATTTGTTTCCGGTTGAGTAGATTTCAAACTATGTTTATTTCGGGGTTTTCACCCATTCACTGTACAACCTGCATGAGGTGAAATACGAGATCCAGAACGGGTTTGTAGTAGAGGAAACATAAGAAGATGTAAAGACTACCGACAGTTAAGGTTCAAATGGCGAGAAATAAAAGATTTGACCAAAATTCAGGCTGTGACTTGTTACTGTAACATTTTCCTTTGACCTAAATGGCGGAAAATTGAAGTTTCAGTCTACTTGTAATTTCTTAACTTTTGACCTACTGACTTAAATATACAAGACTTTTTACTTCCAAGTGCCACACTAAAGCTAAGTGTTTGGTGATTACTGAAGGTTAAACGAGGGGGACAAGGGGTTTAACTATTATGCTGTTATGGGGCAATTTAATTCTTTGTTATCTGTTATTTTGAAAATATATTTGCTGTTAGCTGTTATTGTCTTATTCTTTGTTAGCTGTTATTGGGCTATTAGTTTTTTTGTTATCTGTTATTGTGATAATGAATTTGCTGTTTACTGTTATTGAAAATTGGAATGTTAGCATTTTTTTTTTCACAGTCAATATTGGGTATAAATTGAAGATCATTGGACTTTGGGGTCTACCAGTACTAATATGTTTGTCCCGTATTCAGAGAAGGATTCCATTAACATTTACCCATCACAGAAGTGAGGTCCAGGACAATGCCAGACTGCATATCTTATGATTATCCTTTGTAATAAATTCCATTTTTTTTATGAATGTGTATTTAGAATTATCTTAATTTTTTGTATGAGAATTATGTTCCTTGTTTCTCGTACGAACATATTAAATTAAAACAATTCTTAATATGACAAAAAGGAAAACATATGGCCAGGAATATCGGACAAGGATCTCTCAATTAAGACTAGGTCCTAACAACCAGTTAACCTTTTATATAATATGGTACATAGACTCAGCTCTGTGATTCTTTTCAAAGCAGAACCAAATGCATTGTACAATGAAAGTTCCAACCATGTACTTGGGTCCGAAGCTGCACATAACTCATTACAAACAAAGATTTCCTTCGTTTCAAGCCATTGTTTCCCTACGAAACTATGTATTCTACTTACTAGTACATTTGGTACAATCAAAAACCTCAGCTGATAAAAAATTGTTCAAATAAGGCCTTTGAAAATAGTGGAATAAATAGCTTTTGGAGTGTCAAAATTTGTTCGAAGTACTTGATAAATTGCATGCTTATAATTGGTGCTTTTGATTTTGCTACCCTACATACCACTTTGCCTCATAGTCTTATCAAGAAAAATTCACACACCTCATTAAATGGTCATTTAGAAAAAGTCGGAATATTCAAACTCTTTTAGGTCATTTTTTTATTAGCAACAAAGGGAATCAAATATATATAAACAATACACCAACGTTTCATGAGAACTGCTGAAAGCATTTTTGAGTTATTTTTGAAAACTAGAAAATACCACCTTTTTCTAATGAATAAAATCCCTTAACTCAATAACATAAAATCGAAAATTAATAAAAATCGAAAGGGAGTTTACAACAATAGATATAAACGTTTCAGCAAAGTTTCCTGAGAACTGCTGAACACATTTTTGTGTTAATATCTGAAAACTGGAAAATCCCCCCTTTTTAATTAATAAAACCCGTTAACTTGGAAACGTAAAATCTATTAAAATTTATAAAAATTGAAAGTGACCTCATGTAAATAGATATAAACAATTCACCAAAATTCCTTGCTGTGTGAAAGCATTTTTGAGATACTATCAGAAAACTGAAAAAAACCCACCAATTTTATTGAATAAAAACCCATTTACCCAGAAACTTAAAATCTAAAATTTATAAAAAAAAATAAAAAAATAAAAGGGAGCTCACGTCAATAGATATAAACAATTTCCCAAAGTTTAATGCAAATTGGTTAAAGAGTTTCTGAGTTAATGTCCGACATGTTGACAACAGACGGACAACAGTATACCATAATACGTTCCGTAAACGAGCGTATAAAAAATATTATAATATATTGAGTAGTAATTTAAACACATTCTAGAAACATAAATTAATACAAAAAACATAGTCATAGAAAATGGAATGCATTACAAAGGATTATATCTGTAATAAGAAATACTGATTTGTCAAAGACCGAATTATTTTAATATTTCATTTACTGTTATCTGTTTTTGTCCATTTTAATTCCTTGTTATCTGTTATGAGCCAAATCAATTTGCTGTTTTGCTGTTATTGGGACCCCCCTTGCCCCCCTCTTAAACATATGGTTCAAAAGACCAAAACAAAATATCTGCGCCTATTCTACTATTTGGTACTGCAACGTCAGCCTTGAACTTTAATTAAATGATACCAACACCAAAAGGCGGGTGTTTTTCTTATCAAGGAGCGTTTCCGAATTTAATTATACCATTCGGTGGTTTCGTGAAAGCGTGTTCGCACCAAGCGTGCGGGGTCATGGGTTTGAATCTCGGTTGGATCAAACCAAAGACTTTAAAATTTGTCTTTACTGCTTCTCTGTGAAGCACATGACATTAAGGAGTAAGAGCAAAAACTGGTGCACTATTTGTCCTGGTATGGTGACATGTCTTCATGCGGACTGTTACCTTGTCAACAATCAAGTCCTTTTCAGTTTGTCGGTCTTGTAATTATTAGAGTAATAATTAGTTGCCTTAACATGTTCTTGTCCTGAAAATACATTTAATTTGGCGTTAGACGTTAAACAGTCATTTACCACAATCACCATTACAATCAAATTTGGTAAAAATGGAACGTATAAATTATAGCTACCGTGAAAAACATATCTTTTTGTCAAAATTTTAGTCTAAATGTATCAATAACTGCTTTGACATTGACCTTTATCCAGTAAAAAATAATTATTTTTCGTCGCCCCTTGGTGCATGATAAGTACAAATTGCTAAATGGTGGACATAATTTATAAGTTTGTTAATTTTCAACATCTTAAGTGTTTACTAATAAACAATTCAATCGAGTTATTTCTTTAGTCACTCATAATTATATAAATATAGCTCCCCGTTGTACGTCAGTGCCTCACATATACATGTAATCACGTGATTTGAAACCCAAGGTGTACTTGATTATACAGGTGGACGTTACAGGATGGTAAGTTCGTCATGCTTATGATGAAGTAATAAATGCGTGTAATATTTACAACTATAAATACCATAAAATCAAATTGTATATTTTGTAAATGGTCAATAAATGAGCAGAAATTATTTGTCAATACTTAATATGAATAATGGACATGTCAAGTCATCTTACACGACAAATTCATAGATTGATATAAGAAGATGTGGTACGACATCCAAATTGCAATGAGACAACTATCAAAGTATCAATTTGTAAAAGTAAACCAATATAGGCCAAAGTACGGACTTCAACACGTAGCCTTAGCTCCCACTGAACAACAAGCTATAAATGCCCCAAAATGACTATTTATCAAATAGTAGATATTGGAAAATCCTAACAAAATCGAGTTTACCACTAAATTAATATTTTTAAAGGGATTTATAATGCACTGTCTTTAACGTAAATAAACACACCCACCAAAGCCATACTTATTTCACATGTAATGTTATCAAATATATAGATAATGGTTTTACACTAGTAAATTTTGAGGCCATTTATAGCTTGCTGTCCGGTGTGAGCCGAGGCCCCATGTTGAAGGCTGTATCTTGACATATAATAGTTTACTTTTATAAACTGTTACTTGGATGGAGATTTGTCTCATTGGCACTCATACCATATCTTCCTATATCTATAGATACTCACAGAAATCACAACAGCAACTGCATATACAAATGTTGTTCATCTCTAGTAGAACTATGGAACGATTCTTATTGATTTGATAAAAGGTGTCATTCATGAAATAAAGGATTATGCTTTAAATTATAATTTTCTAAGATAATGTAAGATGCATTACATTTGTTACCTATATACCAAATACCAAATGGCAATTTTTTTAATCTGTCATTTCAGCCAAATGGACAACTGAACATTTTTTTATTATTTAATTTCAGCCCTTCGCAACTTTGATGTGTGTCCTGTTTGTCTTCTTCATCAGGTCACAGGTATGTAAAATACTGAACAAGCACGTTGAAAATCGCGTCGGATTTATAGAATAAAAGGTTCCTATTTATATTACTTTATGACATACATGGTATTTGTTATTTGCTGCTGAACGTTAAATAGAAATCAAATCATGTGACAATTCATCAATTTTAAATAATTTCTTGATATTTTGAATTGTAGTTCTGACTTATTCCTATTGTTCAAGACAAAACCTTTATATATGTATCGGCAGCAAATCTTCCTTATTGTTCAAAATTATCTTCTATTCATTGCAGATAGAAAGTCTACCCCAGGGCATTGTGGTCGATTGTAAGTTGATTTTATCAAATGTATTTACCTCTCACCTCCCTATTTTTTTCATGTCAAACCCATTTAGACAATCGTCTACATGTTAACCCCGTCTATAGGAAATCGCTAAATGTCAAATTCGAGTGTCGAGAATCGATTAAATGTCAAACCCATCTACAACACAATCGTCTCCATGTAAAACCCGAGTAAAATCAATCGCCTACAAGTCAAACCCGAGTATAGACAATCGTCTGCATGTCAAATCAAACTTGACAATCGTGAATATGTCAAATTGTCTAGAAAATCATCTACATGTCAAACCCGTTAAGGAAATCATCTACATGTCAAACCCGTTTTCGAAAATCATCTACATGTCAAATCCGTCTAGAAAATCATCTACATGTCAAACCCGTTTAGAAAATCATCTACATGTCAAATCCGTCTAGAAAATCATCTACATGTCAAATCTGTTTAGAAAATCATCTACATGTGAAACCCGTTTAGACAGAAAATTTCTAAATGTCAAACCCTAGTATAGTAGACAATCGCTTAAATGTCAGACCCGGCCGAGTATAGAAATCGTTACCAGGTTCAACCCACCGTTTTCGACATAAAAAAATGCATGTACCACGTGAGGCATATGACAGTTGTTATCCATTCGTTTGGTGTATCTGAGCTTTTGATTTTGCCTTTTTATTACTGACTTTCCGTTTTGAATTTCCCTCGGAGTTCGGTATTTTTGTTATTTTACTTTTTACATGTCAAACTCGAGTATACATAATTAATGATCTACTATACGTTAAATATCAAACAACCGTCTACATGTATTTATAACTCAAAAGATCTATCAGCGACAATCAATTCATCAATGAGCAAACACATTTACTGATAACAACAATACAAAACTTTCAGAATCAATGAATAAGATGGCATTAACTTTTAACCAACCTCTGTACAGGCTATGTTTGAAAGAACCTTTATGTTTTTGATGGAAGTTTATGCGCTATGATATGTCTAAATTTTCTAACATGATATTCAATTATTCATATACAGTTAAAACTGTTTAAACCTAACCTCTTCGGGACTAAAAAAAATGTTTGGTATTGGCTGATGTTCGGTTTTATCAGGTTCACAGTGCATTAAAATTGACTGATATGACGGTGCTTAAGAACATGTTTGGTTTATACTGGTTTTCTGTTTATACAGGATTCGGTTTAGCCAGGTTTCACTGTAAATTTTGTTTATCTACTGGAAGTCAATATCGTGTTTCCAACTGTTTTAAAATATTAAGTTCAAGTTGCGTTTTCCAACTGTTTGAGAAGGGCAAATGAGGAAAAATGACGGCCTGGTATACTAAAGTTAAACAAATATATTTGAGAAAGTATCAAAAACTCTGCTTTCTGGAAAATGGGAAATTGTATTACTTTGAAACCGATAAACAATTGAGAATAAAGAAGATATCGTATGTACTTCTTCTCTTTTTTAAGAACGTTAAAACCTCACTTGTAGTATCTGTTTTGCACTAAACCAGCTTTATCTAAAGAGGATCGATGCTCTGTGTCTAAACAACAAGCTTTGTAAAATACTATGATACAATGCTAGTATATAGAAATAAATAACGGAACTAAAGATATAAACCATTTGAAATTTTGAGGAAAGGATTCTGTCTAGATTTTCCATACGTTTGTCAGGGTTTAAAAAAAATCATTTCATCAATGAATAGGTCAAAAGTCATGAAAGTTAAACAAATCTGGAAAAAAATAAAATTACACCATGTGGTCACCAGTTGCAAGCTAAACATCTGATGATACAATTATTGTTCGCAGTTTTGCATCAAATAGGTTGCAATTCGGTGGTATACACTTTTAAGGTTGAAAGCTGGGTTTTTTTTCTTAATAGTTGGGAGTCTGGTTTGTATATAAAAAAAATCACAATATCGTTTATTTTAGTGGTAAAGTTCCTTAATAATGCAAATTTTTAATCAAACTGAGGGATATAAAATTGAGAATGAAAATGGGGAATGTGTCAAAGAGACAACAACCCAACCATAGAACAGACAACAGCAGAAGGTCACCAACAGGTCTTCAATAGAAAATTTAAGTCATTAGACTTACACAATGTCCTACACGCACTTTTCTTTTTTTAAGACTTGAAATACATTTATTGAAAAATCACCTGAATATAATGTACCTTGTATAACCCAGGGTAGTATACACAACGGGCCCTGTGTTTACAATGATCCATCGTCCAGGAATAAACGATTATAAACAAATCTATTTTATATTTGTTGCACATAAGTTATACACGCACTTGACGACCAAAAAGGACAGGACTTTCATTGCTGTTCTTTCTACAAGTCGCAGTGACAAGCTCACACATCATTTTAGTTGACAAAATTTACAAGACAATATTGTGTATTCATCTTAATCTGAAATAATCTAAAACCTACTATACTTATACGATACGTCTTTTTCTTTTTCATCTGTTCAAAACCCTTTTTTGAAAATTGTAGGACCAATTTTATCTTTAAAACATTCTAACTTGGTGAAAAGGTTGTCTCCACTTGCTTTTATTTCACCTTGTCCTTGCTTTTATCAGAGACATATAATATGTATTATATGTCTCTGCTTTTATCAACTTAACATGACGAGTGTATAATTTTTACAAGTTTTTTTTATTAAATTTTATTTTTCGTTACCCATCGTCTTTACTTCATAATAAATGATGTGTAGTTATAAAGAAAATAGATAACATTTCCTGCATAATCTAATTGCAGTTGATATAGAGTGCGGAGAAAGCATAAATGATACAGCTAATATCACCTTTCTAACCGACGTGGATTACATTACACCTGTCGCCTTATGTAATGGGACGGAAGTAATACTGACCCCTATCGATGATTTTCGATCAACAATCAATGCCAGCTACCCAGGAGGACCAGATGTCGGATGTATATTTTTGGTAAATTGTTTACTACAGAGTGATCTTTAGGGATGTTGACATACAAAGGCTCTGTAAATTTATTTGAATATGCTCCTTACTTAAAGGATCATATGTGCTTTTATCGGCGTTGCGAGTTCGTCATTCATCAGTTTCTTCCAAAATTAACTTCTAAAAAAACACCCTGACACGGAAAGTAGAATTATTTGACGTGCTTGTTCAGTGACACATATATAGTAGCAATACGCAGATACAATTGCAACATCTTAAACATGCTAAATGCCGCTAGGTTGACGGAAATTTGCTTATCTTATATCTACACTAAAACTGAGTCGACTTGGTTTTTATGTAAACGTAAATATATGTACTTATTACTCAAAATTAAATACGATAACGTGACCGTTGCCTATAGATTTGTTAATTCTGTAGAACACTGCATTAAACGCACTTTCAAGTGTTCGCAAGTGTGTCAAATATGAAAAAAAAATCTTTGAAAGAATAAAATTAGCAATGCATTGGGCATGTTCAAAAACTGCCACGCTGTTAAAACTATTTTAAAGGGATTGTGCCCCTTGGAAATATTAATTGTATAGAAAATAAAGTTTTATTTAACTCTCATGCCTTCATTACTTGTAGAGTGTTATGAAATTTATATCACAAGTGCATACCAGTAATGCTTTGACATGTATGATTAATTGTTTTTAAAAGAGTTATGCCCCCCTGAGATACCAATTTATATTTATGTAGAAAATTGCATTTTAAGCACACTCACATCTACATTACTTGTTGGATTGTTATGGGATCTAGAGCAGAAGAATAATTCAGCAATGTATTGTGCGAGTTCAAAAATCACCGTTGGCTATTATTTTGACAGGAGTTTTGTCTTATTGAAATGTAATGTAATTTATATTGCATTGTATGCACACCCACACCTTAATTTCTATTATTACAGAAGTTTATATGTATATGCTCATTGAAAATAAAGATACAAATGTTAGCGATCTCACGCCTATATTTCTTGTGAGACATTCATTAGAAGTAAAAACATTTTTGTTTGAGTGTGTGAATTTCAGCAGATCAATATGTGCAACGAATGCCAGGGCCGTAACTAGGGATTGATTTCAAGGGAGGCAGGGGTTTGGGACCGCCGATTAAGGCCCCTAGAGAGGGGGTTTTGGGGTGCAGCCTCCCGCCGATTTTTTCCCCTCAGTAAAATGGCTTAAAATGACCCGTTTTCCTTCGATTTCGTTACTTTAAGACGTATCATGATAACACTGTTAAAACTGTAAACGTGTGTTGTTAATAATACAAATTCAAGTTCTTCGTGTACATTATATTGTCACTTCCCTTTTATTACTTAAAAAAAAATTGGTGTAGAAAATTCAGGGGAGGCAGTTGCCTCCCCTGCCTCATAGGTAGTTACGGCCCTGAATGCTGTTCTTATATGTAGGGTGTAAATGACTGGAAAAATAAAACACAGCTGAAAACAACCCTGACATGGTTATTAAATCGATGCAATAATTTCTTCTTGTACATACAATAGTAACCGCACTATTTTTTTTTATTAGAGAACTTACGGACCTGGAATAGATGTCTATAGCGTGAACATTGAAGTTGCTCACAACGTAAATGGTACTCTCATACAAAATGCTGACGATGTATATTCTTTAACATGTTCGTTTGGAGATGAAATAGATGGACATGCTGATGCAAGGAAAATCGATGACAGGTATCATACTTCTAAACATTTATTCAGAAAAAAATATAATTAATGACTAATCTAAACCAAAAAAAACCTAGAAACTACTCTCTTCGGTCATCAATACTGTTTCATAAAAGTATTCCTCCGATCATCTACGAAGTTAAAGTTTATGAGCCCTTCTCAGGTAGCCATGTGAATCGCAAATTTTTCAAACTGCAATAGTATCAAAACAGCAAAGATAATGAATAACAGAGATGGGCCATTTTGTACATATATCAAGGGAAAATTTCGTGTAAAGCATTATTATGTATTGTTTTGTTACATTTAATAGAAAAGGGCGATAATGTGGCAAATAAAACCAAGATTTTTTGTAGATAATCCAGACTTTACTACAAAGATTTGTATGGCCCTGTAACGAAGTTGTCGGTGCCATATAGTTTTACCCCTGTCCGAAATTCCGTAATTCCGTCATTCCGTCATTCCGCAACAAACCATTATCCGGAGTTTTTTTTCTAAACCCCTTCAGATATTGGGCTGATTTTTTGTATGTGAGTTAACCATGATGAGTTACAGATCAAGTTTAAGTTTCGTTCCGCTCTGCTAATTTTGGCCGAAATTACGGGCTTTGGACTTTGATAAATTGTTGAAAATCACAGTTATAAGAACTTTTTTTCTAAACTCCTTCAGATGTTGGGCTGATTTTTGGTTTGTGACTTTACCATGATGAGTTACAGATCAAGTTTAAGTTTCGTACCACTCCGCTAATTTTTGCCGAAATAACGGGCTTTGGACTTTGATAATTGTTGAAAATCACAGTTCTACAGACTTTTTTCTAAACTCTTTCAGATATTGGGCTGATTTTTGGTATGTGAGTTACTCATGATGTGCTAGCATTATTGTTTACAAAAGTGTTAACATTTGAATTCCCAAACAACTTGTGCTGAATCCCTTTTAACCCGAGCGCACTCTAGAAGGTGTACATAATTTGGTCCATATTTATATTTGTTTTGACCAATATTTTAAGTTTATAAACTCAAGTTGTTTTAAGGAAATCCTTGCTAGCACGGCATGCACTTATCCTCTGTCTATCAAGCACCGAATTGTCAAAATTGAGAGAACAAGGGGAAATGCTGTGGATTTTCTTTAAAATATCCATATGTTTAACATTGAATCAACACAAGTGCACACAATCCTTACAATAAATTTTCTCGACAAATTTCAACTTGCCCTGACTACAAAACATTGTGCACACAAGTAGAAATTCAAAACCAATACAATGTACCTATGATATAAATTTCATACAAACTTCTTTTTCAGTCACTTTCCTCCTAAAGCTTTAACTGATATAAAATCTAGAAACATTACTACTAATCTGACGCTTGATGTCGTCGACTACGGTGGAGTTTCATTAACAGGGAAATTAATACCACTCGGAAAAAATATTCGACTAAAAGGTGAAATATCAGGTCAGTGTATAACATTTTTATAATCAGTTTAACATTCGGCAATCTGCGGGTGGATTAACTCGTTTATCGGCAATCTGCGGGTGAATAAGCTTAATAATCTGCAATCTGCGGGTGAATAAGCTCAATAATCGTCAATCTGCGGGTGAATAAGCTTGACAATCGGTAATCTGTGGGTGAATAAGCTCGTTTATCGTCAATCTGTGGGTGAACAAGCTCAATAATTGGCAATCTGCGGGTGAACAAGCTCGTTAATCGCCAATATGCGTGTGAATTAGCTCGACAATCGCAATCTGTGGGTGAATAAGATCGTTATCGACAATCTACGGTGAATAAGCTTAATAATCTGCAATCTGCGGGTGAATAAGCTCATAATCGGCAATCTGCGGTGAATAAGCTGACAATCGGTAATCTGTTGGGTGAATAAGCTCATTTATCGCAATCTGCGGTCAATAAGCTCGACAATCGGCAATTTGCGGGTGAATAAGCTCATTTATTGACAATTGACCATCTGTGGGTGAATGAGCTCGACAATCGGCAATCTGCGGGTGAATAAGCTCGTTAATCGGCAATATGCGGATGGATAAGTTCGTTAATCGGCAATCTGTGGGTGAATAAGCTCGAGAATCGGCAATCTGCGGGCGAATAAGCTCGGAAATCTGCAATCTGCGGGTGAATAAGCTCGTTAATCGGCAATATGCGGATGATTAAGCTCGCGAATCGGCAATCTGCGGGTGAATTAGCTCGTTACTCGGCAATCTGCGGGTGAATAAGTTCCTTCCTTTCTATTCGTTAGAAGTAGGAACGAAACCCTAGGTATATTGAGATGATTGTTTGTTTAAGTGAGACATGAAAGTCAAATGACTTAAATCGCCTTATATATAGATTGATCCAGATCATGTTCTATATCATTCTTGCTTTGTATACATTTGGGTCGATGGTATGTAATACAGATGGCGAATCGAATCTTGTTAACTTATGTATTTAGTTTATCATTGTCATTAAGCCATATGAGCCTTATTAGGAGTTTGTTTTCTATCAACCCCAATACACAAGTGCTAGCTTACGTTTGAGCACATTTTTTTATTTAGCTTGAATAGAAGAAAAAGATACTACGTTTTTTTTTTATCTTGTGTATAAAACCAACAGAAAATAACACCGATGCAATACCATTGATGAGGTGACGACCTTACAAATGGAAATTTAGATTCATAGGCTTTGGTGTTGGAAATTTTGTTCATTATGTAGGGAATCATTGAAGCATACTACGGACCTCTTATGGTAATAAGAGACCCCTCCCCATTATAAAAAGTTCTGGATCCGCCTCTGCGATCAGTAGATTGTACGTGCTATACGATCCATGTTTTTGTCTTAAATCCCAAAATAATACTCTGGTTTGTGTTGATTTTAGCTACAAGTAGCGAGACTTCCTTTAGAGCTTTCAGCTGCCAAGCTATATCATACGATGGAATTGAGACATTCAACATTTTAATAGGCGGGTGAGTTAAATCTTACGAATGCATTTGACCTGTATGGAAAAAAATCAGTACAAAATAGTTAAATAAACAATTTGATAACAATATAGTTCTCTGATTTCGTTATACTAAAATCTATACATATGTACGACCACGCGAGTTGACATGGATCAGAATTTTAACCAAATTGACAAACAAATGAATAAAAGGTACAACGCCACCGAAAATATCCCCTATAACATGATGATTTAAAAGTTACACGATGTTGAATTACGTATATGGGAAAACATGACAACCGTACTTAACAAAAAAAAACGCCATTAAGTATAAGCCATCTAGAGGGGTTTTTTGCCATAGACAAACGTTTGTTTATACACGATCATGCAATACCCATTTGACAAATTCTATATTACCAGAGTCTAGAACTATGAATAAAAACATTCGCAGGTTTAACTAGCTACTACATTATTTTATAAAACTTTATAGCGTGTAACCGTTACAGAATGTAGATGTCCAGTGACAATCATGGTATGCACATTGTGAACTGATTACAATTGTAGATGCGGCGATGGGCTTATTTTCAAGAAAAATAATGGTTTTACAACAACAGGAAGTGTTACTTTCAGTCCATTTTTTAAAGCTTTTAGAATGCGAGGAAATCCGTATATAAAATTCCAGTGTCAGTTTACTGCTTGTCAGCAAGATGGTGGATGTAATGGGGTTTGTAGACTTAATTAACCAATGGGACACTGATTTTATGTTATAATTAAAATTTGAATGCAAATTTAGAATTAATGCAATCTGCATGGTACTAAAAAATGAATTTCAATAAAACAAGACAATTTGTATATGGTTTATAACCTTAACAGTAAATACCTCGCCTGAATGTGATCAAGTCTGTCAGAGAAATCTAAACACAAAGATAATTAAATCGTGAATATGTCATAGAGTCCATCAATCTACAGGCTCCTGATTTGATACAGACGCATACATAATGTTGCGGGTTAACATGTTTATGAACGATAACTTCAAAACAAACTGTAAAATTCAGTAGCAATTGGCTTGACTTAAGGTAAAAACAACATAATAGAACGTAGTCGAATCGATGAACACGAACAGCTAGTGCGCCTTTAAGCACTTGAAAGAAAGCTTAAGATATTGCAATTATTATAACAACTAAACAGAAATGTTTTGGGTCAATGTTGTGCCTAGGTATTTTTCTATGAATCAAATTACAAATTCGAATACAAAATAAGAATAAAAACCAATGTAACTGATTTTAATATTTTCTCTAAATAGTTATCTTATACAAGAACAAACATATTTTTATTACACCTTCTTGTTTGTTTGAATATTGAAATAATGTTTGAGAATGTACAGTTGTTTCTTCTTTTATTTTTTACAGAGTACCTGTTATAAAGACAAAAGATGATCGGTGGATGGGATTGAAAACAATAAAGTGTAATGAAAATTATTTTGTCTTAATATTAATCGTCCAGCTAGTCCACCGTTATCATATATACCATATGTATATTGAACCCGGGAATACGAAGCAACGTATCAATGTATTATTTTGTTTAAAATAATTTTTATTGGGAGTAAGACTAACATACATAGGTCTTTTTTTATAAATAGATGTTTGATGATTGCCGTTTACAATAATGCCCATTTCAATTCCAAAAAAACCCCAATTATGTCGAAAATGTGTTGTATAACCAACTCCTGTACCTAAAAGCTTTCAACCCAGAGTTTTCAAACTGTCTATAAATTTGGAAAAGACAGAAAAATAGGAAATGGCTAACTGCAGATTTCCCTTTACATGACACATGTTTCAGGAATAACCTTTATTTCTAGAAAACACTGAAATCACAAAAATACTGAAATCCGAGGAAAATTAAAAACGGAAAGTTCCTAATCAAATGGCAAAATAAAAAATCTCAAACACATCAACCGAATGGATAACAACTGTCATATTCCTGACAAGCATTCTCTTACGTAGAAAATGGTGGATTAACCGGATTTTATAGCTAGCCCAACCTCTCGCATAAGTCGGCAGCTAAGCCCTTGCACTTGTATGACAGCTGCATCAAATATATTATATTGACAACGTTCATGAACAAAATGTTATACTCTGCTTGAGGGATTAACCATATGTCAAGGTTTAAACAGATGCTTTTCGCCGAGGGGATACAGTCTTATGTTCTGCTATAAAGGGTTGGGTTTGCCCTATCTAAAGGACTATCATCTTAGATACAAATATTAAAAGATTTTTTTGTGGTAGGGGATAAAATTAAATTCAAAATTAAAATCCATAATCTTTTCACTGAAAGTTTGTTGGCAAAACGTTTTTCTCACGTAATGTCAGACAGGTACTGGTTATCCATAGATATCAGTGCAACTTTAGTTAATGGTTACAACAACCCAGAAGTCATAAAATTAGACGTACCTGATTTCCTGTTCAACCAATTTTGAAAGTTTAGAGGAAAAAATATAATAAGTATAAAATGTATGCGTGTGATGAATTAAAAATTCTATACCAAAACATAAAAAAAAACGTCTAAGCTTAACATTGCCGATTGAAGCACAGCTTTTGCTTCCAGTAATTTAACGTAATCTATCAACACAATTTTAGAAATACTGTATCATTTAAACCCTGACTACTTGGCGTGTGGAAACGAGTGCCTCAAGTTCATTCCACGTTTTCTATATGAACTGTACTACACAGTCTCCAAGCTTCAATCCGTCCTCGAAAAGAACGTCTGGCGTCAGAAACTTTGGACTATTTTTGTTAATGTTTTAAAGCCATGTTTTACAATCGAACAAGTTCTAGGTAAATAATTCAGTTGTACTTCTTTGTGAAGTCAATCAAACATCCATCAGACATAATAATTCAAGAAAAACGTGACGATAAAGCTTACCTATTGTTAACATTCCATATCTAAAGGCAATAACTTACCAACTGTCCAATTGCATGCAGTAGTTAGTGATGGAGAAGTGTATGTATATTTAAATTATTTTCAAAAGTTAGAAGTGGCAAATTTCAACAAATAATCATATGTGGATGTTAGTATTAGCTACTGGGAAAGTGATACCATCGAGGACCAAAAGTCCTTTTGCAGAGTTTCATAAGTCATTTGAGATTGTGACACGGTGATGACTGCAGTACCTCTATTTTGACAATTTTATCTGTTATGTCAATTTTGTTCATGCATCGTTGTAAATATAATGGAATTTGATGCGACTGTCATACAATAATGAGTTTAACGCTATACAACCAGGTTCAATCCACCCTTTTCTACATTTGGAAATGCCTGTACCTACGAATATGGGAGTTGTTCATTCGTTTGATGTGTTTTATCATTTGATTTTGCCATTTGATTAGGGACTTTCCGTTTTGAATTTTCATCGGAGTTCAGTATTTTTGTAATTTTACTATTCAGAAGTATACATACAGACAATAGAGTTCAGCTGATTTTCAAGAAATGAACGAGTTATATTTACATCAACCAAAAAATAATTATAACTTTACACAGAGATACTCTAGATGTTTAGATGATCCTTTTCCATTACAACGTCTACATGACAGTGCATATAAAGTATATAAATATGGGCATTTTGATAAATGTGTTATTACAAAGGACGAGGTTTCACAATACTTCCTTTATATGTGTTCAAAATCAAGCACAGTTATGGTTTACGAAATAAGGTTTGAAGCATCATCGGTCATAGTCAATGCCAAGTAAAAAGAATCGGTCAAAGCTTGGAAAATTATTGGAGAGAAAGCACCAACTTATAGAGATAAAACAGTAGACTGAGAACATTAGTGAAAGGAGATCTTGTACGATTAGATCTTCAAGGACTATTAAACAGACCTGACGGAAAAAAGATAAGCCAATCTGCAAATTCAATTAAATAAACCAAGGTACAGTGAACTTGACGAACAGTTGGATGAGTCTAAGGAATCTGAAGATGATCGATCGGGAGCGACAGCAGAGGTTGATAAACCCAAAAGTACAACGATAGCAATCGTCCTTGTGCCAGCTGGAGTAAATATTCCGGAAAATATATCAGGACAAGCTTTTGAGGGAAGAAACGACAATTAATGAAGAACAGTAAAAACTTTTGAAGCGTAACAGATGGCTTATAATAGACTTTAACAAGAATGTGTCCATAGTACACGGATGCCCCACTCCCACTATCATTTTCTATGTTCAGTGGACCGTGAAATTGGGGTCAAAACTTTAATTTGGAATTAAAATTAGAAAGATCATATCATAGGGAACATGTGTACTAAGTTTCAAGTTGATGTAACTTTAACTTCATCAAAAACTACCTTGACCAAAAACTTTAACCTGAACTTTGCACTATCATTTTCTATGTTCAGTGGACCATGAAATTGGGGTCAAAACTATAATTTGGCATTAAAATTAGAAAGATCATATCATGGGGAACATGTGTATTAAGTTTCAAGTTGATTGGACTTCAGCTTCATTAAAAACTACCTCGACCAAAAACTTTAACCGGACAGACGAACGGAGGCACAAATGGACGGACGGACGAACGGAGGCACAGACCAGAAAACATAATGCCCCTCTACTATCGTAGGTGGGGCATAAAAACGGACCTTCTTTATTTTATAATACACGTGTTCTAACAAAGATGAATTTCGATTCAAAACCAAAGATATTAGTGCACGTTGAATCATCCTCTCGCTAATTTGTTTTTATGGAATACTGGTTCCGTTTGGGAACAGGCTTTCATCTAAAAGAACTTTTTGAAATGGACTAAATCTCAGAACTTATATTTAATGTTAAATAAAGTTAACGATGTTGTTTAGAATTTGGAATACTGATTCATATTAATAATTTATTTAATAAATTATAATTTATCTAGAAATTGACAATGAGGGTCGGTTGAAAACAAAACTTTACGACAAAAGAGATGATTTCAGCTTTCCAATTGTGAACTTTCCATTTCTAAGTAGCAACATTCCAGCAGCACCTGCATACGGGGTATATATCTCCCAATTGATACGATATTCCCGTGCTTGCATTTCCTATCATGATTTTCTTGATAGAGGGTTACTGCTTACAAGGAAGCTATTAAACCAAGAGTTCCAAATGGTGAAGTTGAAATCATCCCTTCGTAAATTTTACGGACGCCATCACGAGTTGGTTGACCGTTATGGAATAACCGTATCACAAATGATATCGGATATGTTCCTTACGTCGTAACTACAATCCACTTCCCTTTCATGAATGTGACCTACCGAATTAGACTATTTACCGGATTTGTAATCACATAAGCAACACGACGGGTGCCACATGTGGAGCAGGATCTGCTTACCCTTCCGGAGCACCTCAGATCACCCCTAGTTTTTGGTGGTGTTCGTGTTGTTTATTCTTTAGTTTTCTATGTTGTGTCATGTGTGCTATTGTTTTTCTGTTTGTCTTTTTCATTTTTAGCCATGGCATTGTCAGTTTGTTTTAGATTTATGAGTTTGACTGTCCCTTTGGTATCTTTCGTCCCTTTTTTATACCTCCCTTTGACTCACGTTGTCAATGTATGTTTCTAATAAAAGAATGCACCTAGATATTTGTCAATAAATCAAATAACGGAAGTTATGGAGGATAGAGGGTTTGCATTATTCGACGGCGAGACAGTTTTTCTTCATAAAGGAAACAGTATAATATAAGCTTAACGAAATGTGACACTTGTGGAGCAGGATATTGTTGGTTTCGTTTTACGCAGTCTTTAGTTTTTGATGTTGTGTTTTGTACATTTTTCGTTTTTTTTGTCAAGGCGTTGTTGAATGATTTGAACATCCGTTTGGTATCTTCCTTCTTTCCATCCCTATTTTAGCTTTTAAAATTTAAAAAATTAAAAAATATTAAAAAGCCAAAGAATAACCGCTCCAAGATGTTTAAAAGGCATGGCAGTCGTCATTATTATATTATGAATTGTGCCCTGTGCATTTGTGTCATATAAGGCTATAAAAATATATATATATATATATATCAATTTCAACATGATTATGACGTAGCAGCGACATCGCAATTATCTTTTGAGATTCAAGATTAAATCCTCTCTCATTATCATAAGCCCAGTAGTCAGTACTTTTTGTGCTGACATGATTTGTCATTGATATGGTTATATTTATAAATTTACTGTTTACAAATTCTGGGAATTTTGGTCCTCAATGCTCTTCAACTTCGTACTTTATTTGAGCTTTTTAACTTTTTTGGATTCAAGCGTCACTGATGAGTCTTTTGTAGACAAAACTCGCGTCTGGCGTATATACTAAATTTAGTCCTGGTATCTATGATGAGTTTATTTATCAGTAGAACAGTGGGATTGCAGAACTAACTTCAGATACCGAATGGATCTTAGCAAAGCCTTCTCCTTTAAACGTTGTGATTATTGACTTTCGACTTTACGGCATAGTCTTACACTGCATTCGTGTATAATTTCATTATATCATCAGTAAAATTATCTTAATTAACAACTGCTTTAAAATTTTCGTAATAGGTTAAACGGATCTTACGCTGTATCAATCAAACTTTTTCATAATCTTAAAATGATAATTCGAGTTAATACGAAGTTTGTCAGGACAAAGTACAGACAAAATCATTACTGAAATTACCAGCTTAGGCCACACAAAAAAAACAAAAACAAAACCCGCACAACACATCAATATTACTTTTACTGCTCGGTCGGTTTTCTGTGATATCCATTTGACGTGGCTCGGTTCTTATTATACATCCCGTCAATGTATTTATATTATTTTTCCTTTTTGTTGGTGTGTTTTGTACGTGTGACTTTTTGTGTTTCTTTGGTACATATGACGTGACTCTACTTTTAAAGATCCTGCCATTATGTTATTATTCTATTATAAATGTGAAAATACTTTGAACGACAAAATTATTTCTCTGGCGTAGTGGTAATAATTTTACCGATTTTAACTGTCACATAAAATATTTTGACGATTGAATTATCGATGTAGTTGACAGAAAACGCGCGCATGCTGGGGTCGCAATTTGCGTAAATGACAAATATAGTCCATATTCGGAGAAACTGTCTGATGGAAGTAATAGAATTGCCGCAATACGTTTGAACTTTGATGTACCTCTGTCTGGTGATAATTTCTGTATATTTACCTTCTCGTAGTAATAATTATACCCGTGATGACTATCTTCCCGTATTAGACGAACTTATCGAAATTGTCACAAAATATAGACTCCGCTAATATTTTAATTGGTGGTGATATGAATGCCTCGATTTTCAGGAACCATCCTAGAGATAATGATTTTAAAAACTTTCTACGTAATAATAAACTACGTATACCTGACAAATGTGTTGAGTGTAGTACATTTTATCATTTTAACAATCATGATAGTCACAAATTGATTTTGATATTATTAATACATACCGTTCTTATAGCCGTGAATCAGCTAACAATCTACTCATGATCCGATAATGGTATCAGTTTTAATAAAAACTTCAGATAAACCATATGCTATTCCAAAAAGCAAACATTTGCAGCGTATTAACTGGAATAAACCTGAAAAATGTGAATATCAGAGATTAATGGAATTAAATTTACAGTAAAACATAACTGAAATAGATAATCTATCAATTGAAAACTTTGATGAATTTGTGATCTCTGCCTGTGAGATAATTTCTCAAACTGCTGATTCGCATCAACCTCCTAATAGTAGAAAACGTGGGGAAATAGTAGATACTGGACTCCTTATATGACAGAAATTTTAAATTGTAGTAAATACCATTATTGGATGTGGAAACAAGAGGGAACATCAGATAAATTAAGCATTCATTATCAACAAATGAGAGTACTTAAAAAGAAACTTAGATCAGAACAAAGGAAAATAGAATCTGCTAAGAGACAGTCTAAATTTACAGATATCATGTCGCTATCTGACAGAAATGATAAAAAAATTTATACTTTAATAAACAACCAGCGAAACTTGCGCTCTTAACATCTATTTAAGAATATGACAATAAAATAATTAATACTAAGGAAGAAATTTTAGATACCTAGAGTAACCGGTGAACATTTAAAATTTAAGATACATATTATGAAAAGTTAGCCACTCCGGTCGATAACCCGGACTTTGATAATACATATAAACATATTTTGGAACAGGACATATCAGCCTTGACCGATACTTATACTGAGAATAGTGATACTTTGGCCCAAGTCTCAGAAAAGGAGGTGGTACACATTATAAATTCACTTAAGAATGGAAAGGCACCTGATGCCTCTAGAGTAACCTGTGAACATTTAAAATTTGATGGGAAAACTCTCTCTTACGTTTTATAACATTCTCATTTTCAAATCATATTATACCAACTATATTCAAAAATGGACTGGCGTACTAAATTATAATCCTGGTACCTTTGATAAATATTTACACCACTGGGTCGATGCCACTGCTGGTTGACGTTTCGTTCCCGAGGGTATCACCAGCCCAGTGGTCAACACTCCGGTGTTGACATGAATATCAATTATGTGGTCATTTTTATAAATTTCCTGTTTACAAAACTTTGAATTTTTCGAAAAACTAA
Organism: Mytilus edulis; assembly: GCA_019925275.1. Lineage (NCBI taxonomy): Eukaryota > Metazoa > Mollusca > Bivalvia > Mytilida > Mytilidae > Mytilus > Mytilus edulis. The sequence goes on along the minus strand of CM034351.1, from coordinate 88,171,992 downwards.
GGATTTTCTTATATCCCAGGCATAGATTACCTTAGCCGTATTTGGCACAACCTTTTGTAGATTTGGATCCTCAATGCTCTTCAACTTTGTAATTGTTTGGCTTTACAAATATTTTGATATGAGCGTTACTGATTAGTCTTATGTTTACGAAACGCGCGTCTGTCATACTGTAAAGATGGTACCTTTGATAACTATTGTCCTCATTTCAAGAAAAAGGGGAAACCGAAAGAGGATCCTGGTTCCTACAGGAAAATTACTATTACTAATCCCATTGGGAAATTAACTGAGAAATTACATCTTGTCAGGAAAAAGGGCAATATTTCCAATATACAACGTCTGTTACAGAAAGGCTTCACTCAAGGTGAAATACAAACTGAGGCTAAAGAGAATGGGAATCCACTTATTATTGCACTCACAGATGCTTTCGATGTGGTCTGGCATGATGGTCTTCTTCGAGAAATGAATAAAAGAGGGACGAAAGATACCAAAGGGACAGTCAAACTCATAAATCTAAAACAAACTGACAACGCCATGGCTAAAAATAAAAAAGACAAACAGAAAAACAATAGTACACACGACACAACATAGAAAACTAAAGAATAAACAACACGAACCCCACCAAAAACTAGGGGTGATCTCAGGTGCTCCGGAAGGGTAAGCAGATCCTGCTCCACATGTGGCACCCGTCGTGTTGCTTAAGTGATTACAAATCCGGTAAATAGTCTAATTCGGTAGGTCACATTCATGAAAGGGAAGGGGATTGTAGTTACGACGTAAGGAACATATCCGATATCATTTGTGAAACGGTTATTCCATAACGGTCAACCAACTCGTGATGGCGTCCGTAAAATGTACGAAGGGATGATTTCAACTTCACCATTTGGAACTCTTGGTTTAATAGCTTCCTTGTGAGCAGCAAACCTCTATCAAGAAAATCATGATAGGAAATGCAAGCACGGGAATATCGTATCAATTGGGAGATATATACCCCGTATGCAGGTGCTGCTGGAATGTTGCTACTTAGAAATGGAAAGTTCACAATTGGAAAGCTGAAATCATCTCTTTTGTCGTAAAGTTTTGTTTTCAACCGACCCTCATTGTCAATTTCTAGATGTAAGTCAAGATATGAAGCCGACTTAACTGTATCTGTAGTATCCTTTATCTCTAGTTCGATTGGATAGATGCGTTCCACATAGTCACCAAATTTTGAATTGTTTAGTGAAAGAACATCATCTATATAGCGGAAAGTAGAGTTAAAGGATATTGCTAACTTCTTATCTTTCTTCCTAAGAAGTTCCTGCATGAAGTCAGCCTCATAATAATAAAGAAACAAGTCGGCGAGTAGAGGGGCACAGTTTGTTCCCATTGGAATGCCGACAGTCTGTTGAAAAACACGTCCTCCGAACGTAACAAATATGTTGTCAATCAAGAAATCAAGCATCTTGATAATATCAGTTTCAGAGAATTTTTTGTTTGAATCAGAGTGATTCTTTACAAAGTAGGATTTATCTAGTTGGTCTATGTGGTGACAACTTGTTCTTTTTAAAAGTCTGGTATAAAGGGCTGAACTCTAATATCAAATGGCAAGGACAAACGTCCAGAACATTCCTTGAATCTCAAGGTGTCAGGCAGGGTGGTGTCTGGTCCCCAACCGCTTATAAGATTTTCATAAAAACTCCCTTCTCACTACACTCGAAACTTATCGTATCGGTTCTCATATTGGTTCAATATATCAATGCAAATGATATTAATGCATTAAAATTAATTGACACACAAGAATATGCTTTAAATACTCCTAACAAGAAAAATGTAACTTCATTTGTAAAATTTATTGTACGAAACAATGAATTTCAGATTAACGAACAATCATAAAAACAAAATATTGGAGCAACCATAGGTGGTATTTTTCACCAAATTGCTCAAATCATCTGTCTGTCCTATCATTAAAAATCTTAGATAAGTTCCAATGGAGTGAAAACATCAGAGCACTGTCAATATCAAGATGACGGTTTAATGGTCTTAAGTGGCAAATAAGAGCATGTTGAAGACTTCTTATTCATAAGTGAAAGAAATTGACCCTTTAATATGTGTCGACATCTAGTATGACCTACTGATACAGAAGTGTGAACGATTCCATAATAACAGAATTATTGATATTAAAACAACAAAAACACACCAATATTTACCAATCAGGAGTGCACACCCAAAACGCACATTTAAGAGTAGTACGTACAGTATATGAATCTATATGTCATAATTAAAAATAATAATATCATTGAATTAAATATATGGCATACATGTAAAATTTCCATGAGGTACGAAATGGAAAACATATAAATTCTCCATGAGGTACGAAATAGCACACATTTAATTCTTCCATAAGGTACGAAATGGCTTACATATAATTTTTCCATTAGGTACGAAATCGCATATATATATAACTGATATAATTCTTCCATGAGGTACGATATGATATACCTGTAAATCTTCCTTTAGGTACAAAATAAATGGCATACTTGTGAATCTCCCATGAGGTACGAAATAGTGTAAAATTGAGAATGGAAATTTACATGTTATTATTCCATGAGGTACGAAATGATCAGGAAACAAATGGTTTTTGCCAGGGTACGAATTGGGGGTACGAAATAATTAGGGTACGAAATTACTATAATTGAAACAAATATCCTTTAACCCTTCTAAAATTCAGAATTCTAGGCAACACACATAAGTTAGTAAAAAACGGTGTAAAGTCTTGATATCTATTACGTATGTTGGTTAAATGAACTGCATTTCATAATAATCGAATTATCCTGCAACTGATATGATTATATGATATTTTGTATACTTGCCAAATGTCATACACTAGTATGTAAGCAATCTTAGTCACAGTATGGCGTTGAATGTGGAGTCTTAGCAAAGTAAGCTAAATGACCACATTACATGAAACGAAATATTTCATTTAGTCTGATACATTGTTTTTGGAAATGAAATAAACTAAAATAACTGAGGAATTCTTAGTGATATACTAACTGTTCCAATAAAATACGTAGTAGCAGTTTGACCTTTCACACTGGGAAAAAAATGAAAGCTTACACCAGCCTTAAATGAATATTAAAATTAAAATAGTTTATCTCTTCACTTTATATTGAACACCACTCTCAACATTCATAAACTGTCACAATGATGATAATTATCCTTCACACGCATGGTCATGAAAACAATGAGATATAATTTCTAATTCAGTTGAATTAATAATTAGCATAAAATAGGACTAAGGTTCACGTATTAACTTTTTTTTTTTTTTTTTTTTTTTATAAAAAAGCAACTTGTTTTCGATGTTTCATTTATGGTGAATGTTAAAAGTGTTGAAAGCGATAATTGTCATACTAAACTTTCAAAGCGTTATTGACACATAAAAAACAATTACAAGAAAGGACAATAATCTCTTTAATAGAAATATATGAACTAATAAACAAAATTCGAATAGTGTTTTAAGTTGTAACAAAATGTATAATATGCAAATTATGGTGGCATGTTGTATTCTAATCAAGAGACTATATTGCTCACGCATAGAACGTCTGCATCTGCTTCGATTTAATTACATGTATGATCCACATTACTAGGCCTCAACCACCTGCAAAGAAATAAGTCCCATTATATGTTGCTGTATTTTAGTACAAGAACAATTTAATATCCGAAACAAAGTTGTATGTTATCTTAACCGGAAAGTTAAGTAGCCAATCATTTTGATACAGTTGACACAAATTGTTCAAATAGAAATAGAAGACCTCTCTATGTAAAGGAAACTCAGACATGTCATACATCTTAAATTTTCGCTTAAAAATTCAACAATCAAATATCTGAAAAGTGGAAATCTAGTTGATTCAAATAATTGCAAATATTTCATGCATATTCAGGACGAAATGCAAATAAAGTCGGTCAACCGAAAACAGAAGTTGGAAAACATAGTTACTTGAATAAGATTGGAAGTTGGAAAGAGGCAACAAGTATGAATGTTTACCTTGCAGGAATAAGTTCGGTACTTGTATCGTAAGACAAGCTTCTATGCCCCTCTGTTTCTCTACACATTAGACACATGCCTAAAAAGAAGGAAACTATTCATAATGATAACGGCCACCTTAACATGTAACATCCATTTCATTTAAACTTTGCTGGATAGATGTTCCGTTGGCAATTATACTTCATACTCCATATGTTTATAAGTAAAAAGATGTTTAGTTATTTTACATTTGCACAGCAAATACCATTTCGATCATTTTGTAGGCTTTGGACAGGATGTTCCCGATTAACTGAACACTGTAATGCCGTCTGATTTTATACTAGAGATAATCAATCAAATGCACATTGATTCATTACAATTATAAATGGTGGTATCTAGAGAAGTAAGAGAGTTTTTTTAGCAGTCGTATCGTTAGTTAATATAGTCAAGCGTTTCTGTAAGTTTTTATTGACCTCCTCATTATAAATTTACCTCCGATTTTGGTATTTTTATTATTTAATTTTTACAAAATTGCGAGCAAGAACGACCAACTCTTTATCAACCCTTTGATATCCTAAGCGTAGATAGTGTTTGCCTTACAAAAATAAGTTCGAACCTTGACCTATATCGTTGTTGATAATATACTACCAGTTTCAGACAACTAGAACAATAATTTTAATATGAAAACAAAAATCTGACTAAGCAAATCAGACGAAACACAGCATATTTATATCAAGATGTAATCTCATTGAGTTTGCATATCATAATTGTTCCCTGAAAATTTGAAAGACATCAATTAACCATTAGATTGATGGCATCGTTTTCACTCCTACTAACCTTGTATATTCAAATATTGTTTAACTTATGCGTAACCTAAATTTGGAGCTAACTATACGATGTTGATATTGGTTTTTTTTTACATGACGTCCCGGATATGTTTTCTAGAACTTTTTCAATTGGCTTTTGATATTGCTTTTTTATTTCAGTTTCATATAAGAAGATTTTATTTGTTTAGCCCCTTCAATTCTCATATGAAGAAACAATTTGATAACGGGTTTGAGTGGGATTCCGTCTGTGGGGATGTAGATGCTGGGGAAACTAGCTTTTGTTTCTGTAGTCGGCTGTTATTATACGACAAGATAAAACAATTGTAACATTAGGTAGGATGATTTGTTACCAAAATATGGTATATTGGGTTTAGTTAATGAATTGGAGTCTAGATCACAGTTCATTCACATCCAAGTCCGCAGTCCAATCAATGAAAAATAAACGAATTGGTAAAGTCTTAATTCTTTTCGTATGTTGAGTCAAAATATGAAATGAAACAGTATTACTAATCAGTAATTCGAAAATCTTATCGCAGCTCTTGTTGGTATATCCAAAGAGTCCCCAAATAATAATTAACCTTTCTTTAAATACTAAATAACGTTGCTTACAATAAAGTTTGTAATGGTAATTTTGTCAAAGGAATTAGATAACGGATTGACTCCGTATATTAAAGAGAATTATTTAGTATCACCAGCCCAGTAGTCAACACTTCGGTGTTGACATGAATATCAATAATGGGGTCATTTTAATAAATTTCCCGTTACAAAACTTTGAATTTTTTGAAAAACTAAAGATTTTCTTATCCAAGGCATAGATTACCTTAGCCGTATTTGGCACAACTTTTTGGAATTTTGGATCCTCAATGCTCTTCAACTTTGTACTTGTTTGGCTTTATAACTATTTTGATATCAGCGTCACTGATGAGTCTTTTGTAGACGAAACGCGCGTCTGGTGTACTAAATTATAATCCTGGTATCTTTGATAACTATTAGACGCGTATTTATCACAAATAAAGATAATTGATGAAATAGAAATATTGAATTACCTTACGATTTAAGTTCCATCTTGACCATAAGTATTCACAAATATAAATTTATAATCTAACAGGTTGTAGATGTAAACAAACATTTCTGACATTTTAAATACATTGTGATTTCGAGATCTTTACTATGAACAAAAATGAATATGTTGATAGAAGACATAGTTACAACATATTTGTTACGTTTGGAGGACGTGTTTTTCAACAGACTGTCGGCATTCCAATGGGAACAAATTGTGCCCCTCTACTTGCCGACTTGTTTCTTTATTATTATGAGGCTGACTTCATGCAGGAACTTCTCAGGAAGAAAGATAAGAAGTTAACGATATCCTTTAACTATACTTTCCGCTACATAGATGATGTTCTTTCACTTAATAATTCAAAATTTAGTGACTATCTGGAACGCATCTATCCCATCGAACTAGAGATAAAGGATACTACAGTTACAGTTAAGTCGGCCTCATATCTTGACTTACATCTAGAAATTGACAATGAGGGTCGGTTGAAAACAAAACTTTACGACAAAAGAGATGATTTCAGCTTTCCAATTGTGAACTTTCCATTTCTAAGTAGCAACATTCCAGCAGCATCTGCATACGGGGTATTCTCCCAATTGATACGATATTCCCGTGCTTGCATTTCCTATCATGATTTTCTTGATAGAGGGTTGCTGCTCACAAGGAAGCTATTAAACCAAGAGTTCCAAATGGTGAAGTTGAAATCATCCCTTTGTAAATTTTACGGACGCCATCACGAGTTGGTTGACCGTTATGGAATAACCGTTTCACAAATGATATCGGATATGTTCCTTACGTTGTAACTACAATCCCCTTCCTTTTCATGAATGTGACCTACCAAATTAGACTATTTACCGGATTTGTTATCACATAAGCAACATGACGGGTGCCACATGTGGAGCATGATCTGCTTACCTTTCCGGAGCACCTGAGATCACCCCTAGTTTTTGCGGGGTTCGTGTTGTTTATTCTTTAGTTTTCTTTGTTGTCTCATGTGTGCTATATTTTGTCTGTTTGTCTTTTTTATTTTTGGCCATGTCGTTGTCAGTTTGTTTTCGATATATGAGTTTGACTGTCCCTTTGGTATCTTTCGTCCCTCTTTTATATAAAAGTATAATTACTTGGGTATGTGTGTCATACTTGTCCCCACATTTACAAAAAGATCAAACTGATAAAAAAAGCCACCCAAAATGTTTACGGACTTTTACTTATAACATATCATCTGTTTAGAAACTAAAGGTTTATCCATATATGAAAATATTTAAGGTGCGAATAATATAAATGTTCAAAACTTCGCACATCCTTCACAATGTAGTCTGGTAGTTTCTGTTGTTTAAAAAGTAAAATCACAAAAATACTGAACTTAGAGGAAAAATCAATTCGGAAAGTCCATAATCACATGGCAAAATCAAATAACAAAACGCATCAAAAACGAATGGACAAGAACTGTCATATTCCTGACTTGGTACAGGCATTTTCAATTGTAGAAAATGGTGGATTAAACCTGGTTTTATAGCGCTAACCCTCTCACTTTGATGACAAATTCCGTTATATTTACATTGATGCGTTAACTAAACAGACACAATAAATAAAATAGTCAAAATATGGGTACATCAGGCATCATCGTATAACAATTTTAAAAGGAACAATTTAAGAGAACACAAACACATCTCTCTACATACACATTCATTGATTTGTGTGTCTGTCTGTGTTTAAGTGCTTTTTAGTTTTTCACCTCATTAAAAGAAATTCAAAAATATCCGATAAACAAGTTAACAGCAACCTTATGAATTACGTACGTTCTTTATTTAACATTATTGTAGTAACAATTTTAATTTCTGTTATTTTTTTAGTTTTTCTTCTTTCCCTTTCTTTTCGTATTGGACTTCTTTTTCTTATCTTTGTTTTTTTTCTTATTTTTCTTATTCTTCGTATTCATTTTATCTTTAATCCAGTCTAAGTAAGCAGAAATTCTTGTATGCACACTTGGAAAAACTCCATTACAAGGGCCTATGTATCCATATGAAACTATTCCTACAAGCTTTTTACTGCAAACCGCGGGTCCACCACTATCATTCTAAAAGAATAAAAGTAACTTTAAATAATAGCCACAATCTAAAATTTATGCTCATTTGGTCAGTCTTACTTTTATCAAAGACTGTAAGTAAACTCTGCGTAAATGATTTGGCACAGATATTATACATTTGTTATAAGCACACCACTGTTTATTCATGTTAATCCATTTTTTAAGTATATGGTAAGAAATTTATTAATCGTTATCTTTGTCATATTTGTTAACGAAATTTAGTGGATTTTTGATAAAAGATCTTAAAAGGCTCACTCACTCATTTTCTTCTAAACTTCGGAATTCTAAAGTGTGACACAGGGCACATTTTCTTCTTTTTTTCAAATCTAATATTTATGTAATAATGAATTTTGTTTTATTGTTAGTAACTGTTTCATAGAAGTATACTAGCAACTCGGTTTGCGTTAATATTGTGATTTACCCTGTAAGCGTAAAATAGGTTATAAAATGTGCCTGATTAAACTTCCAGTTATGCTATAAGAAATGTGATTATTTTATTAGTTGTTAAAAAATCCCCAGTGTCAATTGATCAATGATTTTGCATTGCTTATTTCGTGTATTTCCATGTAGATTACCATTCCAGATAACGAAGCATTATGCAACTATTGTTCATCTTTGGTCTTCTACTGATGAAGCCATGGAGTTGTCATTGTGTTACGTTTCTTGTCATGGCGTTTGCATTTGTTTCATCTTATGAGTTTTAATATATCACTTTGAAATAACATCCATTCATGTACGGAAACAAGCGACGAGAAGTGTTGAAATGCTATGATAACTTTGAGGTTTTTGAGATATACATATGGGATAAATATTCAGACTTCTACGACAAAACGTTAGATAGTTTTGGCATCATTTGTACATGTTTTAAATGCGAATATAACCGAAGAATGGTATTTTTTTATAATGATCTTGCTTTATTGTAAACAATAGACTAGCACAGCATTTATAAACAAAGGTATACAGAATGGTATTTTCACAGCAAAGATGTTTTAAATCAAAAGAACAATTGAATATATAATGGTGCAACATAAGGTTAAACATAAATAATTATGTAATTGCAATGGAATCTTAATTCGTTCTTGGAATATCTATTTGTGGTGTTTAAATCAAAATTGATTAACCAAAATTCGACATTTATTAATTAATATATAAAAGAGACCCGGGGCTCCAGTATTTGTTATATTCTTCACCAGAGAGGTTTTTAAATGAAATGTATTTCTCTCAGTTCATGTGTTCCTTTAAATAATCTTTTAAAGCATTTAAATTTGGCAGTACTTCTTGTAATTTTGCTCCGTAAATATAGTATTTTGTTAACAAATTAATCTTATTTTTAACAAAGTTCAATTTAATATTTTCGTAGTTAACAAATAGAATAATTTTAATATTCAAAGGAATTTCAATATTTGTCATTTCAAAAATCCAGGTGTTCAGTTCAAACCAAAGACTGGAGACCATATGACAGCTCAAAAATAGATGTTCTATTGTCTCTGGTTCGTCTTTGCCAAATTCACATATGTTGCTACTATTTATTTTAACTTGCAAAGTAGTGTATTGGTTCCAAGATTCAAGGAATAATTCTATATTAGAACCAGCAGAGCTTAGTGCTTCTTATATATTTTGTACATGAAGTGTTAATTTTTTTCCAGTTATGACCAGTCATATTTAGATGGTTTTCCCATTTATCCTTTGCAGCAAAAGAAATATAATTCTCATTCGATATTTTGTACATGTCATTTGAAACTTTCTTTGATTCAAAGAAAATACTTATATTAAAAGGAAGCATTGCTTGAATTGTTTATTCTTTACATCAATATTGATCGAATTTAACCACTGTTTAAGCGAATGAGCTATTCCATAATAATGTAAAAAAGAATGGCCTAAATTGATCTTATTTTTGGAAATTTTGAAATGACTTAATTTTGCCCTGATTATCTAATAATCATGTACAGTCCAAATTCCAGCTTTAGTCCAGTTTTATAGTAGATACTTGAACCACCAATCTTAATGTTTTTTTCCCTCCGCTAATGGGTAAGACAGAACTTCATCAATGCGTCTTGGTTTTCTAATTTGATTAAGGATTTTCCAAGCATCATTCAAAAACCTCTTGCCAAAAGTTTGATGGCCTTTTCATATAACCAATGTGACTTAGTTCAATAAAAGTAATTTGATCAAAAATAGGGACTTATCTGTTTAAACAACCAATATAATAATATTGACCAATATAATAATCTTGACATAAAATATCTCGCTTGACCTTATATGGTTTTTAACCCAGATAACAGCATCATTTTATTTGTTTAATTACGTAACATATTGTCATCTGTACTAGGGATAGATAGAAACAGATGATTTCATTTAGATATGACCAAAGTTTTTTTTAAATGGTTATCTTTCCTAAGGGGGTGAGATATTGTTTTGACCATTTTTTCAAAGTGTTGTCTATATTTTTTAACACTGACCTATAATTCAAATTAATCATTTTATCTAGGTCAACTGAAAAGGTCATTCCAAGGAGGTTAAATGTACTGGAGCCCAATTTCAATCCCCACTTAACACAAATTTGATCTTGGCTATGTGTAATGCTTCCTATCCAAATAACATTTATATTAATATATAGTCCCGAGATTTCAGCGTAAAATTGGAGAACACGACGAGATGCATCGAGTGGTTCTGGCGAGCCATCTAATATCAATGATGTATAGCTGCATATTTAGAAAGTAAAAAAATTGTATTACCTATAGTATGCCCTTTATCTCCTTAATATTTCTTACTAAAATGCCTAATATTTCTGCACATAGCAAGAAAATATAAGGGGATAAAGTATCCCCTTGTCTACAGCCTCTCTCTACAGTGAAGAATTCTGATAGAAAACTGTTTTGTGTCAATTCAACTGTTATATTATTATAGAAATTCTAAACTCTGGATACAACTGAATCGCCAAAATGAAAATATCTTAATGTATAAAAAAGAAAGGACCAAGATATGGAATCAAATTCCTTCTCAAAATCAATCAACAAGAGAATTATATTATTTTCTTCTGTAAAATGAAGAATATCGTATATCAATGGACAGCTTTTCCTATCTACCTGGAATAAAACCGGTTTAATCAGAACATATTAGTTTTGACAAAACAGATTTTATTCTCTCTGATATACAGCTTTATGCCAATTTGTATGTAGAATTAAGAAGAGAAATAGGTCTCCAATTTTTAAGAAAATGTTTTGATTTACCTTCTTTTGAAATACAAGAAATCACCCTTTGCCTCTAGGTGACTGACATTTAACCCTTCAAATATCCCAAATTTATAGATCTAAGAACAAATTTACCAATATCAATCAAAAATCTTTTTTTTTATAAATTCTGCAGTGTAACCATCAGATCCTGGAGCTCTTGTTATTTCTAATTCTCTTTAATGCAGCAGTTAATTCAGAAAATCTTATATTTCCCTCCAATAACTGCTTTTCATTCTCGCTCAGATTCGTTATATTATCATAAAAATGTCCCGCGCTAAATCAACCCTTTTCAAACAATCTTGTTTTTTATGAAGTTTATCATAAAACACTTCTGATTTAAGAATTCTTTTTTTTTTTCTTCCACTACACCCCCAATTTCTAAAGTAAATTTTTTAATAGTCTTATTAATGTAATTTCTAGTCTCTATATTTAAAAAAAAATTGATAGGTTTTCCATTTCTTCATTCCACTGATTTCTAGACCTGATATATTGTTCCTGAACCTTCTGTTGTCTATAAATTTTTAGTTCTGCCTTTTTCTGGTCAATCTCTGCCAGAATTTTTTTCTAACTGTTTTAATTTAAAAATAATCTCATTTTCTGTTTTTACACTTCCTCTTTTGTTTTATAAAATAACTAGTCATTTATTGTAAATTCATTTTTAGAGTTGTTAATTATTAAATTTTCAAAGGCCTCTGCCTATTATAAATTCAATAATCTTGAAAGAAAAGATCAGTAGTGAATGATCAGACCTGTAACTAATATCAATTTTAACATTGCTAGCAAATTGAAAGATATTTTCAGAAATTAGAAAAAAGTGTAAACGAGATTTTTTCTCTCCAAGTAAACCTTTTCCTATGGGGGTACAATTTTCTAAGTAGCTAAACTAGATTAAAGTAAAGTTTTAGCAAATATCAATGAGCGGATTATGTTATTAATCAAAATATTTTCTTCGCCTGAAATTTATCTATTATTAGATTTTGAAAATTTGCGTTGGTCACAATGATTGTAAGGTATGAGCCAAATGAAATGTAGTTACCCCACAAGAATCCTTATCCTTTTCTTGCAGACAAAGTATGTTGTTCCAATACGTCTTTCGAATACTATATTTAATTCCACAGTGTTCATTAGAGGCAGCAGACAAAGACACAACTTGTAAACGATCAGGATAATCGCCTCCTGTAACCAGATAAGGTTTAATAGTCAAAATTATGAATAACCTAGAAATAAAAGGTTGTGACATTTACTTATTTTTGAACGAATGATTTGGAGATTGTTCTGTAAGACCCATGTTCGAGATAAGCTGATAGTTGAATGCTGAAATACATGAGAAACTTTGCCAATTCGTCATGTGCCTCTTTCAAGAAGCCTGTAATTCAGTGGTTGTCGTTGATTTATGTCTGTTGGATTTGTTTCCAATTGTTAAAGAATTATACCGTTGTTTTTTTTTTCTCGTTTGAATTGTGTCACATTTTTCCTGTCGGGCCTTTTATAGCTGACTATAAGGTATTGTTGTTTTCTCATAATTAAGTTTAAAAGATGACCAATTTACGCCATCCTCACAACGGTGGATTGTTGTCACATTGGCAGTCATACCACATTTTATTTTGATATAAATGGTGTCTTTTCTATGGTCGGGATGTTGTCTCTTTGACAAATTCATCATTTCCATTCTCAATTTTATTGCCTGCCAGAGGTTCTTTAAAAATCTAAATTCCCTTTTTGGAATCTATTCAAATTTAGTATAAGCAGAGTTTTGTCATGCATAGACTTATCCGGTTTGTGTCGTTCTTTTTAACTCCCCTTTAGAATTGTGAAGAAGTCATTTTGCATTACATAGTATGGCATAAACAACAATTTGAGCGACGAATGGCTAAAACCTTAACAACGAAATGCCCATTTACAGTTGTTAAGATTATCATTGGGAGGGGTGAACATGGAATTGCATAAATTTTTTTGCAATCTTTTACTCTTTATTAATTTATTAATTTTAGAAAACAAATTCAGCAGTGCATTAAAGAAAACAAAAATTGTATTTTTAAACTTTCATGCAAATACTCCAATTCTGAGTAATTATTCATAAATACATACCTTTAGTTGTTATTTGTTGCGAGGTTGTTTCATTTACAGTTTTTAAAATATAGCCAAGTGCTCTCGATCAATTGAATTGTAGAATTTAATGTTCCCTAATTGCGTGATGAATGTAGATCATTTTCGTAGTAAGAAGTTGTCCTATTATTTAGGCCTGCGTACAGTTCAAAACAATGAATTTCTATAAATGAGTAGCAAATACCAAATCAGCTACAAATGATTAATCACTGCAACTATTTTAAAGTTGAATTTTGAAGAACAATACCTTAGCAATGCAGGAGGGAATGACATAGAAATAAGTTTTAATGTTTGATAAGACATACTTGAGAATAAATCTGTATCGCCCCATCCTGTTACTGTGCACAAGTCTCCTGTATAATTTTTGCCTATATCAGTGTCAAGGTCGATTTTATTGATTGTAGACCCGAATTTAAGCGGTTTCTGAAGCTGTAGTAACATAATGTCATTTTCAACTGTGTATGTATTCCAGTTTTCGTGCTAAAAGTAATTGAATACAATTCAACTAATCAGTATATATTAACGATGTAATTAACCTGTTTACAATATATAAATAAATGCACTAAGTTGATGATTTTCGTCTTCCAGGAACCAATATTGTTCAAAATTTACTTGTTTGGCTTTTTAACTGTTTTCATCTGAGCGTCACTGATGAGTCTTGTGTAGACGAAACGCGCGTCTGGCGTATTAAATTATAATCCTGGTACCTTTGATAACTATTCACAGGGTTAGTTTGTATTAAGTATTGTCTTTTACAGGCTTATATATATAAAATTATTTACCTATGTGGGTTTTTTTTTCTTTCAGAACGACAGGTCCTTCTTTTGAAAAATCAACCCAGACGATACCAAGTTTCAATGAAATTTGCTTCAAGGCATAACATTATGACCTGTTTAAGGTCATTATTTTCCTTGATTAAAATGCAGACTATGATTTACATAAGCATTTAATTCCTTTAATAGTTTTCGTGTGCTGTGGATAAAGGCATAAATAATCCTCTCTTCTTCCGTTTTTTAGATTGAATTACAAAATCGTCGTGGACGCACATTTTACCTTTCGAAACAAATACTCTCAACTTTTTTTGGGGTTAATTTATTGCTTCAACCGATGGACAATATTTGAGATAAATTTGAAAATGCAAAACTCTTCTTCATAACACTGTTAAAACAAGCCAGATTTAACATATTCGTGAGTAGGATTTTAAAAATCTTATTGAGTCGCACTTTATGTGTATTTGATATCATACAATGACCTATCGTAATGGATATTCGTTGTTCGCGTTATTTATACATATATCACGATTTCGTGCCATATTTTGTGTCGGCTCTGAATTTATTACATCTATATATACCTGTACCTTTTACTCTATCAAATGATTAAATTACCAAATATTTAAATTTCTATAGATTATCACCTACTTTGTGATAGGGTTTGGTTTGGGGAGGGGATTTAATATTTAATATTGACTAAATTCTAATTTAAAAAAATGTATTGCCTTTCAAAAGTGAAGAAATCAATAATTCTGAACAGCTCTTTAAAAACTGATAAACAAAAATAATCTGTTTTTCCTCGATGAAAATATCACGAAAAAAATGTATATTTATATTCCTTACCAAGTGGCTTCATACACCGTAACAATTCATTTGTGTCTTGCTTCATGCAGTTAACGTAATATTTCTATTGCAACTGGATAATGATTGCTTAAGCTTAAATCTAGATTAATTAGTGAGTTTAATTTCACGTTACAAATGTTCCGTGGGGCGTATTAAAACCAAAACACATCAGAAACGAATATTCCACTTTAGTGTGGTCGGTAAAATAGGATAGAAATCCTGCAAATTTTCGAAGGAAATAATATTTGTTGACGGTATTTAAGTCGGATAATGCATATTTTAAGGTTTTTCTTGTCGCATAAAAGTTAGGGCAGTAACAAACAAATATTTACAAAATAAATCTTTTCTAATCAAATTGACCGACATAAACTTATATTTTTTTATAAATGATGCAATATTGTCTCAATTCTTATATATAATTGGGTATAATATATTTCTCGAAAAGTGCATACCTCGTAATACTTTTTCACTGGTATTATTACTTTCATCTGACTCAAAAAAGAGCTTCCAACAGCTACTCTTATATTTTTAGCCCTAAAATGAACAAAAGATCCAAATGAAGAGTTATATAGAATCGAGTTTTATGAGAGAATCTCTTGAATTGACTGACAAAAGCATTAAGACTATAATGTCTATAATTAATATAAAGCATCTTCTTAATTCAAAGTTCTTTAAAGTACTTTGAATGAACTTTATTCTCACAAAACTACATGTCATAGTTACAGAGAAAATATATATTTACAATTACATATATGATTTTATAAGCATGCACATGTGTGAACAAATAACGTAACTTAACTTGGAGGACTGACTTTCACCAGTATTGTTTTTATAAACTTACATAATTTTTCTAAAATGATAATATTGTCTGAATTAAATAAACTATCCAATTTGTATGTATTTGGATTTTTACAGCAATATTCAGGTAGAAATTTCTTTCTCTCTAAATCTAAAGATTTACAAGTCATTATATAATGATATTCGTCACCGATTTCAATTGAATTGCATAGATGACAAAGTCTGTCGTTTCGTGACAAGCCTCGCCATCTTCCCGTCTCAATTGGTAAACGGTGACTACCGCATCTAAATTTGCAGTATACAAATAATAAATTATTAGGCAATATGTTGAGATAATTCTCAAATTTCAGATTATTTTTAAAAATTCTATAACATAGACATTTAGGTAAGGTTAATATCTGTGACAAACATAATTGTGTGAACTGATCTTTAAGCTTTTGTTCCACACTTTTTGATACCCATTTGTCAGCAAAATGAAGGTTCCAAATATTAGACATTCCACAATTATTAAAAATATTTTTAATATAAATCAACCATTTACTTTCAAAACCATAGTTATTTAAATTTATAAGTAATAATTTATAAAGAACATGAGCAATTTTACACTCTTTACCGTTTATAATTCTGCCCCAAAAATTTATCATACGAACTTTTGCATAAAGAAATAATGGGAATCTGCCTAGTTCTGCATAAACTATACAGTCTGGGGTTGATTGCTTCAAATGTAAAATGAGTTTACAAAATTTTAGGTGTACTCGCTCTAACAAGTCAAAGTTTTCAAACCCCCAAATCTCTGATCCATATAACAAAATAGGTACAACAGCCTTATCAAAGAGATCTAGTTGACATTCAATAGATAAGTTATTAATTCTACTTTTCTTCAAGATAGAATACATAGCCTTTATTCCTTGATCTCGTAAGTATTTTCTAGTTTGTAAAAAAGAACCACTTTTAGAAAAAAATATTCCTAAATATTTATAATTTTTAACAATCTCAATTTCATTATCATTAATAAAAAATTTCAAATTTTGTGGAAGTCTGCCATTTGCAAAAACAAGAATTTTTGTTTTATCAACATTTACCTTAAGTTGCCATTTGTTACAATATATGGCAAAATTGTTTACAATATTTTGTAATTCAGTGCTACTATCCGCTAGTAAAACAGTGTCATCAGCATATAACAGTAAGAAAATCTTAAGATACACATCTAGTTCATTTTCTAGGTCTGCACTTATTGACTGTAAACCTTTTGTATCTAACTCTTCTAAAAATGCTTGTAAATCGTTCAGATATACAGAAAACAGAGCAGGCGATAGATTTTCACCTTGCCGTACACCAATTTCGCAAGGGAAGAAGTCAGATTTCTCATTATTGAAAACAACACGGGATTTTATATCATTATACATATTTTGTATAACTCGGAAAAATTTTCCGTTAATATTATTATTCAACAGTTTAAATAAAAGGAGATTTCTTTGAATAGAATCAAAAGCTCTCTGAAAATCAATGAACGCACAAAATAACTTTTTCTTCTTTAATTTCAAATGTTCGAAAAAGGCATAAATAGCAAAAATATGATCATTTGTGTTGTATCCTGGTCTAAAACCTGCTTGGTTTTCTTCTAAAATTAAAAACTCATCTAAATAATCACAAAGTCTACTGCTTAAAATGGAAGTAAATATTTTACCTAAACTTGATAGTAATGTTATTGGCCGATAGTTTTTCGGTTCCCTTTTACTACCTTTGTTTTTAAACACTGGAATAACATTTCCTAAAAGCCATATTTCAGGTAAAAAACCTGTATCAAAAATTAAATTGAACATATATACATATATATCTAACATCAATTCAGAAGATGATGAAATATACTCATTTATTATCAAGTCGTCACCAGGTGACTTATTATTTTTAACACTTTGTATACCTTTGATAACCTCGTCTCTTGTTATTGTTTTGTTCAAAAAATAATTTGATCTATCACCATCAAAATTGTTATCTAGTTCAATATTTGCTCTATTAAGAGTATCTTTATTCATTTCTTTAAAAAAATCATAAAACTGTTTGATATCAATGTCATTATTCACTGGACGTTTAAACTTATTAAAAAAATTTCCAAAAATCACGTGGCTTTTTCATACGTAATTCTTTCATTTTCTTCTTCAAGTCATGATTATAGAGACGAATGCTATCATCCATAGTTTTTTTATACATTTTTTCACTATTTCGTAGTCTAACTTTGAAAATATTAGACCCGTAATGTTTATACAATCTTAATGACTTTCTATAATCTCTTCTACTATTTTTACAATCGTGATTAAACCATTCTTTATTGTTATATTCTTCTTTTGAATTACTACAATCTTTCGTAACTACACCAAAAGTTTTTTCTGCTGAATCAAGCAAAATTTTAGTAACATTGGTAACAATTTCATTTACACTGTTTTGATCTACTTTACTTATATCATCATGTATTTCTAAGATATGTGACAATAAATCATTAACCTCATCTCTGTTTATGTTACTTTTAAAATCAGTACTCTTTTCATATTTCCATTTACCTATGTATTTTTCATTATTTCTAATACATGTATTTTCTTTTAGCATATCTGTTTTTACATTACAATCTAATTTTAAAAAGATTGGTTTATGAATATCCGAATATAAATTGCTAAATTGCATTATTTCAAAATCAACAATTTTCTGAAATATATTTGCCGAGCCCATTACGTAGTCAACTACGCTTGAGTTACGACTTGTCGGGTTACCAACTTTGTCAGATAAAAATCGACCGTTCAATATAAATATGTTGTTATTTTTACAAAAACTGATAAGCTTTCTGCCATATGTATTAACTGTTTGATCTTGAGAATTTCTTTTCCTCGGTATACCAAGGTCGTCTAAAATGCCTATTTCAGAAAACTCATTAAAATCAATCAATTCATTTACAAATGTATCATCAAAATCATCTATATCATAAAAATCAGCTAATGTACCAGTACGACTATTAAAATCGCCAAATAAGCAGACATATTGTGAATCTTTATACATATTATGCAGTTCTATTTCTATCTCAGATATAGCATCATCTGCTGTATATAAAGTATTAATAGGTGGAATGTAAATAACGCCACATATTAGGTCTTGTGGTAACTGTACTAATTTCTTACAAATTTTAAACCAAAAGACAAAAGGACAATTTGAATTAATTGGAGTGATATAATTGTTTAAAGAACTTTTATGTCCAAAAGCTAAACCACCTGATCTATAATTTGAGAATTTTTTTCTATTTTTACAATAAAAAGTAAAATTTTCTAAAGATATATCATCTAAGTCATCTAATTTTGTCTCTGAGAAACAAACAATATCATGCTCTTGTAATAAATTTCTAAATTCTGGATATAAGAGTTTAGACTTTAAACCACATACATTTAGTATCAATAATTGTAATTTATTGTTTTCTTTAGAAGTAAAGTCAGTGTGAATAGAATTAACACTTTTACTACGGTGAAAATCTGTTCCGCTTGAGTAATTTGGTTGACAACAACTGTTCTTTAATCCTCCTTGACCTCCTTAACTTGGGGTTTGCGATTTACGGGGGTCTCGACCAGTGTTTCTTGTTTGATTATTTAGACCATGGGTGGAAGTTTTCGGGCGTGCCCCTCGTCCAATATATAGTTGTCTTTCATTTGTCTCCATTCTTGCCTCGTCGCTTCTGTCAGGTGGGATGAATTCAGCCCCGTCAATAAATAAACGATCCTTTTTTAAATGAACCTTCCGTTTTTGACTTTTGGCTTCTTTGAAGTAGGGCCACAGTATCTTTCTCCTGTCATTAATTTCTTTGGGAAATTGTTCATTCACTCCAAAATGGGTCCCTTTCAACGCCGAAGCAGCGTATCGAACTTGCTCCCTGTCTTTGAAGTTTTTGAAACGGCAAACTATCGGTCTAGTATTGTATAAGTTTCTATTTTGTCGGTCTTTAACAGAAGATTCCTTTCCAAATCTGTGTGCCCTATGGAAATCGATAGCGGAGTCCATTTTCATCTCATTTCTCATGAATTGTCTCAGTAAGTCCTCCGTATCCTCTGTTTCATTGGTCAGGGGTAGTCCAGTAAACACCAAATTCTCCCTCATAGATCTGGTTTGCAGATCTAAGTGTTTATCATGTAGGTTACTGAGATCAGATTTTAAATTATCAACATCAAGTGACATATCATTAAACCCAGCTTGTAACTGAGAGACTGAAGAGGTGACTGTCGTATGATCTGTTTTACTTATTTCAAACTGTTCATTGACAAATTCCATGCTTTTTTCGACATCGTCCATACGTTTAGAAACTTTATCAACATTTTTGACGAGATTATTCATGGTTGATTCAAATTTACATAGTTTTTCATTAACTTTATCTAGGGTTGTGAGTTTTTCAAAAATCTTATCTACTTTGAGTACTAGAGCCTCTATTATACCCTGAGTATCGGTACCTTGATTCATAGTAGATTGCATAACAGGTTGCATCATATTAGGGAAAGGACTGGAAGTAGTGCCAGTAAAAAATTCTGGTGATCTTTGATTGAACATCTGCATATTAGACTGTGGTATTTGCATCTGTTGCACATTCGGTGACATACAATAGGTATTCATATTCATCTTTTTTGTAGATAGGTTGTCAACAGAAGTGGGTTTTCCCTCAGACTTTGATTTATTTACTGTTTTTATTTCATTTACATTGTTTGTTTTTTTATTTCTAGCGTGAGCACTGTTCGTCGTTAACTTACTTGGGTTTTCTCCACTGTCATTTTGTCCTTTCGATTTTTTTCGTTTCGTCCCAGATTTGCCATTTTTCTTCCAATTCATGTATTACACTAATATGATCATTTTATGTAGTAAAAGAAAATCTCACATAAACCACTATAATGTTAATTAATCCATTTTTTTTCAAAATTTTCAGACAGAGAAAAAATGAATGCCTCTTATTTCTCGCACATGCGCATCTGTGTAGAAGGACTACTTTCTTAACCATAGTGTTGTTTTAATATTAGGTAATTGAGCAGTGTTACATCATTATCAAAAGCATTGATTTTTATAACTTATGGTTAAAGACTTGTAAATTTCCTGCCCATCAAATGGAAATGATTCAATCAGGTGTCTTATGGAAGAAAACATAGCGGTTTTAATTAATTAGAATATGTTTGTATAACGATCCATACCTCCTATTTAAACCCGTCAGGTACCCTCTGTTTGGAAAAAATATACATTTGTAGTTTTTGTCTTTTAAAAAAATCACCAGCTACGGCCGGTTTAAATAGTGACTTCCGGTGTCAACTAACAGCTTAGTTTCCACTAATCCCCAAAATATATAGTTCAACCATTAAAATGAGAGAGATAATCTGTAAACCCCATTAAGACCCTCAAAGATGTGTCTCAATTTGGTCAAATCGGTAAATGCTATGACATGAAAAGGTTCTGATACATTCTGTGTCTTGTCAAAACAAATGGCCAAAAGTGTTTTTCTAATTATATTAACCGACATAAACTTATATATATATACTTACACATGTTATATTATGGACCAAAGATTTAAACAGTTAGCACATGTTACCCATACCGGATAGAAAAGAGTTTAAGCGAAACTTCGCTATAAAACACATTTACGATATAATATGTAATATATAACATTATACTCTAAAGTGTAATGTTTGTCGCTTACGATGGATGGTGTCATCCGCAAAGTTTGATGCTTAAAGTTGCATTGTTAGCTGTCTGGTTAAAGTACGATGGTCTACCACGCTAATTATATATATATTTAGTTTCTGATACAGAGTACATTATTAATTAATTTGCAAGAAAAGTTATAACATTGCCAAATATATATAAAGTGCCTAGAAAATCAACCTAACAATGTAACTATAAATAAGATAGCTCACGGTCCTCCAATATTGAACCTATTACAATGTGCCGCTGTAAGAACCCAACTTTTGTCAATAATTACTCCTCCACAATATTTGGTAAAATTATTATATCCTTTTTTTCTCAACTGAACATTGACCATCCATGGATGATCTTCTATGTTGGCATTGTCACCATTAACAATCTTTACACTTGTATCAGCCAAACAAACCTAAAGTATTAAAATATATATTTGTTATAAAGTCCCAGGTAAATTACATCAAGTTTAGGAAATGCTACTGTCGTCATTAATAAATCTCCAAGATTGTTTCCTTAAAGCGATGATAAATAAAAGCAATAGTAGCAGACCGCTGTTCAATGGTGATTAATCGATTTAACTGAAACAAATCCGGGTCACAAAACAAAACTGAGGGAAACACATTAACTATAAGAGGAAACAAAACGCACCAACAGAAACACAGAACTGCTACAAAAACAAACGCCAACATACATAGAAACGGATAATGTGATAACAACTGCCACTTAAGAAAATAATTGTGGTTTGAACCTGTTTTTATTGCAAGACAAACTTCCCACTTATATGGCAATGTTAAAAATACCACTAAAATTGTATCCTAAAATCATTTAGGACAGTTCTCTATTAACGATAATACAATTGTCTTCATGAAATCACCAAATAAAGACAGTGTATAGCGAGTGTACAATGCACATCATCAAATTACCTAGTAAAAAGAGTTCGCTTATTGCTATTGTACAATTATCATTATCAAGTCTTTAGGACAAATCAGTTTCCTTATAACGATTATAAAATCACAAAGATAAGGGCTTTCCTTATTTAGCATAGCTTTCACTCAATTATCGAGAACATTTACTGTGTTGCTTTGAAAACCGATGTAAGTTAAAACACATTGATGTTCATTAATAAGGAACACTTTTAATCATTGTAAAAATTGCATCATATATGGGAATAATATTTAAATACTTACTGCAGCCATATAGAACACTACAAACACATAAGAATGTTTTGAATTAATATCATTATTATAATTATTAAAATATATCATTTTCATTACTATTATTACAATGTATTAGTTTGAATATTAATTGTCATCGATATTGCACTGACGTTTTTGTTGGGCTACGTGTTGATTGGTCTATATATTTTTGTGGAATGTATATTGTTGTTTTTCTTTTGGTCTTTTCTTTATTTTCCAGGGCGTTGACAGTTATTTTTTTACCTTTGAAAATGAAGGGTATTTATTTATCGCCTCTCTTTTGAAATTGGCTGAAAGCGAATGGTCTGACCAGTACTGAATTTATCGCAGTAGGTATGTCTGAAAAATCGCAGAACGCTTGAATATACTTGAATATTTGATTGTGCAAAATTCATAGATTTCAGGACTAAAATGACTGTTCGAGACTCAAGTTCATTTACTTGTGTGATGCATTCAAGAGCTTGCAGCTGCTACTCAGACTTTGTAAAACGTCACCAGTGTCTGAGCAGAAAGTTGATGAACCAAGGGTATATCAAGGAACGTCTCGTCCATTTTCTAAAAAAAGGTTCACCGAAAGGTACCAAGAAATTGTTGATAAATATTCTGTATCAACTTCAAAAATAATACACGATAGTCTTGACGTATAGATTCTGGATACTGACGTTGTTTTCTATCTTAATAACGTTTTATAGTATTCTTTTATTTGTTTTTTTGAATATCACTTTTACTGTTTATTCTAGTGTTGGTGATATCCATTTGTCGTGGCTCGGTCATTGTACATCCCATCATTGTATTCTTGTTTTTCAGTTTTGGCTATATGATTTGTCTATATGCCTTTTTGTGTTTCTTTGATGCAATTGTTTTTGTTTTTATAGTGATTAAGATTATATCACAATGTTGACTGTTGAACCCCTATTCTGACTTTTTTACCTATTATGCCTGTTTGTTTTGTTCACACATCGTTGTCAATATATTGGAATTTTATGAAATTTCTTTTCATTTATTAGTAACATTATCAACTTACCAAAAAATGCACTGACAAAGAACACTCGATACATCTTTATGTTTCGAAACAATCACACTTCTGAAATCGAACATAAAACTTACAATATCTTTAACATGCCTCTTATGACTTATTACCCCTAGACATGAGGCATCATTTAATCTGTGGGTTTTTTTACAGAAATCTCATAATCTAAAAATGATATCTCAGAATAATCTAAAACAAAATTTGGTAAAAACTCTATACAATACTACAGATTTAGGCATCTTTTGATAATTTTCATCTCAGTACAATATCCCATGTGAAGGTGGTATATTCATCGAGGAACTTATGTCGTAGATAGTTGGTGTCTTGTTAACAGACCGCCTCTTTACGTTTTGGTTTTAATTGATAATAATAGTTTATAACCCAGATATTTTTTAATTATTTTGGTTTGGCTTTGTAGTAACTTCGATTATGTATCAAAGTGAAGACACTCCATTAACAAAGGAAAGATAACTCTTTGAAATACCATATATCCACAAAGTAGGTTTTTTGCAGACTTTAAATTCTACGATTTCAGAAGACCACATATGTTTGCAAGGTAAAATCTTTCTCGTCTCATATTATAAATTATTTTAATGATCAAATATAGGGGATTGAATGTATTTTGTTGAAATTTTAAATCAGTAACTTAGTGATTATAAGTCTCTCGCAATTCTTTGTAGTAAATAATTATACAAATAAGACAAAATCCATATCAAATGCCCAAACCTTATTGCAATCTTCTATCTTAATCAAATCAGTCTAATCTATATCAAAATTTTTAATTTTAAAGCTAATATTTATATAAAATATTTCTTTTTTTCGATTTTTGTGGCCGTCAAAAACTTCCCCTTTTTTTAATATAATTGTGATATCAAATTGGACATCATTTAAGACAAATTTCTTCAAAATAGAAATATAATTCATAACTTAACAAACCTGTTTTGAAATTTCAAAATTGAAATTCAAGTTTCGTCGTCATATCTACCTCATCTGTAATGATAAAATGATATGACGAACCAGGTATATATACATATATTCATCTACGCAGTGCGTGGTATGTTGTTGAAGCTGTTACATTTGGTTTTGAACATAAAATTTGTCAGTAAGTCGATAAAAATTTACCAGTTGACATTGGTTAAGGAAACTTAAATAAAATCGTTTAATATCCAAACTCATGTTAGAAAATGTTCCTGTTCCAGAGTTTAATGTACAAATTAATATTAATATTCAAAATATATGTATAAATCAGAATTAATTAGTCGATATTAAAACAAAAAACCATATTGATCCAAAAATAGGCATCGGGACAAGATCAAGATTTGATTAGTCACAGAAAGTTGAAAATCTGCATTTAGAAAGTGGAGATTCCTTTACAAATAATATCTGTAATAATTCAAGTATTTATATAGCTGTGAGCTAGCAAATTTCATTTCTATTTTTGATATAGGCGATTCGTCTCTACAATTAAACCAGACTCTTTTTAATACGCTGCGTAGGTAATCATGGAACGCATTGTGTTTAAACAAATATATACAAGAACACAGGAATAAACTAATTTATGAATATCAATCTGGTATTTTTTCAAATTTTCAACATTCTTAACTCACTTGAAAAGACCATTCTTATTTATATGTGACTAAGGTTATGGATTTGTTGGATTATTTTTCTATTCATTTTTTTGGTATGATTTTCATTCTAAACTAAATTGATGTCAGAATAATCTGCAAGCATTACGCATTTGATGAAATATTCCGAATGTTATCAGAATCTCGAAGACGTAATTGACACTGCAAAAAAACTATGAACTATAGATAAGATGTAAAAACGATTTGAACACAGGTCTATTTGAATTGTAAACTGTTTTTACCATGTTTACTTTCATCTCAAATTCGAATTCCACCACACGCTGCTATTAACATTAATGAACGTTGCTTTTTAAAACATGAATAAAACGTTTGATGAGATTAGTGACATGTAGGCATAGTTCCAACAATATTCATAATACGGCTTTTATATTATATCTTACACGCTTTGGTATGTTGGTTTACAAATTCTGATCTTATCTTAAATAAATATGAAGTATTTAGAAACTTTTATTTACGTATGGCAATATTTTCTTTCTTTACAAATAACTTTTTTTTTAAATGAGGATTCGTTGTGAAGGTCAACTAATTTATGTTGATCTATCGTGATGAAAAAACATGCATTCGGAATCCTTTCTTCTAAACTACCTGTTGTATATTACAAATGAAATTTACAAACAGCGATTTTCATGTATCAGACAAAACTGCATGTACTGTTAAATTTTTCAAACGTTTAGCAAGTTTTCTCTTTTGTAAACGTTCGTTAACCCAAGGCTTACATGTTTGTACTTTAAGATTTTAATTTATGTTTATATATTTTTATCTGTAAAACATAACTGTTTGATTTCTTTTGGTTGTTCTCTACACACAATATGTCACATTAAATATAATTATGAAAATATTTCGTAAAATAATAATGTAACATTATTGGCAACATGCATTAAATTAATTTGCTTGTTTTTTGGTGTCAAACAGAAAAGGCTAAAATGTCTCCGTTTCCACCACAAGATGCAAAGCTCTCAGTATTTGGCCGAAATATTATCACATTAGTTTCTTCTGATGAGATTTATGATACGACGATATTTAGAACCCCGAAATGAAAGACAAAAGTTTCCAACGGTTCACTCATATAAGTATTTTGACTTCATTGTGTATACCTTTAAAGCTGACCTGAATACAAATTCAAATCATCAACCCTGCAACCTGCCAAAGTTGCTTTTCCTCGTTTTTTACCTTTATGACATGTCCATGTTACTATTGTTCAATACGGGCTTTACATGGTGTCTAGACTATAAAAGGAGAACAATGTTTCAAAGTGCTACATAGATTAACTCATGATAACAAAATAATGTAATCTTACTCTTGAAAGTAAAATAATTTCATCCTTAAGTTAAAATGTTTAAATTGATTGAGACCTGCTGATGTATAAATATAGTTTTAGCTTTCAAAAACGTTTGATCTATATTTGTTGGCTGGATTTTATGTGTTTCACTTTTATTTTATCTTTTCTTCCAAAATGATATCCATACGGAAGTCAAAAGAAAGATGTAATAAAAATACTTAATGTGACGGGAATGCATATACTGCTACATTTGTCAAGGCCAAAAACGACCTTAAATATTGTAATCTCCATTACCACAAAGTTAAAACTAATGCATAAAATGTGGGCGTGTAAACAAGAATATTGAAATACTATTATAATGCTGAAGACACATATTTAGTTCAGTTGGAGACTCTTTGACGAATATTTATTTTAATAAAACCAATACTTAAGGGCCTAACGTTTTATCAAATTATCATGATTGACATATTCAGCCACTTAACGATTTACATAAGTGATATACTATTGACAATACCCACCTGTTAAAGACATATTATTTTTATACTCCCGTTTAAGGGACGTATTATTCTACTCCGTTGTTAGTCTGTCCGTCCGTCGTCAACATGTCGAAACTAACTCAAAAACGATGTAATCAATTTGCATCAAACTTCGTTGAATTTTTATCTTTTGACATAAACTTCTTTTCGTTTTTTATCAATTTTAAAATTTACGTTCCCGAGTTATTGGGTTTTATTCATTAAAAAAGGATGATTTTCAAATTTTCGAACAACAACTCAAGAATGCTTTCACCAAACTTTGAATTGCTTATATATATTGACATGAGCTCCCTTTCAATTGTTCTACGTTTCCATAAGCCAAGCCAAACATTTATATAAAAGAGGGACGAAAGATACCAAAGGGACAGTCAAACTCATAAATCTAAAACAAACTGACAACGCCATGGCTAAAAATAAAAAAGACAAACAGAAAAACAATAGTACACATGACACAACATAGAAAACTAAAGAATAAACAACACGAACCCCACCAAAAACTAGGGGTGATCTCAGGTGCTCCAGAAGGGTAAGCAGATCCTGCTCCACATGTGGCACCCGTCGTGTATAATATGACATTCACTATAGGTTACATGTATGATTTATTTTTCAAATCATAGACAATAGGCACATTACTTTACAAACCTTGTTCAAATCATTTATGAACAGATTATCTTAAAAATCTTGATATTTCATGTTCAATTGCCCACCTGATTGTATATAACATTATCAAGGTCAATGTAAACACGAAGTAAGTTGGAACTGAAAATCTGAATTCTGTTAAAAAGTTCAAAGAATTGAAAAATTCTGTCCAAAATAAAGCCAGGTTTCAAATCAACAGTTTTTATCAGCATCCATTTACAAATGTATAAATAATTTCATAATTCTGAAAAGTTAACTATCACGTCTTATTAGAGTTATTTTAAACCTTATTTACACAAACAATTGTTAATTTTTTATTTTATAAGATTAGTTTTATTTTTTAAATTTAATAATTAGGTGAAATCCGTTGAGAATTTATTATTATTTATGTAGTATTTTGATATGACCTCGAAGATCACCGTATGTTTGAGCGATAAGTTAATCATTGTGCATCCGATTATTCATTTTAACATGTCAATTGAACAGGAATAGTCCAATTTTATTCAGAAACTACTGTTTTAACATTCAATTATTCGGATGTATATTATTGGAAATAATTCTCTAACTAGCTTTCAGTAAATGCAAGTACTCTCAAATTGATATGTTTTGTCTTTTATGTTTTAAATTATATAAGTCAACTCCTTGCCAACTTATGTAAACAATTTGTTTTGTGTTGTGTTATTAGACATGTTACGAAAAGGTATATTCACGTCGCTGAGATTGACAATTTACACTTTAAATGTGGGGACTATGTCAAAACACAAAAGAGATTATTTTAAAACTGTACTGATTCGTTGGTGACAGTTCATTATAAATATTTCGCATGGAACGAATAATCAATAACATTTGAACCATAAGAAATATAAGAAATAGATATTCATATTTCAAAGTTTAAGAAACTCTAATGCGAAAAAGTTGGGGGAAAAGGTGTGCAGATAAATGTGGTAGATGTGCAGGGCAGCGGAGACACGGGGTACATACTTGTGTTAATTCTTAGGAAAAACTGTATGTATGACAAATGTGTCATCTCTATGGGCATGCAAGCCCTTATTAGTTTTAATTGTCTTTGAACTAGCGTGCAGTATAAGCGAGTACCTTTTTTACTTCGGCGCGTTGTGTCTATCGGTTGTATGTTGGTTATTTATGAGCCTCGTGTCGAACTTATCTTAATTTGTAGTTTGCCATAATGTTGAAATGCAACATTGAGCACTAACAAACATGTTTAACCCTGTCATAATTTTAATTGGACCAGGTTTAGAGTTAGATTTTCCCCAGAACTTTGTCATCTTAGCGGATAAAATTTATTCATTTCGATCGCCCCTCGCTACCCCACTCAATCCTGCACGCGTACACCTTTCACGTCTTATAACCGCCAGCATTGATAGCAAAAAAGCAATTGTCATATTCGATGTTACTCTATGATGTTCTAGATAATGTGATTTACATTTACCAAGAAGCACATGGTTTAAAGTTTACCTGTTTAAATCTATAATCAATGTGTTGACACCGCCCCTATATTTAAACCTCAGCGTCGAGAATATACCTTTTCGTAACATGACTATTATACCACTTTCTAAACTAGAGGGTGTTCAGCAATCACAAATGTGCCAATCCAAGACCAATACCATGAGATACAAAGATTGTAGCTTGTTGCTGTCCTATATATCTGTTTTTTCGTTATTGTTGTACTTTTATTCAGTCTATTATTGTTCTGGTTTGAATGATTTCAATTGATTTGTCATTAGCATGCTGTTTGCCTGGTTAGTAAACTGTATACATTCTTCCCATTGTTTAATGCCGTACGATGACCTGTAATTGGTCACATCTTCGTCAATTGATTTAGGAATAGTTTTGTCTTCATTTGGAGCCGTATCACTTTACACTGTAAACCAATTAAAGTTTCCAAACGATTCAATGTTGCAACATTCACAAGTACAAACATAACGTTTATACTTCACCTCAAAATAATAATAAAAAATCTAGCAAGTATGTATAGAAATAAAGACGGGCAAAGAGGTTTCAGCTGTAGTGTCTGCAACAATATGTTTTTTTAAAGTATTTATAAGATTCAATAAAAAAAAATAACAATACCTATAGCTTGTCTTTTACGGTAAGGTACTTTAACAAGAGTACATTATTCTACGATTGGAACTAATAAACACGTAGACACATTATGCAATACAATATTTTTAAAAGTATGAAACTTAGGTGACATCTTGTAAGAAGGAAAACATTACAAGGCAGTATGTTCTTGTTTTTTACTATATGTATTAAAATAAGGACATATATTAAACTATTAAAGTACAATGATGTAATATAAAATTTATCAAACGTTTTACAATAATTAATCATATAGGTTCCTTGTTCCTTATGTCGTAACTACAATATACTTCCCTTTTCATGAATGTGACCTACCGAATAAGACTATTTACCGGATTTGTAATAACACAAGCAACACGACGGGTGCCACATGTGGAGCAGGATCTGCTTATCCTTCCGGAGCACCTGAGATCACCCCAAGTTTTTGGTGGGGTTCGTGTTGCTTAGTCTTTATTTTTATATGTTGTGTCTTCTGTACTATTATTTGTCTGTTTGTCTTTTTATTTTTAGCCATGGTCTTGTCAGTTTATTTTCGATCTATGAGTTTGACTGTATCTTTCGACCCTCTTTTGAGACATGTTTAGTTGAGCTGGTTATTTCTTTATAGCACTTTCTTAATATGGTCTGAAGTTGATTCATGTTTTATTGTATTTGGTTAGGGGTAAATTGTTCAACGTAGAAATTTAACAAAGGAAAAATATAAAAAAAATAATTTTCAAAACCAATTCGGCACAATAAAATAAACTCGCCTTTTTCCCTCTATGTTTTAATAAAATGTCGTTAAACATTGTTCAGTTGAAGCATGTGTTCATTTTGTAATTTCTTGATTGTTGGTTGTTTGCTTGAATTACAGTGGCAAGTATTTCAAGAGTGTTGTTGACGACTATAAATTCAAAGTACGACAATAAGTAGGTTTGTCTTGTAACTAAGGCCATCTGGGATAAGGTTTGGGTATAATGAACAGCCATATAATAAAAATAGGCTGTCAAAAGTATGATTCATTTGACGTGTACGTATCGTTTTCCTCGATTCAGTATGTGGTACATATTTTTTTATTTGAATTTGTCAAGAACAATGAAAAAGTGTCAAGAGGAAAACAGGAAGTTGTCACTTTTTCTATGTAACGTAGAAATTCTGGTTGTTTTATTATTTTTAATATCCGTCTTGATCTTGATCATAAAAAGATGTTATGATCTATCGTTTTCCTATATATACATACTGCAGACTGTTGCTTCTAGATATACTTCTAGACTCCCTCTTGTATTCTGAGACAGTTTTTGAATGGTAATGACCAGCACAAAAGGAAGCTCTGCTGTTTTGTGTATGAATACGTTGGTTCGTTTACTTTCTGGTTTACATCAACAAATAATTCGAACCATTAACATTAATATTCTTTAATATACTGATTTCAGATTCCAGCATGATAACTAATTAGAATTAATGTATACTCAAATTAAAGCCAATACAACTAAGAGGACGGAATTGTTACTTCGACAAGATGAACATATTCGTGTGACAAAATTTTTCTTTATTGTCAACCAATTAAATCTTGATTTATCAGTAAGTCTTTCGAAGTAAAGATTTCACTTTTAGCATTAGAATCCATAGTTTAATATGATCACTGTAGGCAACAACCAAACCATAAATTATAGAACTCGTGTGATGAGCAATAGTCATATAGCGTATCAGCCGTTTGATATGTACATTGTATGCAATATGAAGACGCTGCTGAAATTATGTATATATGTGGATAGTGCAAAATTAAATGTGAAAATTTCAATCATCTAACTTATCGTTAAGTTAAAAGATTTCAAGCCACCTTTCTTTTTAATTGAAACAGATGAAAATTAAGCTTAAGGAGACTTTTACGTGTCTGTGGTATCCTTCCACTGCTGGTGGAGATTTATTTCCCCGAGGGTATCACCAGCCCAGTAGTTAGCACTTTTCAACACTTTTTGTGCTGACATAAATTATCATTGATATGTTTATATTTATAAATTAACTGTTTACAAAATTTACAATTTTTGAAATACTAAGGCTTTTCTACCTAAGGCATAGATTACCTTAGCTAGATTTGGCAAAACTTTTAGGAATTTTGGTCCTCAATGCTCTTCAACTTCGTACTTTTTTTGGCCTTTTTAACTTCTTTGGATTCGAGCGTCACTGATGAGTCTTTTGTAGACGAAACGCGCGTCTGGTGTATATACAAAATTTAGTCCTGGTATCTATGATGAGTTTATTTATTTCAAGTACACGTAAACAGATTTTAAATTATTCAGCTGTAGAATTTCATAATTGTTTATATAAGAATTGATATAACAAAAATGCTTAACTAAGATGCCTAAATTTATAGAAAACCAAAAGCTCACGTCAATAAATATAAACATTTCACCAAATTTCACGAAAAATAGTTAACGTGAATTAATATCCGACATGTTGACAACGAACCAACGAACGGACGGACGGACAGACAGACAATCAGACAGACAGAAAGACAGACTGACAGACAACACATTGACAACGGACGGACGGACAGACAGACAGACAGACAGACAGGCGGGCGGACGGACGGACAGACAGACAGACAGACAGAGAGACAGACAGACAGACAGACAGACAGACAGACAGACAGACAGACAGACAGACAGGTGGGCGGGCGGACGGACGGACAGACAAACAGACCCACGGACAGACAGACAGACAGACAGACAGACAGACAGACAGACAGATGTAAATTCAGAATTTATTGCAATGTTTTTATCTTTGAAAAAAAAGCGACAGTTAGGTCTACAGGTTTGCAATAATCAATTCTTACTTTTTCAACATAAATAACAAAACAATTTCTCCATTTCATATATGATTTTAAATAACGAATAGAAATACTATCTACATGTACTTTAAAAAAAAATGAAAATAGATATGAATTTTAAAAAAACATACGTTCAAGCTCTGCAAGGATTGTTGCCTCTATTGTAGCATTGACAATTTCTAGTTTGTTATCAATCAACTGCCTCGTAACATCTTTCATGGCTGTTTCAACACCCTTCTGTATCTGTTGTTCAATGTAGGCTTTCAAATGATTGTTCATGTTTGTAACATAAAACAGCCTTCAAAGTAGCTTTCATATCACCCAATAACGGCATTGTAATCATATCTCTACAACTATCCCCATTGCATTCAGAACCTGTGGACGGTAATACTCCGACCATCAATAGAATATAACAAAATCCCTGGTAAGACAACAAACTTCCAATTCATTACAAACCTTATATTATAATAACTGCGCAGTGATTAAGTATGGCAAGTTATGTACTGCAAATGTTTGACAATTTTGAAGATTATTTTAATAACTGTTTGAAAAAATAAATATGTTCTACGAACTACATACATATGTTATCACTCTCTTTGAAAATAAAAATAAACAAAAGTGATAATTTAACAGTTAACCAATTCAAATTACGTGTTCAAGAGGGTTTGAATGTTTCTTCTTCTTATAAACAAGTTATTGCAAAGGGAAGTTTGTTCTCGCAGTTTAGATGATGATAAACGTCCTATATTAATCATAGCCATTATTGTTAACTATTACCTCCTTATTGATGTAAACATCAGTTTAAATATATCGTAACAGCTTAAAAGAATTAAAAGACTCGGACTTCTCTTGAACTGAATTTTAATGTGCGTATTATTATGCGTTTACTTTTCTACATTGGCTAGAGGTATAGGGGGAGGGTGGAGATCTCACAAACATGTTTAACCCCGCCGCAATTTTTCGCCTGTCCCAAGTCAGGAGCCTCTGGCCATTGTTAGTCTTGTATGAATTTTGATTTTAGTTTCTTGTGTATAATGCGGAGTTTAGTATGACGTCCATTATCACTGTACTAGTATATATATTTTTTAAGGGGACAGCTGAAGGACGCCTACGGGTGCGGGAGTTTCTCGCTACATTGAAGACCTATTGGTGGCCTTCGGCTGTTGTCTTCTCTATGGTCGGGTTGTTGTCGCCGAACCCTCGACCGCATCAAACTAATGGACAACAACTGTCATAGTCCTTACTTGTTACAGGCACTTTCTTATGTACAAAATCGTGGATTAAATCTGGTTGTATAGCTAGCAAAACCTCTCACTTGTATGAAAATCGCATGAAATTCCATTTTATTGACAACTGTGACGAAGTCATTAATGGATAAATATATTTTATTACGTAATTACAAAGTCAAGAAAGATTCTAAAGTTCAAATGTTCGAATGTTCACAACTGTCTTTAAAGTAGAATTGTTCGAATGTTCAGTATCTCACACGGGCACGTGATCGTATAGTGTTATAT
Source organism: Mytilus edulis (assembly GCA_019925275.1). NCBI lineage: Eukaryota > Metazoa > Mollusca > Bivalvia > Mytilida > Mytilidae > Mytilus > Mytilus edulis. Next base: position 88,137,820 of record CM034351.1, on the reverse strand, counting down.
AACTGTTCGTTCCTGTTAGAGTATTTCGGATATTAAGCACATTAGTTCCAGCCTACCCACGAGGGGGAGACCTTGGCGGAATCTCCGGTACCAATCTGTCCTATTCGAATTCTGGTCTAATCGAATTCCGTCCTTGTAGTCCATTGAGGAATCTTATATAGTCCAGTGGTCCATACAAATAGCTGTAGGCCGATTACATAGTCGTCTGGATGTTAAATCATTCTAGTCTATGGTTAATTGTCAAACTATGCAATTAAACCCCTGAAGGATACATGTTATTTCACAGTAGACATGGTCATTTATTGGCTTCAGGGTATATATGTCTATAATATTTGAACAGATCGTTATTAAGTGTCCAAAGCGTACATGATTGTCATTGAATTGTTTAATTCCTTTTTAATAAATTTCCTAATTAATACTCCTTGATAATTAATGATATGAAACACAATTGTGTTACACAACGATGTGTGAACAAAACAAACAGACATAATAGGTAAAATGTCAAAAATCGGGGTACAGCAGTCAACATTGTGTTATAATCTTAATCACTATAAAAAACAAACAAATATAAAACAAACATTTACCATGGCACAATAACGGGATGTATAACTACACATAAATTCCGCAATTGAGAAAGACGAATTCGTGACGAACTCAAGGAGACTCAGAAATGGTGAAGATATGTGCTTCTGTGACACAAAATTTAAAGGAAACTTTTGAGTTAGTCTGTGCAGTCAATATTTTTTTAAACTAAGCTAGATGGATCGTTTAATTTGGATGAGTCAATATAGATGTTGGATGAGGAAATTAGTACTTGTAAAAGTGTTTGATGAAAAAATCCTTGTAATTTACCCGTAACCAATCTACAATGTGCATCAGCAACAAATAGATCAAAAAGACGAAACAGGAAATTGCTATATATAGGCTTAATATGCTGGATATGAGCTTAGCTCATTGTTGATGGCCGTACAGTGACCTTTAGTTGTAAAGATCTGTATCAATTGGTCTTTTGTGGAGAGTAATCTCATTGGCAATCATACCACATCTTTTTTTATATATATATAAGTGACTAATATATGCACTTTGACTTGCAATCATGATTTATATATATATATCTTCTAATAGCATTAAACCAGGTCCATTTACCCGCCTTTTTTTCTTAAAATGTCCTGAATTCAGTAATATGGCAGTTGTTATCAAAAAGTGTGTTTCTATGTGTGTGTAGGTGTTTATCTTTGTTGCACTTCGTTGTACCTGCTGTTCCTTTGTTTTCCTCTTGTAGATGATGTGTTTTCCTTAGTTTTTGTTTGTAACCATGATTAGTTTTTTCTCAATCGATTTAGGACTTTTGAACACCGGTATACTGGTGCCTTTCTTTACAGATGGTAAAAGAAACATATTTATTTGCACTTCCACTGATCTCATTTGTGAAAACTTGTCATGTGTATTTATTTTGGTTCTGCTTGTTTTATAACTCAAAATTGAAAAAGGACAAATAAAGTTAACCGCATTTTTTGACTATTGCTCTCAAAGGCACAGACAATTGTCTCGCTAATATTCATAAATTTTTCGAGTTTGCGTAGTTTTTGTTTGCGGAAAACAATCATACCATCTCCAAATGATTGTCAAGCCTTTCTTCATTTTTGTTGTCGAGCGCTCTATTTGTATAAAAAAAATGCAAGCCTGTTAACTCATATATATCTGAAATTGGACGGAGTATCGTAAAAATCGTCTTTCGTGTTTTACTATTTAATGGTTGTTGGTAACTAAAAAATCCATTTCAAATGTTTGTTGTCAACCGTATCAGTGGACTAATACACTCGTCCACGAATAACTGGTTGGGCTGGAAACTGGGCAATCTCCATGGAAATGGGATATGGTGAGATATGGTGAAACTAGTTTTCAAATCAGGTCTAACTGCTTAAAGGTGCAAAGATGGATCTAGTTGTTATTGTTCCTCGAAATTTGTTTGTTTAAATAGTTTTTGCTCAAGTGTATGCTGAAATTACCATAAATAGTTTCCGTTTTGTCGCGAGATAGAAATGTCTGAGGAGAAACGCCCTTTTTTAGATAAGATTATAGAATGCATAATTCATTATTCATTAGATTAAGAATCCATAATTCTCGGAAACACTTTATCACTTGTCCATCATATGATAATAAAATATAAAATTCACATATCTGGCATGTCATATGTCCAAATTTAATCATTAGTGTACATTATTAGTGCAGACATATTACAAATAATATATGAATATAACTGTTATCATAATCATAACGCAATGATATATTTCGCCTTTTTGTAATTTTGATAATGCAAATTTTGAAATTAAGACAGCAATACTTTAACATGTAAGTTATGCAAATATTCAATAATAACATTAATGGTACCAATTTTCCTGCACCAGATGCGCATTTCGATAATACACGTCTCTTCAGTGATGCTCGTGGCCGAAATATTTGAAATTCAAAGCTTTTATAAAAGACGAAGAGCTATAATCTAAAAGTAGATGAACCCTGACTGAAGTATCTGGCTTACCAATCTCCATGGAAATTAGATGTGCGAATGCTAATACAACTGCATACCAAACACCATTGGATTATACCAAGTCGTTCCCTTTAAGCAGACTTTAACACACACATTAACTTCTAAACTAAGAAAAGTTTCAAAGTAAATGACCATGATGAGGGGTGGGGCACTATAATCTCTATTGATACAATACTTGCAAATGCAGATAAAATTGCATACCAAATCTCATTGACTTAACGTAATCAGTTCACCTTACTGATCTAATCGTACATGTAAACTCACCAAAAGTTTCAAAGTCAATAGACCATGCCTGAGGGGGATGGGCCAGATAATGTCCATGGTAATGAGATGCCCTGATGCTAATACAACTGAACACCAATTAACATTGGCCTACCACTAATGGTTTTCCTTGAAATGACCTACATACAAACTAATACATGTAAACTAAGCACAAGTTTCAAAGTCAATAGATTATAACTGAGGAGGCAAAGCCAAAATAAACTCAATGGAATTGAGATGAGCCAAAGCTTATACAACTGCATAACATATATCAATAAGCTACCACTTGTGTTTCACCATAAACTATACCTAATCACAAACTAATACATTGTTGACGAAGCCGCCGCCGCCGCCAGCATACCCATGTTTCGCTTTTTGACTCTGTCAAGGCGAAACAAAAACGATAATTGAAATAACCACAAATATTGGACCCTATACAGAAAAGTTTTAAAACTGAATGAAGGATGGATGCTGTTTCAAGAGACAGAAAATCATACGTATTGATACAATACTTGCAAATGCAGATAAAATTGCATACCAAATCTCATTGACTTAACGTAATCAGTTCACCTTACTGATCTAATCGTACATGTAAACTCACCAAAAGTTTCAAAGTCAATAGACCATGCCTGAGGGGGATGGGCCAGATAATGTCCATGGTAATGAGATGCCCTGATGCTAATACAACTGAACACCAATTAACATTGGCCTACCACTAATGGTTTTCCTTGAAATGACCTACATACAAACTAATACATGTAAACTAAGCACAAGTTTCAAAGTCAATAGATTATAACTGAGGAGGCAAAGCCAAAATAAACTCAATGGAATTGAGATGAGCCAAAGCTTATACAACTGCATAACATATATCAATAAGCTACCACTTGTGTTTCACCATAAACTATACCTAATCACAAACTAATACATTGTTGACGAAGCCGCCGCCGCCGCCAGCATACCCATGTTTCGCTTTTTGACTCTGTCAAGGCGAAACAAAAACGATAATTGAAATAACCACAAATATTGGACCCTATACAGAAAAGTTTTAAAACTGAATGAAGGATGGATGCTGTTTCAAGAGACAGAAAATCATACGTGGTAGACAAGAAACACCATAACATTCAGAAAGATTTATAAGTAATATACAATAAAACACGGACAATCTAAGACGGAGAATTACGAATCCCACGAAAATCCAAATCGCTTAAAATACCTAAAGTATTCAATAAGGGTTCATTTGAAAATCTGCACGAGACATGTAACAGAAATTTCTAAAACAAAACGACAAGTTGCTATTTCATAAGTATATATAATTGATCGAATCATTGAATAATCTTTTAACACTTTCATCTCACTGTCTTTAGAATTAAAAATTTTCGAAACATTGTTTACAGTTTTTCTTAAAGTGTTTTTCAAAGTGTTGCTGATAAGATTTCTGCTATATTCCTATCGGGTTAACTGTTATGTCAAGTGCGTAGATCTTAACTTTGCATTTATGTGTAAGATTTTGCTCCGTTAAGGCGTCAGTCTGAACCGGAGAAAAAGGAGAGCAACAAATAGCAGCTCCTTTACTTTTGGTTTCAAATTTGCAGGTATGTCTTTGCGCTTTAGAGCATTTATAAGACTGGAACTAAAGTGAATCTAAATCAGCTCCCTCCGACAAAGTTATCCTTTTAGATGGATTTGGCTGGGAGTTTTTATAGTCCTCTTTCGGAATATCATTCAACAACAGTTTCGGTTTTTATACATCCACGGCTTTCAAATATTCGGCTTTGAGCCCCTGGTGAAGGTAAATTTAGAAAAGCAATCCGGACGTATCACAGAATGACATTCTTAAGGTGGTGCTTTCTTTTTTTTAAACTCTGGGCAGATACAGTTGTTAGTAGCCTATCAGTCACCAAGGTATCATCAGCTATGTAGTCATAATAACAAACCTTTCTAAAAGTGCCCGTTTATAAATTCAAAAAAAATATTAAAATTTATAAGTTTAGAAAAGCTTTATAACTGAGGGGGCAAGGCCAAAATAAACTCAATGGAATTGAGATGAGCCAAAGCTTATACAATTAACTGCATAACATATATCAATGAGCTACCACTTGTGTTTCAACTGGAACAAATTTCGAACTAGATCTGTAACTTGTCATTATAAAACAATATTTCAATTATCAAATCAATATCTTCAAGCATGAAGAAAAAAGTCTGGACATCTGACTTGCTGGACTGACATTTGGACAGGCAGACGGACGCAGTGCAAACCTACCACTAAATTCTTCAAACAATTTACCAAAGAAAAGGAAAAAAATCAAAATGTCAATTATCATTAAAACCATGACTTTTAAAAACCTTTAAAAAATTGAGTTATTTCCCTTTGAACAGAAATCATGTAATTATTAAATATTTCATCAAAAATTTTATTCTGGAGAAAAGCTAAAATCGTGTAAAAATGAACTTTGAGCTTAAACTTGTCATGATAAAACAATAAACCAAATATCAAATCAATATTTTCAAGCATGAAGAAAAAGTCTGGTGAACTGATTTGCCAGACCGACCAACAGTTAGACAGAGTGCAAACCTAAAGTAGGACACTAAAACAAATAAAAATGAACACCCCTCCTTCCCAATTTACTAACATTTGACCTAGAACACATCTGTTATCTCATAAGCAACACAACGGGTGCCACATGTGGAGCAGGATCTACTTACCCTTCTAGAGCACCTGAGATCACCCAGAGTTTTTGGTGGGGTTCGTGTTGCTTAGTTTTAGTTTTCTATGTTGTGTCATGTGTACTATTGTTTGTCTGTTTGTCCTTTTCATTTTTAGCCATGGCGTTGTCAGTTTATTTTCGATTTATGAGTTTGACTGTGCCTCTGGTATCTTTCGTCCCGCTTCTATTACTAAGATTTACTTTTTATCCCTTAGTAGTTTCATATTGCTTTGGATAATGGAAATGGATTTATAAGATTTGAACTTGGTAAACTACTATTAACTCTTATTTACCATGATTAAGTATTGTATTGAGTTTGATAAAGTACAACCTTTTCATGCTTGCTGTTTAATGTGTTTAATGTCAGGTTGCTTTGGACTCCCAATTATGAATATCATAGGTTAACTCTTGTGAGCAAGAACAAAAAAGGATGTACTCAAATATAGATAAAGTCTTAACGTTTCATTTTGTCAATTTTTAATGTTTCTGTTGTTCTGCCTTTTTCCTCTTATAGTTGATGAGTTTCTCTCGGTTTTGGTTTGTGACCAGGAATTGTTTCCGCTTTATCTATTTATGACTATTGAACAGTGGTATACTACTAATACTGTTGCCTTTATTTATAAACGTCCCCTTTATTTACGTTTGAGATCAGTAGTTTGGTTATCAATTTTTTTATATACAAATCACAGATACTAAAGTGCCTACAAGCCTGACATAATTCTTCAACCTTTAAATTTGATAGGACAAATGACATCATAGTTTAGAAAGGTATATCAGCATTTAAAAACGAAGGATGTAACTTCAAATCTTCTGTTCCATTTCAGAATAAAATTGTCTGCAAGAAATCAGACAAAATATAGCAATAATATCCTAACATGTTAGATTCATCAATATATCAAATATTGAAACAAGATCAAAGGTTGACATATAAATATCCTTGACAATGATTAAAGTATCAAATTAACAAACAAAATAGATCATAAATATTTATTTGATCCCTCAAAACAATTATAACAAACACAGTTACTGATATCACCAGACCTGCTTTTTAAGTTTTGTTCCCATAATATATGTTTATTGAGAAATCTAGATCTTTTTAAAGTGAATATAAACCTCTTAATAATAATCTTTTAAATTAAGAGGCAAAGTAGGTATGTTTGAAAAACGAAAAAAATAATTGAGAAATTAGTTAAAAAGAAAAATTGTAACAATGCATATTGCAGTCTTAAAACATTTGATTGCTTTCCAAGCTACAAATAGATATTACAACAATTAATACATTTATTTCTATTTAAATTAAACAATTATATATTGAAATACTGAAATTAAAACATGAGCAAAATTACCCCCTGCAAATGAGATTCTGTAATAATAGTGTATGGCTTCCCTGGACAATGTAGGTTTTATTAATCAGTGATTATGAATAAAATATGTTTAAGCTTGTAAATAACAACAAATCATGAGTCAAATGTGTAAGGTTATATGGACCTTATTTGGCCAAAACATGGTAAATATATAGAAATCTGTATTTAAACCTGTTTAAACAATATCAAATTTATTGGTAGTCGGGGAATTCAGATTTTTTTTCCACATTGCATAAATTACCATGGTAACATTTAAACATTATTTTTTGGTGTTTTTTTTCTCATGGTGACGTTTTGACATGCAGTCATAATTGAAATATCTATCTTAATTCATACTCATTATATTCACTTTCATTCAATAAGAACACAAATATTATCAAAATCAGACTTCATATAAATGAAAAACCGGTATTCAGATTAGGATTATGTTATAAATAATTCAACACTTAAATATCTAAATAAACAAAATAAAATACACTCTTTAAGTAAATCTAAATATCTAATCTTTTAACATATATTAACAATCAAATAAACAAAATATAGTCTTTAAGTAAGTTGTAAATATTGACCTTTTTAACTAACCACTTATTTAATTTGCTATATAGAAATCAGCATTATGTTCATTTCAAGACAAACATACAAGTATTAAGATGGATTTTTTTTCTAGAAGTTCTCTCTTTGCTATACTAGTTTTAAACAAAGGACATTTCTAAAATGTCTTTAGTTCATTATGAAAAAAAATGGCTATATAGTTAAACATATGGCACATACTGATTTCCATTCAGCACAACCTTCACACAAACACAAACAAATTATATGTATATAAATGTTACCTCTACACACAAACACAAACAAATTATATGTATATAAATATTACCTCTATCTAAAAACAAATGAATGTCACCACAATATTTCATTTCAAGAATCTCAAATATGGCAAAAAAATATGTTACTTCACTTTGGTAAAATCTCATGAGAATCAATCAAGCTACCTCTTCTACAGTTTTTACCAACTAATTCACACAATCATGACAATGTTTAAAGAAATTGTCAAACATATCTCATCTATACCATAAATGTAAGAATGCATATTTTTAACAATAGTTATGAATTAATTACCTTACAAGGAAGCAATCAATATGATTTAACCCTTTTTTGGGGGGAAAGGGATGCTGGAAACTGTGATATAAGAAAAAGAAATTCCCTAAAAAACAATTGTCAAAATACAAATCTGTATAACTAGGTCAAACAAAATTTCTGAGCAAATAAGTGTCTCTTTTTGCTATTGGGTGTATTTTTCATTTGATCTTTATGTGTGGTAATTTTTCATATCCTGCTACTTGCTTGAGATAGTAAAATATTGCTAGCATCTAAGGCCATCAAATAACAACCAGCAATATCAATTATCAAGTTGACATATCAATAAAAAGATATCACACAAAGATGTAACTGTATAAACACAAACTAACTTTTACTCATTCTTGAAAATTATACACACTTACTTTTTTTTAGTTCTTGAGCACAATGGATTTCAGTTCATCAGAAAGAAAATAAACAGTAAAAAAATGCTTTCAAACTATCAATCACTGATAAGCTTGTTTTGATGTTATTATTCCATAATATGTATATGGGTACAAATGTATATTAAATATGCATTTTACAAAAAAACAAATGAACAAATGTATAATCAACATGAGGGATAATAAAAAATATTGAATTATGGTCAAAAACTTCATGGACAATACACATTAAATCTCCCTTTTTCATTTACATTAATAAATGGTATTCTTATGACCTTATTCAATTTGAGATGAAATGATATTTGAATGCATGAGTTGATATGATAGAACTGGATTATAAGGCCTCACGGTCATAAAACTTTCGAGCATGATTTGTGTTTTCAGACTCGAAAATCAACCAATCAAATTGCTGGATTTCATGTTTCGAGCATGATTTTTGTGCTCCGAGCACTGAGCAAAGTTTTATGCCTTCAAGGCAAGGTCATCTTTAAAAGGGAGAGTACTCTATATTAAGAAATTATTGCAAGGTTTTTATTTATACGAATAATTGGACTGGTGGGTATCGCAATAATAAGAACTCCCAATCTGATAATTGAAATGTAGACCTGTATGCTGATTTGTTCAAAATCAAAATTATTAAACTTGAATTTTTGTCTTTTTTTAAAATCAAACGAATAAATCCATGCAATAATTTCTGAATTTACAGTACTCTATATTCATAATAATGGTGTAGAAAATGTGATGGAAAAAAAGAGACTAGAAAGGAATCAAAAGCTTCTGTGTTATACTATGTGCCAACAACTTTAACATTATATAACTGTCATTCCACTTTCAAGCAGATATTAATACATGAAAAAGCAGTAGTTGATAGCTTTTATTCAATGAGACTGAGAACATACTATCTTAAAGCTTCAAATACCTACAATACAGCTTTACTACATTCATAAAAGTTTGAACAAGAGATTACTTTTTAAATTCAGAGATTCTTATCAAAATTCAATGTAAATGATAGATGTGGTAGAAATATGATGAATAATATAAAAATTAAAGATCAGCAGATATACAAAAGTATAAATAGAGAATGCTTAATTCATTCATCATTAATAAAAAATATATGAATAGTAACCAGGTGCTCCGCAGGGCGCAGCTTTATACGACCGCAGAGGTTGAACCCTGAACAGTTGGGGCAAGTATGGACAAAACATTCAAGCATGATACAGCTCTGAATTTGGATTGTGATCAAATTTTTGACATTACATGGTGTTTTTTTTACACAAAACAAATGTCAAGATTTTACAAATTTTACAATTAAAGATTTCTTCTTCAAACTTTTTAAATCTAAAATTAAATAGTTGACACAGCATAGGTTTCTGACACAGAATGAATGTGGTCTAATGAACTTAAAAGTTTGTTTTTGCCTTTTAGCAATTCACTATGCTGTTGAATATTAATCCTCTCAAAAAAATGTTTGAAGAAATTTTCTTTTTATTTATGAAATCTGAAATGAGAAAAATTTACCCCCCCCCCCTTTTTTCACATCCCCGTTTCCCTTTTTTCCAAAACTGATATCAAGTCAAATTTCTAATGGAGTTTGCAACAATAACTACTCTTTTAAATACATCATAAAATATTAAAATGTAAAATAAAGTGCTTGTTATCACTGAATGGTAAAGATTGGTTGGTAGTAAAAGTGAATATACATTGTTTATTGTATAAAACAATAAAAAAAACTTTATCAGCAACATTTTATATTGGCAAATTTCCAATGAAGTTATTTACATAAAGTTATTGGCAAATAAAAATAGAAAATGACATCCTAGTCATGTCTGGCAAATGTCCAACATACATTATCTAAAAACATTTTAGATAAGATAAGGAAAAACAGCTTCATCAGCAACATTTTATATTGGTAAATTTCCAATGAAGTTATTTACATAAAGTTATTGGCAAATAAAAATAGAAAATGACATCATAGTCATGTCTGGCAAATTTCCAACATATATTATCAACTACTATTCTATACAAAGAAAGATAACTCCAATTGAAAATTAATTGCTATTGCACAATATTGTGCAATTAGATATTTCTTGCTATTGTGCAATTAGATATTTCTTGCTATTGTGCAATACTGTGCAATTGAAAATTTCTTGCTATTGCACAATACTTGATATGGAATCCTGATTTGGACCAACTTCAAAACTGGGCCCATAATCAAAAATCAAAGTACATATTTAGATAAAGCATATCAAATAAGCCCAAGAATTTAATTTTTGTTAAAATCAAACTTAGTTTAATTTTGGACCCTTTGGACCTTAATGTAGACCAATTTGAAAACTGGACCAAAAATTAAGAATCTACATACACAGTTAGATTTGGCATATCAAAGAACCCATTTATTCAATTTTTGATGAAATCAAACAAAGTTTAATTTTGGACCCCCATTTGGACCAACTTGAAAACTAGGCCAATAATTAAAAATCTAAGTACATTTTTAAATTCAGCATATCAAAGAACCCCAAGGATTCAATTTTTGTTAAAATCAAACTAAGTTTAATTTTGGACCCTTTGGATCTTAATGTAGACCAATTTGGAAACGGGACCAAAATTTAAGAATCTACATACATAGTTAGATTCGGCATATCAAAGAACCCCAATTATTCAATTTTTGATGAAATCACACAAAGTTCAATTTTGGACCCTTTGGGCCCCTTATTCCTAAACTGTAAGGACCAAAACTCCCATAATCGAACCCAACCTTCCTTTTATGGTCATGAACCTTGTGTTTAAATTTCATAGATTTCTATTTACTTATACTAAAGTTATGGTGCAAAAACCAAAAATAATGCTTATTTGGGCCCCTTTTTGGCCCCTAGTTCATAAACTGTTGTGACCTCAACTCCAAAAATCAATCCCAACCTTCCTTTTGTGGTCATAAACCTTGTGTTAAAATTTCATTGATTTCTATTTACTTAAACTAAAGTTATTGTGCGAAAACCAAGAATAATGCTTATTTGGGCCCTTTTTTGGCCCCTAATTCCTAAACTGTTGGAACCAAAACTCCCAAAATCAATCCCAACCTTTCTTTTGCGGTCATAAACCTTATGTCAAAATTTCATAGATTTCTATTTACTTAAACTAAAGTTATAGTGCGAAAACCAAGAAAATGCTTATTTGGGCCCTTTTTGGCCCCTAATTCCTAAAATGTTGGGACTAAAACTCCCAAAATCAATCCCAACCTTCCTTTTGTGGTCATAAACCTTGTGTTAAAATTTCATAGATTTCTATTCACTTTTACTAAAGTTAGAGTGCGAAAACTAAAAGTATTCGGACGACGACGACGACGACGACGACGTCGCCGACGACGCCAACGTGATAGCAATATACGACGAAAATTTTTTCAAATTTTGCGGTCGTATAAAAAGAAAAACAAAAAAGAAAATTGTTGTGCATAGTGAATTTTAATTGCATGTTATACATTTTGACACTCAAAAATGAATTTGTTGAAAATGAAACTAGATTGCAATACATTATATATTTTTTAAATGTAAAGTCAAAGAGGTAGTTGTAATCCTACTATTCAGAAACAGATCTTTTTTGGAATGTATGGACAGCCCTATGAGACATCATTTTGTCATAGTGTGTACAGATATTGAGAAAGTTATGTCTTGAGTAGGTTTCAGTGTTACAGACATGTGAAATAACTATCAATATACATGACACTTGAGAACTATCATATAAAGTACTGGTGAGCACTGGTATATCTTATTTTCTAAATTTCAACATCTTGAAATACTTTGGACAATATTGAGCGATTACCGTAGATACTCGCTTATAAGTCGGAAGTTTGGGAGTAAAATTCAGAATCCAGAGAGGGGTACCGACTTATAAGCGAGATTCCGAGACCAGAGGAAAAAACCAAGCTTGAGAAAAGTGGTCAGGAGTGAATTTCCTGGTCAAAACTACGTTGGTGATTGCCAAACCTACATAAATCCTTGAATACAAAGTTTTTGTTGAAAATAAATGACTACAATACTGTCTTTGTGTTTTATTTGTTCTTTGTTAACTTTTTTTCTGTCAATTTGTGTTGAATTTCCGACTATTTCCGGTTTGTGTATTGATTTTCATGGTCAAATGGTTTGTGCATAAACCCAAAAGAAAGAGCCAAGAACCAAAAATGAAAACGAGATAACAATGTACCAACTATGTAAAAGGATGTATTCAGCGGAGTTATTGTGTCATTATTGTGATATCATGATATCAATTTAATACTTATAAATCATACAATAATCAAAAATAATTTTAAGATTCATTCCCAAGATCAAAATATTATTCATTAAAATGTCTCAGGTAAACAAAAAGATTAAAAAATTGATTGGCAAGCTAATATAATCCATTGATAACCCCTAATTAAGAGACAAAGAGTTGTATTCACTAAAGGTGTGAAAAATATCAGTGATAGGTGAACAGATGACACTAATGAGATGGAAGTTATTTTAATAAAAAGTTGATTAGCTTCACTTAATTTTTTTAATCCTTTAATCATCACAATATAATAAGAATTATGAAGTGTACATGCTCTTTTAACACTGAGTTATGTGTGCTGTGAAAAATATTGATTGACTTTAAATTTTTTCAGGTTCATATTGGTTTATGTTCGCTTTTCTCAAACAATAGGTTGTTAGTCATACCCTACAAAATCATTGATGCATTACGTAAACAACACATGGCTAATCTGTAATCAAACAGTGAACAAAACAACAGGAATAAATACATCTTTATTATTAACAGCTATATAAATTATCATAATCAACATCAACTAAATTCAAACCAAACAAACATTCATGCAGAAAATGAATGTAATTCCTGCATTTGCATTGGTTTTACCGGCGTTCAGTAACTGTCAGCTGCAAAAAAAATGTCCAAATTTTGTCCGACTTATACGAGGGTCAAGACTAAATCCTCAGAATTTGAAGCTGAAAAGGGCATCCGACTTATAGTCGGATCGACTAATAGGCGAGTACCTACGGTAGGTTTCTCATTCAGCCTGACCAAGATAATTCTAATTAAAGGAAAAATTTGCTGCTTCTCTTTATAATTTTAATTTTATAGAGCTATCAAAGCTTTGATTGAACACACATTGTAAATATTCAAAGCATTTTTATCCAAATATCATTATAAAAAATCATACAATTCTTAAATAAAACAGCTGCTGTATTTAACATTGATCAATAATCTTATAACTCTTTCACTGATAAAAAAACTTCCTGTAATATATTTTGATATTTCATGTTACATGTATTTTGTTTGACTTTTTTCTGGCCTTAAATATTATGTTTCATCAGAAATATCTACTTATTAAAAAAAATAATGTCAACTGTAAAAATTATATTTATAAGTACAAATGTATACGAACAAAAAACTTAAAACATTCAGATTGTTGTAAAAATTGTAACAATACCAAATTAAGTTGAATTGAGCAATGACTTGGGACAGCAGAATGGTTACTTTAGCATTGAAATCAATCTTAGACAAGCAGCATTAAAAAAAAACTTATTTATCATTGGTGCTCTAATCTAAAATTGAAACATTTAATGCTATATGATTACCCAATGTAAAATGACAAAAAAATACTGTTCACCTCCAGTTCTAAACCCAGAACAAAATGATAATATTATATGAATACAATAAAAAGAATCATAAAACACATCTAAAAAAAAGAATACCCCCTCTTTGATAATTTAATCCCTTCAAATTGCAAATTCATATAAAATACCAAGAAAAGTGTTTTGAAAGAACTTATTGTTTATCCTATAGCTAAGAAGTGCATAAAATCTTCTTTATTTTGTAATGGAGTCCTAGTAGGTCTGCCTAATTGTTTTCTATGTCCTTTCTCTGCTTTGATCTCTAACAACAAGGGTCCGTCCATTGATCTCATTGCTGCTATAGCAGTTTTTATCTCTTCTTCTGTTGTGGCTGAAAAGGCCTGAAATAGATGAAACATTTAATTGTGTTTATTAATAAATATTACTATCACAGTTGGTAAATGTAGTTTTTCTTAAACTTTCATTATTTGTTATACTGTAAATTCTGAAATTAATGCAAGGTTTTTATTATTGCGAGAAAATGCGACAGAGTTGTAAATGCAATAATTTAAACTCGGATTTTGAAATATTCTATATGAATTAAACAGGATTTTTCACAAAATCGTAAAAATTAAAATTGCAGCTAAGTCTAAAATGACAAAATTGCAATAACAAATGCACACAATAATTTCTAAATTTACAGTAACAAGAGTGCACACACTGAAATGTCTCACCTTCTTTACTAATCATTAATATTATGTTGATAGTCCTAAGTATAAAGCTTTATTACAACTGTCACATCAAGTTAACATTAACCAAGATAGCTAAACAAAGACCAATGAACCATGAAAATGAGGTCAAGATCAGATGAACCATGCCAGGCAGACATGTACAGCTAACAAAGCTTCCATACAACAAATATAAGTGACCTACTACTTATAGTTTAAGAAAAATAGACCAAAACACAAAAACTTAACATTGTGCAATGAACCGTGCAATTGAGGTCATGGTCAAATAAAACCTGCGGGACTGACATAAAGATCATAATATATTTCCATACACCAAATATAGTTGACCTTTGGCAAATATTAGATAAAAAGACCAAAACTTAAAACTTAACTTGACCACTGAACCATGAAAATGAGGTCAACGTCAGATGACATCTGCCTGCTAGACATGTACACCTTACAATGATTCCATACAACAAATTTAGTAGACCTATTGCATAAAGTATGAGAAAAACAGACCAAAACACAAAAAACTTAACTATAACCACTGAACCATGAAAATGAGGTCAAGGTCAGATGACACCTGCCAGTTGGACATGTACACCTTCCAGTCCTTCCATACACCAAATATACTAGCCCTATTGCTTATAGTATCTGAGATATGGACTTGACCACCAAAACTTAACCTTGTTCACTGATCCATGAAATGAGGTCGAGGTCAAGTGAAAACTGTCTGACGGGCATGAGGACCTTGCAAGGTACGCACATACCAAATACAGTTATCCTATTACTTATAATAAGAGAGAATTCAACATTACAAAAATTCTGAACTTTTTTTTCAAGTGGTCACTGAACCATGAAAATGAGGTCAAGGACATTGGACATCTGACTGATGGAAACTTCGTAACATGAGGCATCTATATACAAAGTATGAAGCATCCAGGTCTTTCACCTTCTAAAATATAAACCTTTTAAGAAGTTAGCTAACGCCGCCGCCGGATCACTATCCCTATGTTGAGTTTTCTGCAACAAAAGTTGCAGGCTCGACAATAATAGATTAACATTCCTCTAGAACAATCTAAAATTGATTTTTAGGAATGAGATACACCTTTTTACCTCAGTTCAATCAGCTTAAATAACTTCATTGAAAAATCTTTTTTCACGGTGATGTAATAACAATAACTATTGAATTAGGAAATGTCCTTTTCAGTAACTGCATCAAATTAGGTATGGCATTTTTCAACTCTGAATGAAGTTATTACAAATTCTATGCAAGACTCTTAGTTCTAAAATCTGAAAATTCAACTATCTGAAGTGAGGAAATTCAATCCAATAGACAGAGTGGCAGAATGAATGGACACATCATTAGCTATATCCTACCTGTTTATAACCACACCCTTCAGCTATTTTAACAAATGAGAATGTATCATGGTTCTTTGCATCTGATGGTTGTCCTCCTACTGAATCATGAGCTCCATTATTTATGATCACATGTTTTAAATTGGCTGGTCCATTCTGACCTATAGATGCCATGGATCCTAAATGCATAATGGCTGCACCATCACCATCCAAGCAGAACACCTTTTTAAAATAAAATAATATGAATGTAGACCTATAGATGCCATGGATCCTAAATGCATAATGGCTGCACCATCACCATCCAAGCAGAACACCTTTTTAAAATAAAATAATATGAATGTAATATGAGAAAGACTTCTTGAGATTGTGCACAGACAAAAACATGATTATTATTGGATCTAATTCAGAAAATTTAGTGTTATACATACTCAATTATGTTTCAAGTAGGTAAATGGGAACAAAAATATATTACTAATAACTGATAATTAACTAAATCTCAGATCGTTTAGCACAATATTGTATAGGTCTGTTGAATTTGTGAACGTATCTGAATGTATATTGTTCTGCCTCACAGAAGTTTCTTTGGTAGAGACAAATAAACATTCATTCATTTTGACATCACACATACACTAAATTTATTTTGGTTTCTGAATATTAACTGTTATGTAAAACTATGCCTATGTAATTTATTTTTTATCCTTTTACCTGTCTTCTTGGTTTCTGTAGAGCTATTCCCAAGGCTATTGAAGAAGCATGACCCATAGAACCTACTGTCAGGAAATCTTTCTCATGACCCATGTCCTTTGTCACCCTGAAAAAAAAACCCAGACAGAATCATTATGAATATATGGAAACAGCTACCCAATGACATAAATAAACAGCTATTAAAAATACAAAATAACCAATTAATTGTTACTAAAAATAGTCTTACAGTAGCATGTGTAGCTATTGTCAAAATGGAGCATTTTCAATATTAAAGTTCTGTCCTGTCAAATAATAGAACATGAAAAAAAAGGAGCTATTTAAAGGGCAACCAGGACTCATTTTTGAACCCTTTAAAAATAGATGCTTATTTTTATATGTGGAGTAATAAATTTGCCTAACCTTGTAATGTTCTATTACAAATCTTTAAAAAAAATCAACCTACAGAAATTATCTTCAAACAAGCTTCAGCAGACTATCACAATATTAAAATTGCTGGAACACTTTTTTTGAAAATCATTCTAGGCCGGTTGGAAATGAATTTGCTATAGTGTTTAAATGGGGATTGAGAGAAAGACTCAAAAATGGAATCAGTATCATACCACCCCCTTTCTTCAGCACCGAAAATCTAAACTTTACACATATATCATCCACAATATTGTTACTTACCTGTATTCAAATAACTCTCTAGATGTCATACCAGTTGTGCTTATAACGACATCCTTATTTCCTAAACAATCTATTAGAACTTTTAATGCACCTTCTCTATTTAATGGAAATCTGAAATTAAAATAATAGACAAAATTAAAACTATACTGTACTCAATCCGTCCCTATCCTTAAACAAATAAGCTGCATGCATTGCATAGAAAACTGTAAAAAGTAAAATCACAAAAATACTGAACTTAGAGGAAAATCAATTCGGAAAGTCCATAATCACATGGCAAAATCAAATAACAAAACGTATCAAAAACGAATGGACAAGAACTGTCATATTCCTGACTTGGTACAGGCATTTTCAAATGTAGAAAATGGTGGATTAAACCTGGTTCTATAGCGCTAACCCTCTCACTTTAATGACAGTCTCATCAAACTCTGTTATATTTACATTGATGCATTAAATAAACAGACACAATAAATAAAATAGTCAAAATATGGGTACATCAGTCATAATCATATAACAATTTTAAAAGGAACAATAGGGAGTTTCAATCATAAAATATGTTTTCAATATCTTAAAATAAAATTGAGAACGGAAATGGGGAATGTGTCAAAGAGTCAACAACCCAACCATATAGCAGACAACAGCCGAAGGCCACCAATGGGTCTTCAATGTAGCACTCTTTTATTAACATCATTATGGCCTATGTTGCTTTTAATTTGCCTAGTTGTTTTCTAATAGATGTTTTTCATAACCTGGATGTCTTACTTGGCCTAAAGCTTTCAGAGAATATTTTTGATTTGATTGATTGATTGTTGGTTGCTTTACATCCAGTGGCAAATATTTCATGCATGTTAAGGACGAGAACATGTTAACAATAAATAAAATAGGTACGTCTAGTAATAAAGTAGTCCATTCAAGATGATCGTCGGGGAAATTTGGACTGCAAAATATGGGTATAATGGATAGGGACAGAAATTTTGCCTTGCAACAGGCCACCTACGGATCGCTCAAAGAGTTGATGCAAGCTAACTATATAATCCATGTGATTACTGTACAACCTATATACTCACTGTGGTTCTCCTGTCTTAGGAAGTTTGTATGGAGAAAATATTTGTCTCTTAACAAGTAAGGCATATGGTGCATTGGCACTCTTCATATAATGTTTGGCTGTCAACAAAGCCTACAAAAAAGACAAACCTTCAAATTATTCTGTATTGGAATAGATATATGCTGTTCACAATACTTAGTGTTTTTGGCAGTTTCCTGTTTTCAATAAAAATCCCATTTTTTCTAAAATATTAATAACCTTATTTCACTATTCTATTATCTTTTTCTTTTTATCTCTTTTGATGAAAATTGTTTGTCCAACCCAAATACATATATCATAATGAAATAGGAATTTTGTGGATAAACATTAAGTATAACACAAAAAGTATTTTATTGACATTCAGAAGTGGCCAGGTGAATGAATTAATGAATCTTTATTGCATTTACAACAACATAGCTTTAGCAAAATACATGGTATATACATATATGACAGAATACAGGGAACAATTAAATCAATTAAATAATGCAGAGATAACTTATAATAACACATACGTGTGTGCAACATAATAACTTATAATTTTGTGTGTTGAGTTTCCAAGCAGCTTTTAGATAATTACATAGTTTCTAAGTTAAGTTCTTGAGGTGAAAATTTTAAACTGTATTTAGGCAAGGAACAAATAATTTAAATATGAATGTTCAACCTTCTATGCGGACTATCAATGCTAGCTAAAAAGTTGAGTCTACAGGAAACACAAAACCATGGACTTAGTGCCTATTGAATGAAGATAATAAACAGACCTGTTCAGCTCCCTCCTGATAATCTGGTAAAGGCTGGAAGGGTATACCTAGTGCAGCTGAAAAATAATTTAACATATGCTAGACTAATATCTTAATAGTGAAAGATGGAAAAATAAATAGTTGTGTAGATATTTCAGTGGTTAACTTATGAAGTTATTGTCTGAAAATGTTTTGTTATGAGTTTAAATACTATGATTATTTTTATTTTAATGTGCACAAGCATGTTTGCCATGTTTATTTTAAATGAGAGATGATCTTTTAGAAAACAACTCTGATGTTTACTACTAAATAAAATCTTATATTATGTATGTTCAAATAACTATTCTGCTGGCAATTAGTGGTTTGAAAAAATAAAAGATCTACATTTTTTTCTAAAGAAAATCAAGACACAAACCACCGTAAAAAGATTAGCATAGTTTTTTTTAGGAATAATATTTTTTCGCATTGATTTTACACATCAGGTTCTTGTTATGTTTTCTTAGTGGATTATTCCATATATTCCCACAAAATCATTGAAATTTGTCTTTTGCCATAATATATATTAATCTAACCAAAAATATCAAAACAAACCTCATTCGAAACCTCAATCAAACTTGTCATGTGTCGATTTTTCACACACAGCAAAAGAGCAAATTTGTGTTAAATCAAAACATGCTGGCCATCTTGATTTTCAAATAAGCATTACTAAATATCATTCATATACATCAGCTATTACAGACACTATATTTGATTCAATAACAAATTACACAATAATACAGAAAGTCACTAAAGGATTATGTTACAGATTAGAATACATACCTAAAAGACCTGGAGTTGATTGTCCTTGTGTTGAATGCTGTGGCTCATCTCGTTTTCCTGGTTCTCCTCGCCATCCAATAAACAATAACATAGGTATACTGTATACAGACTGTGACGTCAGAGACATGATTGGATTAACTATATTACCTAGACCTGAGTTCTGAAATATATAATAACATAGGTATACTGTATACAGACTGTGACGTCAGAGACATGATTGGATTAACTATATTACCTAGTCCTGAGTTCTAAAATATATAATTACAAAAGTATATCATAAACAGAATGAGATATAACATGTATTAGGTAGATGATATGAACAATTCAGTGGATAAAGCCCAGGTTCAGCAGTTGTCATTTGTTGATGTGGTTTCTTATTTTTTATGTACATTGGTTTTCCTGTTTGAATAGTTTTACATTAGTCATTTTTGGGGCCCTTTTGCTGTTTAGTGTGACCCAAGGCTCCATGTTAAAGACTGTACTTTGACCTTTAAAGGTTAACTTTTACTAATTGTGGCTTGGATAGAGTTGTCTTATTGGCACTCATACCACATCTTCTTATATCTATAAACTTTAATATTCTTGACATATACCTGTAGATAAACCATTGAATGTTTTCCTGTTGCTAGGTGATAACCTGACGCCAAGGCAACAGCATTGCCTTCATTAGCTGCTATCAGATGTTTCCCTTCTGGTGCATTGGCTGTCACATAAGCACAAAAATCTGTAAATTAAATAACTTGTGGTTATTATTTAAATTGGATGAGGTAGACTTAAGTCTGTGCAGAAATGGAAAAAAAAATGAAAATTTCAATTTATAAAGGGGCATGACTCTAGAATAGTTAGAGAATTACTGTCAAAATTTGAACTCTGTGAGTTTGGTTCTTTGCATTGTGTGTAATGTTTATGAAATTTAATATGAGAAAAACATATAAAGTAAGGGTATGGAAACAAACACTTTTGCAAATTCCAAGCTATAAATGGGCATAACTCTAAAACAGTAGAGGCTCACTACTCAACAGTCTGCAAGTTTTGGTTCTTAGCTTTGTGTATGAATTCATAAAATTTGGATGAAGAAAACTTGAGTTACAGTGTACGGAAACAAAAAACTGGACGGACAGAAAGATTGAAGTACAAAGGGTAATACTTAATGCTACCGATATGTATATCGTAGGTATAAAAATGTAGGAATCTTTGTACAAACTCTGACAATGAAATCTAACAATATTAAAATTAATGATAAGTATTAAATAATGAATTATGTTCTACAGTTTACATGCTGATAACGATCGTCATCTTTATCTATTTGCACATCTGTGACCAATACATATATTATAAATCTATACCTATTGTCATTTCTTCATTGATGGCATGATATATGATTTAGTCACATACTTTTATACTTATATTTTTAAATAGCCAATAATCAGAAATAATTAGTAATTTTATATTCACATTAATAATTGTTAAATGTTGTACCATGATGTTATCTGTTACAAACAGCTTGTTTGTCTTGTCAGAAATCATGAGATCAATACAATGTACTGTCCATAGGTTTTAAATCAAATCTGAATATACTTTCGTGTGTCTGAGGTTTATTGAAATATGATATTGTCTTGTTAATAAAATTAAAGATATAACTGATTTTCATATAAAAAAAGATTTGGTGTGATTGCCAATGAGACAACTCTTCACAAAAGAACAAATGACACAGAAATAATCAACTATAAGTCACTGTACAGCCTTCAACAATATAGTTCTCTTGTTCAAGTTGTTGTACTATCTTGCTGTAAAAGACTATCTTAATGTATCAAAAGATATAAGCATTAATTTTGATCATAAATCGAAATTGACAAATGACTAGTCCATGCAGAAATGACTTTTTTTGTGTATAATTATACAGTATAAATCAATTTGTAGCTAGATGTTTAAATTTTTTAAATTGCACACAATTTTTAATTTTTAACCTTTCAGCAGTGAATCAGGCACTCCAGTAAAGTAATCTATTCCAAGTCCTACACATGCCTTGTAGAATTCTCCTGGGTTTAAAAAGTCTCGGACAAGTTCAGTAAATTCAGCTTCTTTATTTCTCCTTTGTTGTTCTTCATATTGCTGAAAAAATTTATACCAATTATGGAAATTAGGAGAATTTTTAATATTTTCTGTAATTTGTTTTGTCTAATCTTACACTCATGAAAATCTGGAATTAATGTCTAAAGTTTTATTCTTGAAGACCTTGACCTTAACTAGGTGGAAATTAAAACTCATCAATAGGCTTATACAAATGTATTTAGAAACCGGGCCAATTTATAAAATATGTACTATTCACTTATCAACTTCTAGCATCATTTAATACTCTATATAAACTAGAATCTTCTCATAGGTCCTAAGTAGTTAAAACATTTTCATCTGAGTTTTAAAAATTTCCCTCTTTGAAGAACTTGTCTGATTTGAAGGACTTTTCAAATATATTCTATTAAAATATCCAGAATTACTGATCTTTAAGTGGAAAAATATATTTTTATAGGACTGATGGTTAATAATTTTTATCATTCATAAAACCAAACTTAAAATAATGTAATAGCATATGCATTTGATCAAACATCCACTGTCTATAGGACATAAATGCCAATTGTAATCTTTTAGTGTAAAAAGATGGTAAAACATTTAAAAGTATAATCCAAATACATTAGATTTTAAAATCATGAATAGTAATTTTATTCAAAATGATATATATTACCCCCTATTTCCAGAAATTGTTATGGTAGATGCAATAGGTAACACAGATCAAAATTTGAGGTACACTATTACAAAATCCATTGTACTGCAATGGCAGTCAGAACAAAAGACAAAAACTTGGTGTACAGGATAGCAACTACAATTGTTTTCAATGGCAATAAGGAACACATATATTACTGAATCTGCCAGAGTGATAGCTTGTGATCGGGTGTGTATACAATAACTTCATTTAGATAATCACAAACAGGAATGGTAAGTAGATAGGAAGTAGGAAAAGCAAATAATCCCAGCAAGTTGCATTCTAACATCTACCTACTATAAGATACACATGAATAAAACCACCTTATCTAGAAAAAATCAAAGAGATTAGACAAAAGGAAAAAGATTTTTATGGTAAATAAGGTTTAACCACATCCCACTCTGGGATACACTTTGAACAAAGTTTAACCTTCTTTGTGGCAAGCTATAGTATTTATCATATATTGATAGTAATTGTGTAAATTTAAAGACTACCAATTATTATTCTACAGGAGAAAACCACCAATTATATCAGCATTTCTTTTCAATCAAATAAAAAAGGACTTTTAAATGTTTATAAATAAAATATTTTTCCTCATGCAACCAAAAGAAATATAATAACATGTAGTGACTTCTTTTCCTATAAATCTACCTGAATTTCAACTTAAAATTGTTTGTTTCTAGACCTGGTTAAATATTTAAACATAAATACAGTATTTCAAAATTTCTTCAGTTTTATCATGAACTTTATCCATTTCAACTTCTTTCAATTAAATAATCATAAATACAAATTGTTTAAAAGACATGTTTATGTTATCAGTGCTTGCCCACAATTGAAACTTGCACATCAGCAATTTTCTGAAACATTTTCAAATCCCTCTTATTTCCTCGTTCATATCACTGAATACAATATATATCTTGCCATATAATAAGTATGTGCTTTTTAGTGTATGTAATTGAAATGCAGAAATCTTAAAATTAATATAAATTCAGAAATGTTTGCATCCATTTATTATCACAATTAATGAACAATGGACGAAAAAATTTAGATTACTTAATGCTATATAGGGTAAAGCTAAATACAAAAATTCTGTCAAATTTAAAAAAGTTTAATTTAGCAAAATATATATCATCAGAATCATTTGCAATAATAAAAAATATTTTAAAATTTCTGAATTCACAGTACATGTGTATTAGTAAGTATTTGTGCTATATCATACCTTGACTATACTGAATATTTCAAAGCAGATACTGTGGGACAATCATAACGGGACTTATCTTTGTTTATTAGTATTTATGACCCCAATTTCATTTTATTTATTATTAAGAATAAAAAAAAAAAACAGTCAGTATTCTAAAATGCATACATTCACCTCAGAAAGTAACAATTAAAAAATCTTGCTTTAACTATAATATGTTTCCAGGACTAAAATATATAATTCAAACATGCTCCATCATAGGGTCACCTAACCTAGATCGTATACTCCATCATAGGGTCACCTAACCTAGATTGTATACTCCATCATAGGGTCACCTAACCTAGATCGTATACTCCATCATAGGGTCACCTAACCTAGATCGTATACTCCATCATAGGGTCACCTAACCTAGATCTTATACTCCATCATAGGGTGACCTAACCTAGATCGTAGGCTCCATCATAGGGTGACCTAATCTAGATCGTATGCTCCATCATAGGGTGACATAATCTAGATCATATGCTTGATCATAGGGTGACCTAACCTAGATTGTATGCTCCATCATAGGGTGACCTTACCTAGATCGTATGCTCCATCATAGAGTGACCTAACCTAGATTGTATGCTCCATCATAGGGTGACCTAACCTAGATCATATGCTCGGTCATAGGGTGACCTAACCTAGATTGTATGCTCCATCATAGGGTGACCTAACCTAGATCGTATGCTCCATCATAGGGTGACCTAACCTAGATCGTATGCTCCATCATAGGGTGACCTAATCTAGATCGTATGCTCCATCATAGGGTGACCTTGCCTAGATCGTATGCTCCATCATAGAGTGACCTAACCTAGATCGTATGCTCCATCATAGGGTGACCTAACCTAGATCATATGCTCCATCATAGGGTGACCTAACCTAGATCGTATGCTCCATCATAGAGTGACCTAACCTAGATCGTATGCTCCATCATAGGGTGACCTAACCTAGATCATATGCTCGATCATATATAGGGTGACCTAACCTAGATTGTATGCTCCATCATAGGGTGACCTAACCTAGATTGGATGTTCCATCATATATAGGGTGACCTAACCTAGATTGGATGCTACACTGAATGAAGAACCATCCAAGTTCCATTTAGAAATCATTGATAACCATTTTATAAGAAATATCAAATGGAAGTGTGTCAGTGCTGCAAAGGCAATATAGGGGAGATAAAATATTTTTGACGATTAGTGTTCATCCTTCAGTAAAAGAAATACATCTGACAGGAAACTATATTGGTCAAATTCATTAAAGACTATTTACAATTGATCAGAATCATAAAGGAGAAATGGTGAGACTTAAAAGAAAAATATTATGTTTTGTTTTTATCTTGCCATTTAATTTGTATCCTTTTTATCTGATATTTTAGTATGGTTTAAATCCGATGTTGTTTCATGCCTTTGAATACTATAACAGTCAGTGACAGTAAGAGAAGAAATTTGTTGCCAGAAAAACAATTATTAGTAAATGTATTACATAGGCTGTCTCAACATAAATCCTTTTATTAATATTAAATCAATGAAATTGGTGCACAAATTGTTTAATAAGGCCAAGTAAAAAACATCGCTATTCCAAGTGACCAGTTCTATGTACACTTTATTAACCTCTTTTTTCTAAAACAACTGAAACCATATGAAAAATATATCGAAACACAAATTTTTCAGAAAAAAAATGGTCATATTCAAAGTTAACTTTGAAGTCACTAGCTACCAAAGATATTTTTTACTTGGCCTATGTATTTAAAAGATTATGAGTATAGGAGTCTTCATGCTCTGTACAATGTAACATGGGAACTTCCTTACCTTATCTTGTAAAGACTTTAATAATAATAATCAGCAGCAACCACAGAGGTCACATGGAAAATAAAAAGATGCATATTTAACAATAACAGTACAAGTACAGTGAAACCCTCTTTAAATGAACCATGATAAATTCAGAACAATTCAATTTTAGGCTTCCAATGATTTTTTGTTTAACTTTTTCAAATTTCAAACAAGAGAACTTTTCTGATATTGCTCTTAAAGAAATAGCTGTAGAATTGTAGATTGTAACAGGATGCTGTTACGAAGTCTCCCAAACAAAGCTCCCATAACTCGCCATTCATATGGTCCCATATTCATTTGATTTGATTTTTTGTCCCATACAAGAATATATATGGCTTAGGGGTGGGGATCTCCACCATTTACAAGTATTTAAACAGGAAGGGGTGGTGGTGACCCTCAGGTACTTTACGTACATTTCATATGATTTGTTTTATTGTCCCATACAAGAATATATATGGTTTAGGGTTGATGATGTTAACCGTTTACAAGTTTTCAAACAAGAGGGGGTGGGGTGACCCCCTCAGGACTTCCCTTTTATTTCATTTCATTTGTTGTATTGTCCCCTACAAAAAAATATATGGTTTAGGGGTAGGGATGTTGACCGTTTACAAGTTTTCAAACAAGAGGGGGTGGGCTGACCCCCTAGGAACTTTCCTTTTATATCATTTCATTTGTTTTATTGTCCCCTACAAGAATATATATGGTTTAGGGGTGGGGATCTGGACCGTTTACAAGATAATAGCACATTCTCAAATTAGGGGGGGGGGGGGGGGGTTGGGTGTGACCCCCAGGGACTTCCCTTTAATTTCATTTGATTTGTTTTATTGTCCCATTCAAGAATATATATGGTTTAGGGGTGGGGATTTTAACCGTTTACAAGTTTTCAAACAAGAGGGGGTGGGGTGACCCCCTAGAAACTTCCCTTTTATATCATTTCATTAGTTTTATTGTCCCCTACAAAAATATATATTTCCTTTTATATCATTTCATTTGTTTTATTGTCCCCTACAAGAATATATATGGTTTAGGGGTGGGGATCTGGACCGTTTACAAGATAATAGCACATTCTCAAATTGAACGGGGGGGGGGGGGGGGGGTGTGACCCCCAGGGACTTCCCTTTAATTTCATTTGATTTGTTTTATCGTCCCATTCAAGAATATATATGGTTTAGGGGTGGGGATTTTAACCGTTTACAAGTTTTCAAACAAGAGGGGGTGGGGTGACCCCCTAGGAACTTCCCTTTTATATCATTTCATTAGTTTTATTGTCCCCTACAAAAATATATATGGTTTAGGGGTGGGGATCTGGACCGTTTACAAGATAAAGCACATTCTCAAATTGAACGGGGTGGGGATGACCCCCGGGGACTTCCCTTTAATTTCATTTGATTTGTTTTATCGTCCCATTCAAGAATATATATGGTTTAGGGGTGGGGATCTGGACCATTTACAAGATAAAAGCATGTTCTCAAATTTAAGGGGGTGGGGATGACCCCTAGGGACTCCCCCTATATTTCATGTGATTTGTTATATTGTCCTATAATCATTTCTGAAGACTGCATGTGTCTATCACTTACAGTTTTCAAGTTATATTCATTTGAAAATTTTAGAAAATAAAATCCCATAGGGTTCTATAGTAAACCCCTCCCTCCTTTCTACCTCCCAAAATACCCCTTAATAGACCCCAATGCACAAACGAAAGATTGATGGCTCACCTAGACATATTAGTCTACCATTCTATGAAACCCTAAGTAAATCTGACAAGCGGTTTTAGAGAAACGCTGCGGACAAGTTCATTTTTAAAAGTGGCGGAAGAAAAAGAAGAAAAAGAAGAAGAATAATAAAAATTAAAAACCAATTGTTCAGAGAACAATTGTAGGTCTTTCCACTAGTAAAGGTCTATTTTGATATCGAAATATGAAAAATCAGTTTAAAATATTAGTTCCTATATGGCTTTATGATGTATTTATATGAATTTAAAGCAAAGGTCAAAATCTAGAACGTCCTATTAACCTATGACCTTGACCTCAATTTCAAGGTCACAAACAAGGACCTTAAATCAAAAGACCCTAGGTCTTTAATATGTTTGGTTAATGAGTAATACCACTTTACGCATAATTCTAAATGTAAGATGGACAAAAACTCCCATTTTATGTATGCGCACCCTTTCAACCAAAATATACAAGTAAGGACATGTCGCAACTAACAATTTATGAAAAATTATTTGTCAATATGTCATATGGTATTTGAAAAGTGAAATTAAGCCAAAATCAAAATTTAGAATATGACCTTGACCTTTGACCTTGACCTCATTTTCATTTTTTGGGACCAAGGACCTCAAATCTGAAGACACTAGGTCTGTATCACTTATGGTTTACCAGTTAGAAATGGATATCACTTAATTAAATGGAAAAGGGGGAATAACTCTCATATGGAGTCTCCGTAAAGCTTCGGTCCAAATGAATAACCTAATCCTGAAGATGTAAGGAGCAATTTGGTAAAATAAATTTGTCGCAATCTTTAACAGTTGCGAAGGAGTAGTGGCCACAAGAAAAACAGTGTTTGGGGAGATAACTCTTACAACGTAAAGTATTTTGTTACGCGGTTGTAAATTTTTAAAGCGTATAAACTATACGATATCATATTCCAAATATCTAAGCGACATCTTTTGAAACATCAATACTACACAAGAAAAAAATTAGGCGGAAGAAAAAAAATAATAATAATTATAAACCAATTGTTCAGAGAACAATTGAAGGTCTTTCCACTAGTAAAGATCTATTTTGATATTGAAATATGAAAAATCAGTTTAAAATGTTAGTTCCTATGGCTTTGTGATGTATTAATATGAATTTAAAGCAAAGGTCAAAATATAGAACGTCCTATTAACCTATGACCTTGACCTCAATTTCAAGGTCACAAACCAAAGACCTTAAATCAAAAGACCCTAGGCCTTTAATATGTTTGGTTAATGAGTAATACCACTTTACGCGTAATTGTAAATGTAAGATGGACAAAAACTCCAATTTATTGTATGCGCACCCTTTCAACCAAAATATACAAGTAAGGACATGTCGCAACTAACAATTTATGAAAAATTATTTGTCGATATGTCATACGGTAATTGAAAATAAGTGAAAATAAGCCAAAATCAAAATTTAGAATATGACCTTGACCTTTGACCTTGACCTTATTTTCATTTTTTTGGACCAAGTACCTCAAATCAGAAAACCCTAGGCCTCTATCACTTATGGTTTACCAGTTAGAAATGCAAATCACTTATACCAAATACATAAGGGGAATAACTCTCATATGGAGTCTCCATATAGCTTCGGTATAAACAGCCAACCTAATCCTGAAGATGTAACGAGCAATTTGGTAAAATAAATTTGTCATAATGTTTTATGGTTGCGAAGGAGTAGTGGCCACAAGAAAAACAGTGTTTGGGGAGACAACTCTTACAACGTAAAGTATTTGGTTACGCGGTTGTCAGTTTTTGAAGCGTATAAACTATGCGATATCATCTTCCAAAAATCTAAGCGACAACTTATGAAACAACCATACTACGCAAGAAAAAAATTTGGCGGAAGAAAAAAAAAAATAATAATCAGAACAAAACCTATAGGTCTTTCCACGGAAAGGTGGAAAGACATAATAATCAGAACAAAACCTATAGGTCTTTCCACGGAAAGGTGGAAAGACCTAATAATAAGAACTGAGCAAAAACAATAAGTCTCCAAACTTTGTTTGGGAGACTTAATAAGCAGTGTAAAACAATTTAGTTACTTATAAATTAAAATCAGATGAATATTTTCTACTGAAATTTACTTATAAAAATTCAGATGTTTGCCATGAAAATGCAAAAGAATTTGTGCACCTGATATTTCTTTCTTTCACCAAGATGTGAATATGAAAGGTGTTGTCAACTTAAAAGTATTTCATAGAAGTATAGTAGGCATAGAGTAGAAGGAAAGACAAGGCAAATGAAATAACACAGCTATAGATGAGCACAGGCAAGCATCACCCAATTCTGTAAAGCAAAAAAAGGAAAAAATATGGAAAGAAAAGAAATAAAGAACTCGACTGGATGAACTGTAATTCCCAGGAGATGTGTATACAACTTATGTTTAAAATTGTGTATTCCTGTTAATTTTAGGTCTAAAAATAGGCAATGAAGCATGCAATTTAAGATTTGTACATTTGTTTATTGATAATAATATCAAGCTTATTCACTCTCTCACCCTCAAACTTTATGTCACAAACAAACAAAATTATAATTGTGATTTATGTAGTGTTATAACTTTGCAGATATACCTGTTTTTCTAAACTGTTTCTTTATAACAGAACAAAATAGCAAATATAATTAACCATTTTGAACATAAACATTGATATTTTATTGTGTGTTTTTGTATGTTGTAATGTTATACTATTGTTTCAGAAAAAGAGAAGGTTTAGTACCATTAAAATGTTTAATCCCGCTGCAAATCTTTGCACCTGTCCTAAGTCAGGAATCTGATGTACAGTAGTTGTCGTTTGTTTATGTAATTTATACGTGTTTCTCGTTTCTCGTTTTTTATATAGACTAGACCGTTGGTTTTCCCGTTTGAATGGTTTTACACTAGTAATTTTGGGGTCATTTATAGCTTTTTGTTCGGTTTGAGCCAAGGCTCTGCGTTGAAGGCCGTACATTGACCTATAATGGTTTACTTTTATAAATTGTTATTTGGATTGAGAGTTGTCTCATTGGCACTCACACCACATCTTCCTATATCTACGTATTTTATGAAAAAAATTATAGTATTTTAATATATATCTAGATATTTAACAAATTCACAATACCTTACTTTAATATATAATATGACATTGTTTTAAAAAAAAATGGATAAGGGTTGTTATGTTTATAGATTCTATTGAAAGTAACATATGAAACAGGTCAAAAACTTTGATAAGAAAACACTGATCCTTTTATAGTACAATTTCATTACATTTTCTTTCAGGGAAATATCAAATTGCAGGCCGACTCTAAAATCTTCTTAATATCTATTCAAAGGTATATATCTATAACAGGTAAAATATTTTTATCAATCTTATAAGGTTGGAATGTGATATCATAATAAATATCATATTGTGTATAAAGCATGGAATTATTCTTTGGAATTATGAGCGATAGCACGAAGCAAGTTATCTTCCTTGCTGTGAACTAATTCGTGTTTATAGCAGAATTTAATGTCTTTCAATGCGTTCAATTTCAATACATGTACTTTGTCATGAAGAAATGTTGGTATACTGAAATAACAGTGATTTTTTTTTCTCTAAAATTTCTCATCATTGTTTTGTAAAACTGCATAAGTGTCAACTAAAAACATGATTTTTTTACACAATACAGAGAGGCAAAGGTAACAGGAAGTTTGTTCCAACTACGTCTCCATGGTTTAGATAAGTAAAGGAAGTAATTTTTTAATAATTTGATTCATTTTAGCGTTGATTAAAAATGTTACATATGAATAAAACATTAGATTATAAAATAATAAAATCTCCCGCCACTTTGGAGGTTAAAAAAGCTGAATCCAATATTACTACTTCCTAAAAAGGGAAAGAAACTAGCTTAAATCATGGTATTAAACTAGCTTTATTATGAAATTTTACAGATTTATGATTCTAAATTGAGTTACAAGATGGGCTGTACAACAGTGAACCATGCATAATAAAATGTGCTTCATGCAAATAAAATCATGGATTCTTGAAAATTTGAAGGTTCAAGGTTGAACCAGAATGGAGATGATTACAAGACATGGGTACCATCCATCAATAATATTGCTGAAAACAGACCAAGTTTCACAATATCAATTCAAAAATGTACTCGAAAAGATGTGTATTCTTCAATGCATATACATGAACAAGCATTTAAGAAGTAATGACGCAGTGTGTGCAATATACAACAGTTGATTACACATAACATGTGCCATTATGACTATCCCCCCTTTACAGTTTGACATTCACCATGCTATGTGTAACTTTCACTAAGATTTGCCTTTTGTTTGGCAAAAAGCAAAGATATGTTTTCATATTTTCATACACATGTTAAAATATTGTTATATGAAGCAAAATATATTAAGGTGTTTTTTATGATACATGTAAAAATCTATTTTGTATTATTCTATCAAACCTTAAACAAGCTGTTCAAGTGTTCAATTTTTATCAATTTTATTGGTTAAACTGTAATAAACTGATGCACAGTGGTTACTGCATTTATACATTTTGAAGTTAAAATGGTTTCAGTATGCAATACTTTCAATTTTAAAAAAATTATGTATTTTTTTTGTACCTTACATAATAAGCAAACTCACATTGCATAGAGCATTGAATAATGGTTGTGATAAGAAATGTTTTTGTCACATTTTAAATAAATATTACAATAATGGAACAAACCAGTACATTTATTTATGAATTTAAATCATTTGAATTTTTTTAATCATGAAATAATGCAATAAAGCATTTCTTATTTTGTTTCAGTAATGCTAAATGCAGTAATTGCTGTTTAAAATGCTGAAGAAAAATATTTTATTTACTTCAGATTCCCCTCAAAATTTGACTAGCCAACTAAAGGCAATTGTACAACTTTTGTTTTTCAAGGCTATTCAATGCTTGGTGTAGAATGGTAAAGGACTTATCTGTTTTTTATTTGCGTTTCCACACTAAAAATGTTCCACAACAGATTTATTGCATTTTGATTCAAGACAACATGACAAAGAATGAGCCATATAGAAGATAAGAAATCATAAGTAATTGTGTTTATATGAATATGGAAGGCGCCAATAATCTATAATTTTGCAATATTCTTAATTTTGCTTAAGTACCGTTTATGGCTTTTTCAAACAGCTCCACACTAAACAGGACAACCAGCCGAAAACAGTTACCAATGGTTTAGTTTCCTTTCAAAAACACAGTAATGACAGTATATTTGATATTTTTTGTTTTTGTATGCAGATTCCAATATGGATTTTGCATGAACAACATGAACAAAGGAGAATTAAAAGTCTACAATCCTATTTACAGTATTTTTGAATGTGAACTACACCATTGGTAACTGTGTTCGGTCGGTTATCCTGTATAGTGTGGGGCTGTTTGAAAAAGCCTTTAGTGGTACCGAAAAAAAAATGGAAAAAAAGTCGGATAATCCAAATTATGTTCATATTTCATCTGATATAAAATCTAAATTTTGTAATAGTTGTACAGTTGCCTTTTTTATTTTTAAATTCCACTGAAAATTCACTTACAGATTGAGTACCATTACCCTGCTTAGAAAGAATGAAAATAAACAAAGACATTAGAATTATAATGATATGACATATTGATATTCAGAAAATCAAGTGAATATGGAAAGTCAATCAAAATACATTTCAAGTAAATTACTATCATCTTTGGGCCATATAAATAAAAGTTTAGTTTGCCCAAACGCTACCTACCCAGAAAAAAGCTGCCTACTCAAGTTCTTTTATTGTCCTGATTTGAAGAAGTTTTTTTTTAATCAAATAGGCATGAAGACTAATAAACATCTGATACTTCAATTTCTTTTTTTGAAAAAATAAATAAAAAATGCCTACCAACCTACCCACTGCCTCAACCTTTGGGTAGGGTTTGGGCAAACCAAAATATTTTTAAGTGTGGCCTTGTATTTTATATACATTCAAAATATTAGTACAAATTCAACATGCACTGGCTCTTTTCATCTCACGTAAATCTACATCTTTTATAGAAACAGTATCACTCTTTGTAACTAACGCCAGAGGCTGTCTTTATATTAATGTTCCTTACATGGTAGTTTGTTGATGACTATACTTTAAGACTCAGATAGTCAATCATCAATTAATCCACCTCCAAATAGATTTGATGTCATAACATAAACAAACAGTAAGAGATTAATAAGATTGCAATGTTAAAATCATCAGAATGCAACACTGAAATTGTAAAATTTTCTTAACTATTAAACATTGTTGTTAAATGATTGTGAAATTGAAGTATATATGTAAAAGTCTAAACAGATGAATAAGTTTAACCTAAGAACCAAAAAGCCCTCAAGGCATTTTACCTTAATTTAGGATTGTAAAAAAAACATGCATGTGTATAATCTTTTAAAATTTGAAGTTTCTATAATACATTTTTACAGAACTTGAAGCTTTGGTAACACAATCTTTCTTCAAATAACCGTTTCACATGTTTCCCATATTAAGCTTTACTTGGTTTCTACATGTGTATTTATCATATGAAACTGTTGAATAACCAATTAAGCCCCATTTTGAAATAAAATCTCTTTTAAAACCCAATATGGTAACAAATTCAAAGAATATTGGATGACAGACAGAAGAACTAAGAAAACAGATGTCAAAGATATAAATAGCTGATCACAAACTTGTTATAACCAGATGATCTTAGCTTAAAACAATGAATATACAAACAACAGTCATAAAACACTTAAAACAGATGATTAAAAGAATAAACTCCATCGGAAAAAACTGGGTTTCATATAAACCAAATATATTACATATATAATTATTTTTTTCAATTATTGACACCACATGCATGACATGTGGAATAAAAAGAATGTATTAATGTATCTTACCTGTTCCTGCCCCTGAGGATTCTGATTGGCTACAGGGGTAGTCCTCAATCCTCTCTGTAATGTCCTACTCCCTTCAAGTATCTTTGGTTGCTTTAACTGTAATCAACATATAAATAAAAGATATAATGTTTGGTCTCACCAATTGCATATATAATGACATATTATTGAGGCAATGAGCTTGGTATTGTGATATGCTAGATGCAGATACTGAAAACAATTAAGAGTTCACTTAATTGTATTTGAAGCTTTGCAGGTGTCCATCGGTAGTTTTACTGTTGCAAATTTAGTTTACCTGGCAACGCATGGCGGAAACAGGTAAACTATTATTTGAGACAGTAAAACTACTGATGGACGTCCCTAAAGATTCAAATTCAATACAGTTATCTCCTTTCTAATGCAAAAGAAGTACATTTTTCAATTTCAATTATTATTTTAGTGTAAAATTTTCATTAAAGAAAATTCCACGAAAAGATGTTATCTTCTTTTGTCCATAAACTAGGTACGATATGTATGCTTCCGGTCTCAAACGTAAACACTTGGCTTTTTCTGGCTTCTTGGCCCCTTTGGAATGTAATACAATTTGATAAAAAGAAGATTTCTGGTGCAATAAGAGTTTTTTTGGCTAATTATTGTAGAAATTTCATGTCAATACATTCCGCATTTCAAAATGTTGGCAACCTTTATTACAGGCAAGGAGATAGAGAAATTTACGCTTACTGTCATCCAATAAGAACCATTGATACAAAATAATTGCATTAGAATGAAAGATCTACATGTACATTGTACACTTTTTTTTACAACATTCATTTAAGATTAACAAATTTTTGAAAGGTACTTCAAAACAAATTCATTAGAAGCGAAAATCTTCAAAGATTCTGTATCATCATCTATGGAATTGAATCAATGCTTAAAATGCCTAAAACAAAGGAAATTCAACCAATGAAGTGATTATTTTCATTAAGATTTTATCATTTCTATATATTCTTGGTAGTTTTACTACCATTTTTGGGACTAAAGTCCCTCCTCTCAAAATTTTGACCCCCAGCAAACGTATGTTGAAAACTTAAAAGTACATGAATTGAATCTTTCTGATGATAAAGACTATATTACAATATAAATACAGCATACATATATTATTATGGCATTTTTGTTTTAGATACTAACTTTATCAGCAAGAGTATCAAACGAGTTGAGCAAGTCAGCTTAAGGGCGAGCTGATGAAGTCAGTATCAAAAAACAAAATGCCATTATTCTTTTTATCAGCATTTTGTTTTAGTTGAAATGTTGTTTTGATTGAGAATATGAAGTTAAATGATATATAGGTAGTAAGTAAAACTACTTTTGCATGTACAAAATATAATGACAGTTGTTTGAATGAAGTTGTGTACATTTCATTGATAAAATGATGTTGATGGACTTGAGTGTGCGACTTTGCTGCACTGATATACATTGTACATGATGTCATTTAGGAAATAACTGTATTGTATTTTAAGCTCCGACGGCATCAATTAGGGATTTGATGGTCGGAAATTAAGTTTACTGGCGATGCGTTAGCGAAGACAGTAAACAGGTATTTGCAACCATCAAATCCCAAATTGATGCTGTCGAAGCTACAATATTGTTATCTCCATTCTAATGCAACTGACAGAAAACAACGTTAAAACATGTATTTAAGATCTGTCATATGCCGTCTGCGATTGCGCATACGTCCCATAGCATCAATTTTCAATTGATGCCATGTAAATAAGTGACGTTATCCAATCAAAATGAACGTTACAAATGTTGTTGCATTAGAATGTCTACTATTCTTAAGTATCAAGTCCTGTCTATCATCTTACAAAATTTTATGCAGTAAGATCAAAGAGAAAATGTATAAATTGGTGATAAATGTATACATGCTTAATATTAGGATTCTGGTATGGTATATACCGGTGTAGGTGGAAAAGACTAGATGTAATAGGACATTTTCATTTATGGATAATTAAAATTAATTACAAAATGTACTTCAAAATTACTGAGCATGCTAAGATGAAAATAAATTATATAAGCATTGTCATTTGAACAGGTTTAAATCTTTTTTTTTGTGTTCCAATTTTTATTCAAATTGATAATGCTTTACAGATTGTATAAAAACCAATTACTTCGTCTCATATTTTATCAATATTAATCTTATATCATATATATAGTATGAGTTGACATGTACCATATATAAATTGTACAGAATATATATATTAAAATTGATTTGTTTGACAAGAGGTTGACACATGGTTTAAACTTGCTTTCAATTCTATAGTTCCTATGTATATGAATCACACAATCAATTATTAAATAAAAAAGGTTTTGCATGAAATGCAATTACTGGAAGCAGAGGATATTCGTTTAAACTATAGAGCTGTGATCAAACATTTTTTCAAATCATGCGTTTTAATTATTTTCATAGGTTGATCCAAGGATTTGTTTTGTAAGATTTGTCACTATCCAAGGGGACCCCTCTTCTAGGGAAAATATTTGGTTGATTAAATAGGGAATCACTGAAGCATGACTGGAGCAGGAGACCTTTAAGGTGTAATATCACCAAATCATGGTACGTCACATCCGGTTGTATACGAAAAGTAGGTTGAAAAAAATATTCCCTTGAATTTGACAGTTGTAGGATATTTATCCTAAATTGTATTGCAGTAAAACAATTTCTGTGTCATAAACATATGTCTTGGGTATTTCAAAACACCATTATTTTTTATTTGGGATTTCTATAGAATATTTTGTAATCTTGAGGTTACATGGTGACTAAACCTTGTACACAGATATATAGAATAAGGGGAGAAATTTGATTGTTTTACATCTAATGATGGTTATTTTCTTATATATGCAATGAAATGTTATGTGAATTTTTTTCTATAGTACTGGACAGGATAAAACTTACTCATGCCAAGTATTTCTTTATTTGAAACAAAGATAAATTCTGCAGATTTTTTTGAAAAGTGCAAATTTAACAAAGACTAATAGGGGAAAATCAATGGTGGTATTACACCTTAAGGGCAGTCACTGCCCCCTCCTCCCTTTATGAAAATTTCTAGATCCCCCAGTCCAAATATTTATGCTGTCTTTCGAGGCTTTTTAAAAAAATAATCTGGAAAGGCGTCCCAGAATTTTTTGTTTATTTGAACTAGATCCCCCACTGTCTTGGGCGATGATTTTCAATGTTAGTAACTGCTCAAACATTATATTTTTGTTTCATTTCGTTGCTTTTGAGATCTTATTTTCTTCTCTGTGGTTAAGACAGTTAGATATAATGTCCTTCTACT
This sequence comes from Mytilus edulis, assembly GCA_019925275.1. Lineage (NCBI taxonomy): Eukaryota > Metazoa > Mollusca > Bivalvia > Mytilida > Mytilidae > Mytilus > Mytilus edulis. The sequence goes on along the minus strand of CM034351.1, from coordinate 88,099,993 downwards.
CAGCTGGGACTATTATACATTGTACTAGAATAAATGTCAAAGTACAACTACTATAGTATATGTATATAGTATATAAGAGTCTACTCGGCTACAAGTGCTCAGAGAAAAATACAAACTGTAAAAACACTTACCAATAATTTGCAAATTGAAGAACAAATTCTGTTCATCTTTGTTAATGTTGCCATTTGTGGAAAATGCTACGAATACATTAAATTTTCACAGAACATGAATAGAAATATTATAGATAACCAGATAACGTTCCGTGGTTTCCGAGCACGCACCTGTTATTTGACCCGGAAGAAGTATATTTACTTGTTCCCTGTTTAAAGAAGATAATCTCAATGCATTAATCTCCGTAAGTGGAACCAGTATAAAAGTGAAGAAAGACTGTGAAAAAGCAAAAGGTTTATGTACAATGTCTCTCTATGTGGAAATTTTATCATGTACCTTTACAGGAACAGTCTATTTTTTTTGTATGCATATGAAAAAAGATGTTAAGTTGATGACACTCGTTTAATGTTGCAAGGATTATTTCCCTTTGAACGTAATCTAATAAAATTGTCCTATCAGCTGATCAGTATTTTAGAATATTGAAAATAATCTTAACTGTATAATATGAGTTGTTTGTTTTGTATGTTGGTTTTTTTTCACTTGTAAGGTTGTTGGGCACTCAAGCAAAATTACAAATAGTATACGTCCCCATTCAATGCATTGATCGTCAAAAAAAAGAGGGGGTTCTATCTAACCCACGGAACTCTCACTCTGGATCCGCCACTTGTAATTTTAAAGTGACTTTCTAAGTTATGCTGGAAACTTCAAAAATACATTTATCGTATAATTAATAATATATATCAAAGTTCATTATTCTATTAAAGTATGGTCAGATCATATGTTTCGTACGTCATATATCATGTATATGAATTCATACTATATACATGCATGCTTTTACAATGGTAATTGTGACGACGTGGTGCATTCTTAATAGTATGAAAACCCATTAGATGAGGATATAATGCAAATCGGGGAATGCTATGCTGTTCAAGAAGAGTATGAATCGTAGAATACCAACAGACATGTAGAATGTGCGACTCGGGACATGTTGAAAATGAACTACACTTTCTGATTGAATGCCAATTTTACAATGGACTACGTAATCAATTATTCTCTGGACTTAGTGAAACCTTATTGAATTTGAATAACAATGAAAAGTTAAATTTTTTATTGACAGATTATCCTTGAAAAACAGCTTGATACTTAGAACAGTCATTATGACAATCTTAATTAATACTATAGTATACTGTATCGATTTGAAGTGACTTATAGGTCCATTGGGCCGGGTGTAATTTAACACAATGTCACTATAATAAACATATTTGTATTGTATTGTTTTGTTGTAAAAAAAAGTTTTTTTTTTAACAGAATAATGTAGAGCTAAAGAAGAAGAATGGAACTAAAAGGGAGACAACTGATTATTTTTACCAGTTTATATATTAGTTATACATTGTATGTGTATGTAAGGAGATCTGTAGCCTTCTCCATACCTGCTTTAGTAACATCAGAAGGATTTGAGAAAAGCCAAATTGGTAAGTCATTGCAAACATTTTTAAGAAAAAGGAAAAAAATTCATATACATGAGTATCATATATTTAGAATTGAAAATAGAAATGGGGAATATGTAAAAAAGACAACAACCTGACAAAAGAGTGGATAACAGCCAAATTTAAAATATTTATTAATTTTTGAAAGAAAAGGGATAAATCTATGTTTTTATTGGATTTTATTATTTTTATATATAATCTGCAATACTATAAACTGAAAGGCAAATGATAATCATTAAAAGAAATCTAGAAGGTACATTTATAATCAATGTAAGTAAAATGATATTTCCTATCTCATTGAATTACCTCCCCTTTAGCTTATTGGGCATTGGCCTACAATGATTTAGTCCAGTTTTGACAAGCATGACAAGCCTCTATTGTATTGTTCTGCACAGTATAAATGTTTCCCCAGTTGACTTCTTATAAAGGCAACAAAATTTTGAATTAAAAAATAAAATGCTCATTTTCTATAAATGAATTGTCATACATACATGTACTTTGCTTGAAATAGTTGTCATTGGACTAGATATGAGAATATTAAAGATTATGTATGGAAAAAATGTACAGCAAACTGGTCTTAATAATCTCAGTAAAAGAATATTATCCAATGTATGTTAATTTCCAAAGAAAAAATGTTCAGTAAAACATAAATTTGATTGTCTATGACATTTAAGACTATAAATGGGAGATAACTCTATATTTTCAGGTTTAATAACTAGCAGCCAGTCTATTGCATATGCCATCAGTAAATTTGTCTGTGGTATTTTAGCAGATGTTGTAAGCCCAAAAGCACTCAATAGTGGTGGACTAATACTGTCTGGTATAACAGCTATTAGTTTTACAGGTACTTTGATTACGGTATAAAGGATTTTGATCCAAATCATATTCATGTATAAATGCACAATCTATTTACATTTTTCTGTGTTAAAGAGATATAGATAATAAAGGTTTATACATTTTTTTTTATTGAATAGAATTTATGATTCATTGTAGAAGTTTGTGAATTTATCTATGTTCTACAAGAATTATATATATTCACCATTATTTGTATAATAATCCTTTCTTATATGACAAAACTTTCAAGCACTAGTAATATCATGTAGGAAAAGAACATGCTTAAGGAGTGATTATTGCACTGCATGCACTGAGTGCATTTCCATGGAATAGTGCATGCTAGCTTGTGATTATCTACCCTTGGAAAATCCCAGTATAACAGATGTCCTTTTGTTTTTGTGTTAATGGACCATTCAGTCATCTGCAAAAAATTATATAGACCAAAAAAAGAACATGCTTAAGAAGTGATTAAGCACTGCATGCAATTCCAAGGTCTCTTGTCTGCTAGCTTGTTATTGTCTTTCCTTTGGAAGATCCAAGTTTATAGACCATTCATTCATCTCCAAAGTTTTGCTTAGGCCTATTTACTTTTTACGAAGTAACTGTTTGGTCAATAAATTGCTGCACCATAAAATATTGTTAAATTAAGGCCTTCTTTTTAGAACAGAATTACTAGTAACTGTTGGACTTTGTCATATACAAGCAAACTTACAAATATTTTTTGTATTATGATTTAGGTTTTAATTCAACTATAGTTTTGTGTTTTTGGTGGTTTTTAAATGGATTATCACAAGGAGCTGGATGGCCAGCTGCAGCAGTAATTCTAAAGCAAGTAAGACAAAAGTTGTCTCATATATGTATTTTTATAAACTTGTCTTAAAATAATTATATTATATATATTATAATATACATAGTATAGTTACATGTACTTTTATGGTGTTAAAGATAAGGATGTGTGTTTAATAATATAAATTGAAAAATTATATGTACAATGTATTTTTCAAATATTGATATTACATGCTTTTTTTAATATATGAAGTCTGTAATTTATTCTAAAGTTTTTTTTATCATTTATTTGACTTACAGATTTTTTTTTAATAGTCTTATGATTAAAAAAATGTGAGAATCATATACAATGTTTAAATGTTTTTCAGTTTTTAAGAAAGATCTTTTAACTATATAGGTTGATAAGTAATGAATCACCTTGTTAAACATAAACAAAAAAATGTGTCACTGTGAAACATCTTTCTTAGACAGTTTTTTTAGAATATAAAATCATTTGTCAAATTATTATACACAAAAGGATTATAGAAATAAAAATTAACAGCTGTAAAAACAAACAGCAATTAATCAGATTAAAATGTCCAGGGGCAATGCCACTATTACATGTATTTCATCTAATTAGCAAAATATTGCTAATATTTAGACCAATTATATACATTGTATGTACTAAAAATTATTTTCAATATTGTGACAAGCACACTTTTTAATATTTTTAAAGTAAAATAAAAAAATATTTTTAATTCATTTATATATGTTTATTTATATTATGTTAAATTCAAATGAGTTCATTTCTGAGATATCAAAATACCCCTTGATGTATTGGCAAGTTAATTGGAACAAATTCCCTCTCAATCTATCAATATGATGATTTTCTATTAATCATAAAACTTCCATGTTCTGATCAAGCAATATCTAGCACGTTAGCTCCTGTCGAAAGACTATTTACAATTGCTGTTTTCAGACCAGACAGATTCAGACTAAATGACAAAACATTAAAATAACTAAATTAAATGATTATCAAATGCAACGCTTGAACTATGCTTACATTAATATTTTACACATGCATTATATATACATGTAAAATATTGTTAAAAAATATCATGATGAAATGTAATGTGTAATTTAATTAATTACATTTCAAAACTGTGTAATGTGTAATTGATGTAATTGATCATTTTTGCAATGTAATGTGTAATTTAATTAATTACATTCCAATGTAATTGACCCCAAGTCTGTAGTATACCTGTACCAGATATATCAAACAAATATATTACAACACTTTATAGATATAGAAAGATGAGGTGTGAGTGCAACATTTGGTTTGGAGAAAAATAAGCAATTATTTTATTTGACTTTTTTACTTAGATATAAGAAGATGTGGTATCAGTGCCAATGAGACAACTCTCCATCCAAGTCACAATATATAAAAATAAACCATTATAAATCAAGGTACGGTCTTCAACACAGAGCCTTGGTTTTCACTGAACAGTAAGTTATAAAGGGCCCCAAAAATTACTATTGTCCGACCATTCACACAGGAAAACCGATGGTCTAATCTACATAAAAAAAACTATTCTTCATCAGACATTAAGTTTGACTTATGATACTATTACAAAATCATTTATATTTCTGAATTTATTCTTAGATTAAGTCTTTCATGTTGATTGTCTACTACTGTGTATTTATTTATTTTTGAGGGTACAATGTACCAATTTTCGTGGATTGAGAAAAACTTGCATATTCATGGATATTTAATTTCGTGGTTTTGGATTAGTCTGCATACATTCCTTAAGAAAATTTTTTGTAATTTGTTGAACATTTAAAATCGTGATTCCCCTCTACTCACAAAATCCACGAAAAATTAGTATCCAACAAATATTAATGAATCCACAGTATTATTAATATAAACATATTGTATATGAACTGTATCTGTCCTAATTTTATATATCTTTGTCCTAATTTTATATATCTTTCAAATGAGGCAAAATTTGTGTGGTTATTTATTAATGAAAATTTGTCTGTACTTAAATATTTAGGGAGCTACATTATTACATGTCTAGATGTTAGACAAAATGTTAATTAATGTATGTAATAACAATGATTATTGTAAAGATTTTATAGTTCTGATCCTGCCTGTAATTAAATGTATGTGATTTTTATAGAATGAAGATAATAACATCTGTCTGAACTTTTTATTGATTCATTTTAATATATAAAAATGTTTTTCTGTTACAAATTATGATGTATTGTTTTATGTGTACATGTTATGCTGCCCATCAAGGGCCCTTGATTGTAATAATAAATATTCTTATTCTTATTCTTATTCTTTTATTTCCATCAGTGGTGTCCTCCAACAATATTTGGAACAGTATGGAGTATATTATCAACTTCAATGAACATAGCAGGAACATTTGGTCCGTTAATCACAGCCACTTTTATTGCAAGCATCGGATGGAGAGAAAGTATGAGACTAGCTGGTAAATATCTGTGATTAGATAGATAGAAAGTATGAGACTAGCTGGTAAGATTCTGTGATAAAATAGAGTGAAAGTATGAGACTGGCTGGTAAGATTCTGTGATAGGATAGAGAGAAAGTATTAGACTAGCTGGTAAGATTCTGTGACAGGATAGAGAGAAAGTATTAGACTAGCTGGTAAGATTCTGGGAAAGGATAGAGAGAAAGTATGAGACATGCTGGTAAGATTCTGTGATAGGATAGAGAGAAAGTATTAGACTAGCTGATAAGATTCTGTGATAGGATAGAGAGAAAGTATTAGACTAGCTGGTAAGATTCTGTATAGGATACAGAGAAAGTATTAGACTAGCTGGTAAGATTCTGTCATAGGATAGAGAGAAAGTATGAGACTAGCTGGTAAGATTCTGTGATAGGATAGAGAGAAAGTATGAGACTAGCTGGTAAGATTCTGTGATAGAATAGAGTGAAAGTATGAGACTAGCTGGTAAGATTTTGTAATAGGATACAGAGAAAGTATTAGACTAGCTGGTAAGATTCTGTGATAGGATAGAGAGAAAGTATTAGACTAGCTGGTAAGATTCTGTGACAGGATAGAGAGAAAGTATTAGACTAGCTGGTAAGATTCTGGGATAGGATAGAGAGAAAGTATGAGACATGCTGGTAAGATTCTGTAATAGGATAGAGAGAAAGTATTAGACTAGCTGGTAAGATTCTGTGATAGGATAGAGTGAAAGTATGAGACTAGCTGGTAAGATTCTGTAATAGGATAGAGAGAAAGTATTAGACTAGCTGGTAAGATTCTGTAATAGGATAGAGAGAAAGTATTAGACTAGCTGGTAAGATTCTGTGGTAGAATAGAGTGAAAGTATGAGACTAGCTGGTAAGATTCTGTGATAGAATAGAGTGAAAGTATGAGACTAGCTGGTAAGATTCTGTGGTAGGATAGAGAGAAAGTATGAGACTAGCTGGTAAGATATGTAACAAATTGATTGACTAAGTAACATTCATGCTTAATGAAATACACATGTAAGTGTATGGTCAATACACTGACTTGGACCTAGATGTTTAGATATCAAGCTGTAGTATGCGTCAATAAAACTTAATGATTGAAATGTATATGCTAAAAGTATAATTACAAAAATATCAAGGAAATCAAAAAACGGAAAGTCCCTTATCAAATGGCAAAATCAAAAGCTCAAACACATCAAAGGAAAACAACTGTCATATTTCTGACTTGGTGCAGGCATTCCCTTATGTAGAAAATGGTTGATTAAACCTTGTGCTGTAGCTAGCTAAACCTCTCACTTGTATGACAGTTGCATAAAATCCAGAGACTCAATATGAATAAGTTTTCAGAATGATGTCATAAATAAGGAAGTCTTTTCAAAAGAAAAACATTTTCTACTTTTATTTTTGCATTGTTGGATAAAAAGTTTTTTTTGCTTTCAGGAATGGTTTCAATACTGATAGGATTTATAACTTTTGTACTGATAAAAGATAAACCAGTTCAGAGCCAGGATATAAGCATGAATGTTAAAAAAGGTAAGAATATTAATGGTGAAAGTTGTAACTGTAAGTTTAGATGTCTACATATTAATTTGTATGCTAGTTTTCTTTCCTTTAGAATAAAGCTAGAGAGTATATATTCAGGAAACTTTTTTTTATGATCATATTTGGGTTAAATCCATGTAGTTGTCTAATTTGCAATCTTACAACAGATTCTTTTTTAATATTGTTAACTCCATCTTATTTTAAGCAATTTTTCTATACTTTATGTCCAAAAGAGGTAACCAATATTGATTAATTAACAGAGGAGACAGAAAATATTTCAAGATGTAAGATTTTACTGTTACCAGGTTTTATATTCTTCACTCCTCCTTATTTTAAGCTTTTTATGTCCCCACTATAGAGGAAGGGGCATTATTTAAGTTTTGTCCTTGTCTGTCTGAAGATAGCAGATTTTTATCTATTTTATGTGCATACCTCGATAAAGGCCTGCAACTTAGAAAATCAGAAAATTAGTTAACTTAAATACTCTAATAGATATCAAAATTATCTCCCCATGACCACTGATCCTTTCCTCGTGCATTTAAATTATTATTTTATGTTTCTTTAATCACTCTGTAATGTTTATGTCATGTTGTAATTAATGTTATGGTCTTAATGGGCCCTTTAATTTGGAAAATAAAAATATTGTATTGTATTGTATTGTATTGTACGTCCGTCCGTGGGTAATTACATCATAAAGTTGGTTTCTGTTCTCTAACTTCAGTTTGCATCAACCAAATATTAATAAACTTATACACAATGCTTATTACCACAAAACACAGATCAAGGTTGGATTTTGGTGGCATCACCTTAACTGTTCTAAAGTTATGCCCATTTACAAAGGAAAAATGTTCAATTTTTCGTTTCTGTTCTCTAACTTTATTTTCTATACTATATGTCGAATAGAGATATTATTGATTTATTAACAGAGGATACAGAAAGTATTTCAAGATGGAAGATTTTACACTTACCAGGATTTCTGGGTGTATGTTTGTGTTATATGACTGTATCATTAATACAGTATGGTATTATACAATGGGGCCAGCTATACTTAGTAGAGGACATAGGACTTAGCTTGTTAATAGGTATGTTTGGACTCTGCTGAATACTTGTCTCATTGGCAATTATACATACCACTTACCCTTATTTGTATATATAAAGATGTGGTATGAATGCCAATGAGAATATGTATAGTTTATTTCTTGCCATGTCAAACTTAAAATTTGTATTTTTACTGGTTCCCTTGTTAAAAAGGAAAATGCATAGCCTCGATAGGCCACTTCATGGTTTGTTCAGCTGTATTGAATAGGGGTCTATTAAGGGGCAGATTTTTTTGAAAGAGGTGGAAATAGTAAGATGGTAGATGAAATCCTATGCATGTTTCCAATAAACTCATCATTGATACCAGGACTAAATTTAGTATATACGCCAGACGCGTGTTTCGTCTACAAAAGACTCATCAGCGACGCTCGAATCCAAAAAAGTTAAAAAGACCAAATAAGGTACGAAGTTGAAGAGCATTGAGGACCAAAATTCCTAAAAAAATTACAGCTAAGGTGATCTATATCTATAATCCAAACAACTGCTCTGTTTGAATGATGTTTTCCTGTATTTTTAGGAAAAGATTGCATAAAATGCAATCAAAACCTTATGGGACTGACTTGATATCTAAATGTTCCAAGGCTGATCACTACCTTTTTTGATACACAAAATATAGTGCATTGTCCATATACCATTCTATACATAATATCCATGAACATTTCCAGAAATTTATAGATGTAATATATGCTCAGATATTCAAGGCACAAAATGATGTTGCACTTGCAGGAATCTAATATCTGTTCTAAAAATATAAATTATGTAATTGTTAACCTCATCTATAAAAATTGGAGTTATCTTCCTTTGTCTAGAATAGCTGTTAAATCAACGACAACCAACATGACCAATGCAATATTTAATTTTACTTCCCACTGATAAATTGAAGCAATCTTTACCGTTCAGCACTTTCAATTCTTTCTATTTTTACCTCCATTATGAAAATCTGCCCCGTGTTCAATATGTCCTAACTTCCCGTGAAGGGGCCTATTACATCTTAATTTTTAGTTTGAATGTGGTGATTCTTATGTCTCCCTACTGAACATAAACTCCAGTAAATTGGAGCTTTTTTTAAAATTTTTTTTTATAAAAAGACAGATGTTCACAGCTCTTCAATTCCACTTTCAAATTACAAAAGGAAGAAAATATCTGAGATTTATGCATGAAGATTGACTTTATTTTTTCACACTACTTTTTAAAGATTCAGCTATACAACCTGTTTAATTTTAATACATGCAATTCCATTATCTCAACAGGAAGTGGTTTTGTCAGTAGTGTGGAAGTAGGGGGAATTGTGGGAAGTTTTATAGCAGGATATTCCTCAGACCACATGATCTCAAAAGTTAGTATGTTGATATAATTGTACCCTTGTAGAACTCAACAATGGGGTGTTCAACAAAAAAGGGTTATACAAAATCAACCCTCACATACATTTTTTTTCTAGAACAGGAATCATTGATAAAATAACACACAAAAATGATTGCAGGAATCCCTTAAAATATTGTACAGTATAACAGACCTAACTAACCACTAAAACCATCTCCTCTGAAAATTTAAACAAACTGACAAAAATAAACAACAATTGGTCTAGATAATATGGTTTTGTACAGGCACAACTCCGAAAACCAACTTCTTTGAAAAATTAAACCTACAAACAAAAACAAACAACCAGAAAAACATATTGTTTAGTTTAACCTTACTTGGAACAAACAAAACCGTTGAGGTTACACCTATTTTATAATTAACACTTATTTTGTATTTCTTTATTTCAGAATTCAAATATTCCACAGTTTTTAGTAAGAAAGACATTATGGATACATTTTTTCATAGTATTAGGTGTAGCTCTCTATAGTTTCATCACAGTTATTGATAAAGATTCGTCTAAGGTAATCTATTTATAATTTGTTTTGTTATTAAATCCATGCATATAGGTTAAACCTATCTCAAAGATTTCAGTGTGCTTGCCATATTTCTGGAATAAATTTCATTAGGTATGCTCAAGACCAAAGATTTTGAAACTATGACCAGCCTTATTTTTGCAAAGATTTACTCTTTCAGATTAAGAAAAAAAAAAAATGACAAGAAATATCTACTCTTGCAATGGAAAAAATTATATGAAAATTATTTATTTCAATTAAATGGAAGACAATAAAAAAATGAAAAAAAAATGAAAAAAATATTACATTTTTTGTATTACTAAATTCTGTCTCATTAACATATACCAAATTTCTCATTTTATTCATATAACTTTTTTTTAAAGCAGAATTTTTCATGATGTTGTCGAAACCATTAGTTGTTAGTTTAAATATATTTATTTATAGTGGATTGGGAAACAAGTTATTGCAACTTATATTAATCCCTTTACACTTTGCGGGTGCGAGTGCTGCCTATAGCGGCATTAGCCTGCTCTTTTTCGAAATTTACAAGGGTGTCATTTATGTGCAAGAGACATGGCTCTTACTTAACAATGGTCCGCCTTTTATCGTCCCCTTCCGAGTTAGTAGTCTAATGCACTAACTACTACACCATGGCTCTCTATTAGTTGTTAGTTTATCAATATCATTTTAGCATATATACAAATTTTGTCATGGTCATTGTTGCATCTATTGTAAAGAAAATATCTCTCCTACTTTGAAGTCTGATATTGTATAAATGATTTGTCCATACTAGCCTTTTCTCCAATTAAAAATGTTTTTCTTTGTTCCAGATGTTGATATCTTTAATAGGTTTTATAATTGGCTTTGCCATATATGGACCTATATCAATAGCTGGAGTGATTGCACTGGAATCTTCACCTAAAAATATCTCAGGAACTACTTACGCTGTAGCTGCTTTGTTTTCAAATAGTAAGTTTTCATAATTTTAAAAAGATTGGATATATTATAAATTTATATGAGAAACAGAAATCAAAAGAAGTTACTGAAATGGTAATAACAGTGCATAGTAGAAATGCAGTAAAATTACTAAAAAGCTCTATATATTCAGTCATTGAGGGTGTCATCAGCTCAGTACTTCTATACTGACATGATTAAAAAAAATATAATGTAATTTCCCAGATGATAAACTTCAGAATTATTAAGATACATAAGGGGCCTTATCTTTATGCAAAGTTAACCTTATTCCTTTTTGTAATTTTTGGTTATATAGCTCTTGTATATACTGAATATATTCAGAAATTATTGCAAGGTTTTTATTATTTCAAAAAATGCGACAGGGTTATACGCGCAATAAATCAAACTTGCTTTTAGAAATTGTTTATATGAATTAAACAGGATTTTTCTCAATATCGCAAATCGTAAATTAAATCACATTTTAGTCTCAAATGACAAAATCACAATAATTTCTGAATTTACCAAAAACAATTTATAAATCTCTGCAGCCAAAGCAATTTTCAGGATTTATCTTCATCAGGAATGGTCAAAACAAAAAAAGTGAAAGCCAAGGATGTATAATGATGATAGCTGAATGCATTATTATCTGAAAACTTATATCTATTTACTTGTAAGTTTTTGTAGGAGTTAAGCTACAAGACAGTTGCCTATACCCTACATCATTTTTCAAAAGTTTCCACAAACAAGTAACAACCTAGGAGTTTTAAAACAATATGAATTAATATCAAGTCAGGATATTCAAATGCAAGAATGTAGGTTATGGAAGCAAGGAAATTGATATTTATAACCCACTAATGAACACTGATGATAAATCTAAGATGACAGCACTTTCATAATTTGACAATTTGGTATTTTCCTGGCAGTATTACTGTAAATTCAGAAAATATTGCACACATTTATTATTGCGATTTCGTAAAAATAAACTAAAATGCGAGATTCAATATTGCAGTATCAGGAACTTTTTCATACAGTTGTATGTTTCAGATATCAAAATATGAGTTCTTTTTATTGCAATACTCAAACAAATGCATTATGTGCATAAATAAATAATTTTTCAATTTACAGGTCATTGAGTTTCAATTCTAACAGATGATTTATTTTTTCAGTTGGCATTTTCCTGGCAGGCTTACCATTCAGTTACATAGCCAAACAGTACGACTTACAGACAACGTTCTTTATTCTTGGAACTTTTTCAATCATCATGTTTTTATATTTGATATTCAAGTTAAAGTATGAATTATCGTCATATAGGGGTGGACTAATGAAGGTTTTATTAATGAAGTGAAATTCATATATCATTATAAATTGCTCAAACTTGTGGGTTGTTTCAATTGCAAATATTTTTGGAGAGATAACTTTTTTATTAAGTTATAATTATTTTGTAATTGTCATAAGTTATGGTTTTATGAGATCAAAATTTTAATGAATAGTGATTTCTGAATGCTTTTATTTTAATTTATATATATAATTTTATTAAAGAGTTTATATTCCAAGGACCTATGTTTTAAAAAATTATTTTAGCAATCTATGATGTAATTTTAAAATCAATATGGCACAGTCTTGGAATTGAGTTTTTTTTGGTCAAAAACATCACAGATAGTTAATATGAAATGAAATACTACGAGCCTGTTTTGATTCTAATATACCTGATGTGGTGTAAAGCAATCATCAATATGAAATGAAATACTACGAGCCTGTTTTGATTCTGATATACCTGATGTGGCGTAAAGCAATCATCAATCAATCCATTAATGTTGATATACTTAAACATAAATATTAATTTTGATACATTTTAATTTGAAAAAAAAAGGTAATTGTTTTTTTTTTGTTTTTTTTGTTTTTTTAACAAAATTATGGTTAAAATAGAGTATGCCATGAGGGATCGAGATATGATTTGACAGAGGGTAAAATGTAACCTTTATTCTATTTTGAATACCTGTAGGTGTTTAAATTTTCTATGTGGTTATATTTTACTTAAGGTGGTACCCAACACTTTCACTAAAACTAATTTGGCTCGTTTAATTTTCATAAAATTTGGACAAAGTATTTACTTTGACCCTTTGACAAAAATATAAAAATTTCAAAAAATTTGAACCAACCAATTTATCAGAAAAATTACACTGGTTATATAGTAGATAGACTAACTCTAATTTTGATCATTGAGAAGCTTAATATTCCCTTAACAAAACAACGTAATTAAAACATTTAGCTGGTTTTACAGAGTTATCTCCCTGTAGTGTTAGGTACCACCTGAAGGCATTTTGTTGACAACCTGAATGACTGCCTGAAATGAATATGTGCAATTTTGTTGTAAACAATATTGCAATTTATTAAAAATATTGGTGCTAATCTATAGTGTTGATTTTTGTTGATGTCATTTTCATGGTTCAGCAACCACTTTAAGAAAAATTGTCACGCAAAATCCACACTAATAAGTAACAGATATCTATATTTAGTATATGTAATCCTTACAATAATAAAATCACAAAAATACTGAACTTCGAGGAAAATTCAAAACGGTATAAAGTCCCTAATCAAATGGCAAAATCAAAAGCTCAAAGACATCAAATGTATAGATAATAACACTCATATTCCTGACTTGGTACAGGCATTTTCTTGTAAGAAAAAAAAAGGTGGATTAAACTTGGCTTTATAGCTAGCTTAACCTCTCACTTGTATGACAGTCACATCAAATTCCATTATTATGACAACAATGTGTGATACCAAGATATACATGTCTACCTGACCTTGACATCATTTCATTAATCAGTGATCAAGTTTAAGCTTTCATAGTCAAGTCGTTATCTTTGACACTTTAAGAATTAAATAAACAATATGTGACCTTGAACTCATTTTCATGCTTTATTGGTCAATGTTTAACCACTCATTTTCATGCTTTATTGGTCAATGTTTAACCACTCATTTTCATGCTGTATTGGTCAACGTTTAACTCATTTCCATGCTTTATTTTTCAATGTTAAATATTGTTGGTTTTGTTAGTTTATCAGATACTATATGCATTAGGTCAATCGTTTTTGGTGTATGCAATGATTGTAAGGTGTTTATGTCTGTCGGGCATGATTCATCTGACCTGTACCTATTTTCATGATTTATTCTTCAATAATTACATGACATGTATGTTTCATTATAATTACGCTATTTTGATTGGCTAACAACAATCTTTGGTTTCTGAAATCAACCTTCATTTCAAAATTAAATCTACATTCATGAATACCTGGAGTTCCACAATAAAGTGCACAATAAAAGAAAAACTTGATAGAAATCAAAGAAAACAAGAGGCTGTCAGAGCGACAGCAAACCAGATTTATTTGTGTCCTGGTATTTTTCAATATCACAAAGACCATAACTGATGAAAGGTTAAAGTGAAAATTGTCAATATCAAAGTTGACCTCCATTTTGTCATCATTAGCAACATATTAAAATTTAAAAAGCTTTTGTTGAATGGTTCATGAGTAAATGCGAAAACATGACTGGAAACAAAATTTTTGTGGAGCCTGCAACTTTTGTTGCAGAAAGCTCGACATAGGGATAGTGATCCGGCGGTGGCGGCATTAGCTTACTTCTTAAAAGCTTTATATTTTAGAAGGTGGAAGACCTGGATGCTTCATACTTTGTATATAGATACCTCATGTTACGATTTTTTGTAATGTTAAATGCTCTCTTACTATAAGTAATAGGATAACTATATTTGGTATGTGCGTACCTTGCAATGTCCTCATGTCTGTCCGACAGTTTTCACTTCAGCTCGACCTCATTTCATGGATCAGTCAACAAGGTTAAGTTTTTGTTATCAAGTCCATATCGCAAATACTATACGCATTAAGTCTAGTATGGTTCAGGGGTTATAGTTAAGTTTTTGTGTTTAGGTCTGTTTTTCTTATACAAATGCAATAGGTCTACTATAATCGGTGTATGGAATGATTGTAAGGTGCAAATGTCTAGCTGACAGGTGTCATTTGACCTTGACCTCATTTTCATGGTTCAGTGGTCAAAGTTAAGTTATTGAGTTTTGGTCTATTTTATTATATGCAATAGGTCAACTATATTTGGTGTATGGAAATATTTTATGATCTATATATCAGTCACACAGGTTTTATTTGACCTTGACCGCATTTTAATGGTTCATTGCTGAGTGTTAAGTATTTGTGTTTTAGACTGTTCTTCTTAAACTATAAGCAATAGGTCAACTATATTTGTTGTATGGAAGAATTGTTAGCTGTACATGTCTGCCTGGCATGGTTCATCTGACCTTGACCTCCTTTTCATGGTTCATTGATCAATGTTTAGTTTTCTTGGTTAATGTTGAGTTTATGTGACAGTTTTTATAAAGCTTTATATTTACGACTATCAACATAATATCAATGAGTAGTAAAGAAGGGGAGACATTTCAGTGTGTGCACTCTTGTTCTGTCTTTCAAGAACAAAAAATCCTGAACATAAAAAGTGAAAATCGCCATTATTGAACTTGACCTCAATTTTGTCATCAGTAACAACATATTAAAAATCTAAAAGCTTTGGTTGAACAGTTCATAAGTAAATGCACAGACAGGACTGGAAACATTATTTTTCAATCTTTCAAAACCATAACTCCTGAACAGTAAGTCAAATCGTCATTATTGAACTTGACCTCCATATTGTTGTCAGTAACAACATATTAAAATTTTAAATGTTCATGAGTAAATGCACATTTGGCTGCTCAGAAGATTAAGGCAGAAGGCTAACAATATTTTCACAAAGAATGATTGTAAGGTGTACATTTCTGTCTGGCAGAATTCATCTGACCCTGATTTTGGATATTTGATAATGTTAAGTGTATGCTATGCTTTGGCGGCATTTTGTCCAAGGTTATGGTCGTCTTTCTGATATTGTTTAACATATAACCGCTTATTTTATTGACTTTGTATTAACATTGTGTCTTAGATCAAATTTATTTGTTCAGTGAATATTCACATGTTTTTGTTAATATGTCTTTTGATTGAGGTAAGTCATTTCAATTGCTATTTTAAAGTGTGCCTTTCTATGTTGAGATGTTTCACTATTGTTTCAAATAAGAGTGAAGGTTGCTACCTTTGAAAATTTTTAAGCCCACTGCATTTGTTTGCTGCTGTCCTAAGTCAGTAATCTGGTGTTCAGTGATTGTTGTTTGTTGATGTGGTTCACAAGTTATTCTAGTTTCTTGTTTTACTTTTAATATAGATTGATATTGACACTCATACCACATCATCTTATTCATACTAATACTGTAAAAACCATCACTTCCTGTTTTCTGATACTTTTGATTACAAGTGGGTGTGTGCTTATAACTACAAAGTGTACATTCTTCCTTCATCTTTTGCTTGAAATGTTAATATATAGAATATTGTCTTGGAATGATATAAGCATATGTATAATGTCAAAAATTTCAACATATAAGAGATCATAAGCACAGTTAAGCAAATAGAAAGTTATTTGTGTCAAATAACCACTGGATGTTAAGCAATTATCAAGAATCAATCAATCAATTATAACAACTTATCATCTTTTCATTGAAAGTTGCTCTTTCTAATAGAAAAATAGAAATAAGAAGATTTGGTATGAGTGCAAATTAGACAACTCTCTATCTAAGTCACAATGTGACAAAAAAGTAAACAATTATAGATGTAAGTACATCTTCAACACAGAGTCTTGGCTCATACCAAACAGCAACTTATTTAAAGCCTCCACCCCCTCAAAACTCCAAAAAAAAAATGACAAGTGTAAAACAATTCAAACAGGAAAACCAACTGTCTAATATAAAAACAAGAAACGAAAAACAATTATGAACCACATCAACAAACCACAACCACTGAACAGGCTCCTGACAGGACAGGTTAGAGGTGAATTATGGGGAGAGGGCAGGGGGTAAAAATTTGGTTAGTTATATTGGAATCACTGAAGCATGACATGAGCGGCCCCTTCTTAGGCAGCCAGTGGATCTGCCACTGCAGGTGTATACAAATACAGTGGTTTTTTTTTAAACAGGAGATAGGAGGATGCTTTCAAATGTAACAAATATTTTGTTAAATTTGTGTAATTGTATTTTGATAGAAGATGTGTAAGGCCTTACAGAAATTCATCAAAGTATAAGTAAATATTTATTTTCATAATATAACATGTGATACTAATAACAAATTTAAGAAGTAACAAAATATTGCACAAAAAGAGTAACATATTATTGCACTATCACAAATCATTGAGTATTATACATGGCACTTAATGTAAATGCTATCACAGTGTATTGTTTTATCACAGTTTTTAAAGGTCTTGGTAGAGTGGATTGTCTATGGAGGTTCCATCATTTTTCTGAAATAACAAAAAAACAATATTGTTATTGAGGTTACAACAACAAATATAATTAATTTGATATATCAAGAATTTAAAAAGAAATAAAAAAGATTCTGAAGATGTGTGAAAAATAAATCCCATCTTACAGTGACCAATGGTTGATGACTTCTAAGTCATTTGGTCTTTTGTGGAGAGTAATCTCATTGGCTGTCATACAACATCTTCTTTATTTAATATTAATTATATAAATCTATTCAGTCGAATTCATGTATGTACTGGTAATTCCACCTTATATTATAATGCTGTATATTGATTGGATGAGAAAACTGGTATTTATCACAAATTATCTATAAAATTCTTTTCTCTGCCAGTCTATTTGTCATTAGAGAATTCCATGTGCCAGGGTATTTGCAAGCAATGCAATGGTCTAAAAATAACGTGACTTCCAAAAATCTAGACTATCTAGCACAATTATATGATGCAGCATGATGCAGGACCTTTGAAATTTGCTTACCTCTCAACCCTCTCAAATACCCCTTGCAAGCATGATATATATTTGTATAATAACACTTTTTGTTATGACCTTGTTTAAAATTTACAATAAATCAAGGATGTGTACTTACATCTGAAAATGGTGAATCCATTTCATTCATTGTGAACTGAAATGATAAAAAAATAGGTTGTTATAGCTAAATAAAAGTACTGTTTCAAAATACATCTTGTTGTTATTTGTTGCAATTACTCGACTTCACACAGTTTCCCATAAAATTTGATGTCATAACACAAAATATCTGACGCCACAATGAAAAAGGGATTGTTGTATGACGTCAATTGTTCAAGTGGGACAGATTCTCGAGTCATCCGGGAATAGTGATAAGGTGTATAGTCCAAAGTGGAAAAGCTTAGTTTGAGAGTAGACAAATTATACAAAGAAATCCTGTTATATATTACACAGAAACAGAGAAAATGATAATCAGTAAAGGACCATTTACAAGATGATTCAACACAGAATAGACTTTTATATACTGTTTGGTATTTTGCTGTATTTACTGCACATAACCCTAGAGTTGTCTCAGAATAACCTTCATGCATCATGCAACAATTACTTTTTTCACGTCAAATGCTTTAAATTATGAGGAAGAACTTTGCAAGAACCTTTTTTTGCTTTAATTAATGGGGGACAAATTTGCATTGAAGTATGTCTATAAATTACTTACATCTCTTCCATCCCCATCTCCGTCGTAACTTGGGTTAGATAGTCCAAATCCTAGACGTTCAGAAAATTGCCTGAAAAATAAATCATTACTTAGGTTAGACAATCCATGATCCTTGATGTTATGAAAATATCCTTGGAAAAGTATTTGGGGAGTCTTTTTTATGCCCTACCCTGTGAAGAATTCATCTGACATTCATATTTATTGCAAGACAACAAAGTAAAAAACATTCTGATTTTTGAAGAAAGTTTTAACTTATAGGTCATTTTTTTTTCATAACAATTTTTTCCACTGTAAAGTTTGAACTTCTTTTAAACCTGCTCTCTCAGAATACCTTTTACTACTCAGTATTTAGTGCAGTAAAGACATGAGAACTTTGATATTTCTGATTGCTTTTGCAGAAGTGTCCTAATATACATACTTTTCTCTGCGTTTCTTAGTAAAGAAATATGCACCAACAACTAAAGCAACGATGGCTAGTACTGCTACTGTAACTCCCACTCCTATCGCTGTTCCATCTGAAACAAAAACATCAATATAGTGTTAGAAAAGTGCTTAAATGATGATACATTTGTATTATAATAAGTCCATTGATCAAATTAGATAATCAACTGAGAAGATTTGGAATTTAAATCAGAACAATAATGGAAACATTACGAGATTTTATCTATATCGATTGTTTGTTGTTGGCTTAATGTCTAGTGGCACATAATTTAAGCATGCTTGAGACCAGCTCAGACCACCTTCCCTAAGGAAATACTATAATATTCTGTTAAGAGTTCATACTATCTAAATATCAAAAGATGTTTATGAAAAGATTGGTAGATCAAATTGTTTTTTTCAAGTTAACTAATTAGCCAACAGTTTAATAATATTAGAGTATAATTTCTGTGATTTGTGATTAAGATTTTCTCTGTAAGAATGAACATACATATATTTTTGATGGTGTGAAAATTTGTGGTAATTCATAAAATAATTCAGTTTTCTAATGTATGAAAAGAATGACGTAAGGAAATATTCTGCACCATAATATACAGCACACAAAAGGGACAAAAAATTAATGTACAGTGGATTTATTTGTTTTCAAGGGTGCAAATTTTTGCAGAAATTTGATTGTGTAGATCGTCTATACCCAGGAAATTGACCAATATTGGTATCCTAGGAATAATAATAAATTCACAGTATTTTGAAATGAAAACAAGAGATTATAGGTACAGCATGTGTTAAATTTACTATTTAACTAATAACATACTATTTTTCTTGGGAGGAGCTGGGTTACTTTGTGCTCCAGATTGGTACTGACATCTGTCTCCAAAAGTACTAGATGAGCAACTGTAATAAATAATAAAAATAGGTAATAATCTCAGACAAAAAATGACTCATCTCGTCAAACGAATTCAATTTAATCTAATATATTGTTCAATGTAACTTTAATGTCAAAATTTAGAGAGGTTACTGTTAAAGTAATGATAACAAGAATGAAATTGAAATCGATATACATATCTTTTTTTGGTATAACATTCAAATAGGAATAACTGTATCATATTGCAATGATTCATATTTTCTGTTGCTGATCTCTATTTTCAAAATGTCAACATAGTAATAGGCAATAAGTTTTTTAAGTACATCACATTTTCACTCACTCCTTATTCACTCACGATTTTTGTCGAAACAACATTATACAGTTAAAAAATCTAATCCAAATCAGATGGAAAATTGTACCATGTAAATCGACATCAATTGATTGTCAGTTACTCACTTGCAAGAAGCTCCATTAGTTTTACTTGCTGTACAAGTACCAAAGTTCTTACAGAAACCCTGTGGACAACTACCTCCTGTAAATAAATGATTAATTCTTATAAAAATACAATCATATTTCATTTTAGGTATCAGAAACTCTGCCAGAAGAATTTTATCAAAATCAAAATTAAATCTGCAATTCACCCCCTCCCATGCAAATGATTTGGCTTCTTGTCTTTGACTAATCCAGGTTGGACTGTATATTGATATTTTATTTTGTTTAAGTTTCCTGTGTGGTGTATAATAGACTATTCATTATCTTATCACCTTTTATTTTTGCCCTGGTGCTTGCTGTTTGCTATTTTCTTGCTTAGAAGCAACAAATATCATTTTTTTAAGGTCAAGTTTGGCATAGAGACATATCACTATTTTGATATCTGAAACACTTGTCCTGAGATTTTGTGACATCTAAACTGTTGACATCACATAACAATTACCTTTGCATTGTTGCATCAGACATTTTCTATAATGTCATAATGTCATCACTATTTTTACTGGAACATTTGTTATGGTTAATAATGTGAGACAAATTGCCAAAAGGTGCCTTGTTGGGAATAATATCATAAATATCCCACAGTTGAGGCCACACAACCAATAGCCATAACGCACCCTTATATTGTGTGACAATGAAATTCTAATAAAATAAACATTTGATTAGTTTTAATCAGTACATTTCTGTTAACTACTTTGAAAATGTCTTTTAGAATATTGAAGGTCGAATTTTTTTTTCACCCAAATATTATTCATACCTTGTCCACATAAACTCTCGTCTGTGTAATCTCCACAATCGTTGACAGAATCACATCGTTTAGCATTGATGCATCGTCTTTGTTTGTTACACCAATAGTAACCAGCATGACATTTTACTGAAGAAAAAACAAAACAGAATGTAATTTTCAATACATGATAAAAAAAAAGAAGAATATCTAGTTTTAAGATAAAAAATTGATAAGATAACTGCTGAACAAACATGAAGAAGTAATGTGACAAAAAAAAAGAGAATTGTTTTCAAATTCAGGATGAATAGTAATTGTTAGATATAGATGTTCTATTCTAGAGCAACATGCTACCAGTCTCCAGTAAAACTACATTTGTGACCGTCAAATCTACAACTGATGGCAACAATTTTTCAACTACAGTTATCATGAGGGCAGGAATGCCCTTTACTGTCAGGCGACCGTTAGCGTCAAACTTGTTTAAGTTTTACCATGATTCGTCAGAGATCTAAAATAATTATCATTACCCTTATTTTTGGAAAACATTTACACGATTTCTTCTAATCATCTGAAAAAATGTGTACATTTTATTGTCATGCACTAAAAATTATGATTAACATCATATGGCTAGATTTTTTACTGTTATTCTTAATAAAAGTACCCTCATTACGACCCTCTGTTATTCCTTAAATACTTACTACAACTAGCTGGTTCATCTGATCCATCTTTACAGTCACTTACTCCATCACACATGTAAAGTCTAGCAATACACTCTCCAGATCCACAGGCCATTTCTGTCTTTTTACATGTATGCGTGGGTGCCACTGTTGACATAGGTTTCTTGGTTGTTCCTGGTGTAGGTAAGGTTTTGGGTACTAAGGAAGTTCCTGGCTTCAGGGTTGAACCTGTCAAAATAATTCAATGCACAATTATGTTTCAAATAACCATATATTACTCCAATATATAACACTCAAATTGTAAGAATAATGACAATAATATGACATTTAAATGAACTCTAATAATCTAGATAAATAAACAGGTTGCAAAATCCATATCAATGAAAAACAAGAGGCTGTCAAATTTAAGAAAAACAAGTGAAACTGCGAGCTACTGCTCACTGATGATACCCCCGCCGCAAGTGGATAATATTAATAGTGTAAAAATATGCAAGTGTTCGGTAAACAGGAAGTTGTCGAGTGATGAATCTGAAAACGCATCACACGGTATAGCTGACTTATATAAATCCTGAAACCAAATTTCAGAAATCCTTGTATTGTAGTTTCTGAGAAAAATGTGACGAAAATTTTCAACTTGGCTATCATGTGTAAAATCATACAAGTGTTCGGTAAACAGGAAGTTGTCGAGTGATGAATCTGAAAACGCATCACACGGTATAGCTGACTTGCATAAATCCTGAAACCAAATTTCAGAAATCCTTGTATTGTAGTTGCTGAGAAAAATGTGACGAAAATTTTCAACTTGGCTATCATGTGTAAAATCATACAAGTGTTCGGTAAACAGGAAGTTGTCAAGTGATGAATCTGAAAACGCATCACACGGTATGGCTAACATATATAAATGTTGATACCAAATTACAGAAAGGGTGGATGTGTAGTTCCTGAGAAAAATGTGACGAAAATTTTCAACTTGGCTATCATGTGTAAAATCATACAAGTGTTCGGTAAACAGGAAGTTGTCAAGTGATGAATCTGAAAACGCATCACACGGTATGGCTAACATATATAAATGTTGATACCAAATTACAGAAAGGGTGGATGTGTAGTTCCTGAGAAAAATGTGACGAAAATTTTCAACTTGGCTATCATGTGTAAAATCATACAAGTGTTCGGTAAACAGGAAGTTGTCAAGTGATGAATCTGAAAACGCATCACACGGTATGGCTAACATATATAAATGTTGATACCAAATTACAGAAAGGGTGGATGTGTAGTTCCTGAGAAAAATGTGACGAAAGTTTCATGGGACGGACTGACTGACGGACTGACTGACGGACTGACTGACGGACGGACGGACTGACAGACAGAGGTAAAACAGTATACCCCCCCTTTTTTAAAGCGGGGGTATAAAAATCCTACATTTACTTGTTTCTTTGATAGAGCAATCAAGGGTCATAACTCCATTCATTATTTCTAGAAAATTTGGAGAAAGTAAAAGTTTACTAATGTTTAAGGCTATCAACTGGAATATGTGACATTCCTGCAATGGTATGTGACATCGTTACTTTTTGAAAAAGAAATTCTAACCTGTTGGTGCAGGTGTTGTAGGGCAGCCAAACTCATCGCTTCCATCTGGACAATCGTTGACAAAATCACATTTCCATGCGTTGGGATAACACTGTTTCACAGGTAGACAATAGAATGTATCTCGTCCGCAGTATTGGTGGTTTATTGGTTGGTATGGTTCTAGAAAAAAGAAATATAATAATTTGTTAAAAATCTTAATATGAGTAGGCCATTTTCAGAATATCTTACAAGGAAAACAAAATATATTTGATAAAAAATTTGAATCTGTTATTCTATTAAAGGGCTAACGCTTGTTGAATAAAAACATGTTTTTTTTGCAGTTCTTATTAAGGGCAAATGCCTGTTTGATAAAAGTTTGGTTCACTATCTATCAAAAGAAGACATTTAGAAATATTTCATGTTATTAGATAAGTAGGCAGGCATGTCATTGACACAGTAACCCCAGGAAATAAACAACCAACGACTTCTGAAGCAAAACATAAATTCTTCATCAAAACAGGTGTCTGTATATCATGCCAGGCTCTGAATAGTCCTGGGTCGAACCCAAGCAGTAGTTGTGGATGGAGAAAGTTCATCTCATATTGATGTAGAGTCAGGAGTACCCCAAGGATCAGTACTTGGGCCTTCACTATTCCTGTTCTACATTAACGACATGCCAGATGGAATTAAATCTACAGTCCGACTATTCGCAGATGACACAATAGCATACCTCACGATATCATCAGACAAAGATGCACACGATTTACAGCTAGATCTGGATAAACTCGGAATATGGGAATCAAAATGGAAAATGTCATTCCACCCTGACAAATGCAATGTACTTACCATCAGCAGGAAAAACAAAACAATTGCAACATCATACAGCCTACATGGTCAAATTCTTGAGTCAGTCAGTAGTGCAAAATACCTAGGCTGCACATTTACATCCGATCTCAGATGGAATGAGCATGTTAATAACATATGTAACAAGGCAAATCGAACAATTGGTTTCCTAAAAAGAAACTTAAATATAGGATCAACTACAGTGAAGGAGAATGCATATAAAACATTAGTACGTCCAATTGTAGAATATGCCAGTCCGGTATGGGATCCATATCTTAAGACAGAGACTGACAGACTTGAAATGGTACAAAGAAGAGGAGCTCGCTACGTATCCAACAAACATCATAACCACTCCAGCGTTAATCTGATGCTACAACATCTCAAATGGACATCACTTGATCAAAGAAGGAAAGAAGCGAGACTCACAATGCTATTCAAAATAGAAAACAACAAAGTGGCCATATCAAAGGAAGGTCGTCTAATACCACCGAAAAGACTGTCACGAAACATGCATGACAAATCCTTCCAAGTACCAGCAGCATCCTGTGACTATAGAAAACATTCATTCTTCCCAAGAACCATCCGGGATTGGAACGCTCTTCCCCCTGGGGTCGTATCAGCTCCGTCAGTCGAGGCCTTCAAAGCCTCTATGAAAAGCTGAATTAAATTTCAAAATTTTTGGGGGGAGGGGGGTGGTCTAATATGCGCACCAAACCATGGCAGTATAATCAGTTCGTTGATTGTGGCCATTATCTGGCAGAAGCAGAAGAAGAAGCAGAAGGGTCTAAAATTGTACACTTACTGCCAGTGGCACATTCTGGTGTGAATGAAACATCATCAATAGCTACGTCTGATTGAGCCTCATCACCTCGAGCACCTTCAACAACAATATGATACGGTTGGCTACTTCCTACTAACAAGTTGACATACTGCCATGATGGTCCTTGATTTCCAGACTTGGTCCACCATAACTGGGTATTAGTTTCATTGGCATTCTGGACATAAATCTGCCAAAGAGAAAGTAAATCATTCTGTTATATAAAAGCTAGAAGGGAACATATTTCTTATGCTGAGACTGAAAGGATACACTATTAATATGCTTGGGGAAAAAAAAGGTAAAAATGCTGAGAAAATGAAAAAAAGTTAACTTTTTAGTTGCAGAGAAAAAGAAAATAGTTACACTACTGTTTTAAATGCTTATACAATTGACCTATCTACTATTGGTGCTCTATCATGCAGTAAAATCTAATCATCAAAGAATAACATACTGCACTTATCTAATTCGGCTTGATAGGAATCCCAAATTTATCCTGATTTTTATAGAATGTTTTCATGTAATACATAATATAATTATTGATTTTCATTCACAATCCTCCAAAACTTAATTTTAGCTTTGTGTTTTTGTTGTGTTTAGATATATCCACAACTTTGTTTATTCATTCAATGAATTAATCAAAAGAAAGTCATTTTTCTTGCCATAACAGCATATAATTATAAATTATTACATTTCACTGTAAAATTCCTTTGACTTTGGTTGGTTGATATGAGGGAAACATTTTACTTTGTCCCATGGCTTATATTCTATTGCAATTCTCAGAGAAACTGAATCATTTGTACACTTTACTTAATACTGGTGTGTAATTGACATTTTAGTTTATTAATTCGAATTCAAATTTAAAAGAAATTAAGAAGACACTTATAACAAAATATTCAGTATAATAAATTAAACTGCCCATGACAGATAGGGTGATAAAACAGATAGTCGGCCCTTGCAAAAAACATTGTGAAACCTTGAATTTATAAGGGCTGACAATGTTTTCTGGGGTAAGAATCTGATATATCACCTACTCAGCTTTGTGTTATTTATATAACATCCTCATTTAATGTAATCTTTGTGATTTTACTTTATTTAATGTAGCAATAGTTCTTACATTGAGAGGACCCATGGTAGAGGATCCGTACATGTAGTACCAAAGTCTAACATAGCACACTCCACGACTAGGGGGGAATGTAGGAGAATTCACTTTAGCTGTGTCACCTGCTCTCATCTGGGCACTGTTTATGTACAGGAACTGACCTGAAAAACATTTAAGAATGGGTACCAGTTAGTGCACGAAATAAACATCAACAGAGATATCTACGGGAATATCTAATACAGAATGAAATATAGAATTTTTGTATTTAAGAATTTAATGCTTCTTTTTATAAATTCATTGACATTGACTAAAGTACATTTTGTATGAAGTGCAGAAGCTCTTAATTCTAAAAAAGTTGGCACAGTTAACGCTTTTACAACCCTATGAAATTACAAAAAGATGCATTCAATACTTAAAATCACATTTTTTTAGCTAGGATCATGAAAACATGATTTCTATCAAGTTTTTCTTTAATTTACCTGTGCAATTTATTGTCTGACCTTGTGTCATCATGATTGTTACATTTCATTGTGCCATGAATGTTAATTTTAGAAACAATCAAAATAAAGTATCATACATGCAATGTAATCATATTACAATCATAATTGACCAGGAAATGTCAAGAAATGTAAATTAAAAAAAAGTTCTGCATGCATTTATCAATATCTACAATTATTGAAAAACGGATAAAATTGCAAGGTCAATTACCAAAATTTCAGAGAAAACTTCATACAAATAATGATAATAAAAATTATTTTCTAATTTTGGCAAAATATTCGCATTGCAATTTCTGCCCAACAAAGTATAAATTTTGCCTCAATTTCTAAATTTTTATTATTTTTAAAGGTTAAAATTATAGAATTTCAAATATAAACAAGTCAGTTGTACAATTTATAAATATCCCTTGACTTTTACCAATTTTGTCACTTTCTGTAGATGTTTAACTGATAAATGTTATATCAACCATCAAATAAAGTTCACCTGTGTAAAAAGGTATATTTTTTTCTGTTAAAAGTTTACAAATAAAACAGGTTTGACTGTTAAATACATAACTGTGGATTCATTACTATTCGTTGGATATTAATTTTCGTGGATTTCATGGGTACAGGTGAACCACAAAATCAAATGTTCAATGAATAACATATTTTCTATAGGATAGATAGTATGCAGAGCTTGGCAAAACCACATAATTACATATCCTCTGACATGCAAGTTTCCCTTATTACACGAAAATTGGTACCCATCAAAATAAATGAATGCACTGTATGTGGAATATAAAAATAGAATATGTTTACTGCCTAAATCTCTTACCATTGTTTGATCCTAGATGATCCACAGAAGGTCCTGTCTTAGGGTTTGGTGTGCTTTGTCCTAATACCCAATCGGAGAAATCATCCTGGCTTTGAGTCCACTGACATAAATTGGTATCAAAATTACAGTCTCCTCTTGCTGGTGCTGTTAAAGGTGAAAGAAATAATTTGTTTTCGTCATGTTTATCAAGTCCTAATGGTCAAAGTTGAACAGCAACGAGAATTATATTTTTTTCTCTTGTTTTACCTTTTAATTGTTATTCAAATAAATCATCATCTTTAAAATTGAGTCAATTATAATGTATTTCTTGTTTTATTTGGATATAATTCAGAAAAAAAACACTTTAAAAAAAAATACTTGAACAAAATTATTTGGCAAAGGAAGTAACTTTAATCTTCTGATTTTTAGTTTTCAAATCTTTCCTTTCATTTTACTTACTGGTACATCCATCTTCATCTGAAGAATCACTACAATCTGTCTTTTCATCACATCTGTACTTTCTATCTATACATTGTGTCTTACTAGCACATTGGAATTGGGAATTTGGACAAGACTTTACTTCAATAGCTGCAAAATAATTTGACAGGAGCATAATTAAACCAGCCATTGGAATATAAAATCAGCTTAATCTACCCATGACCTTAGTAATTACCATGATAAGTGTTCTCTCTTCAGGACATGTCCAGAACAACAAATATATATGACTTACAAATTGCTTATCATAAATGGACATTGTCACTTCTGAAACAAAATATCTTGTTTTGAAGATTTAGGCCCAAATAATTATGAACTCACTTTTTTTTCATAAAAAAAACAATAGATAAATAAATACACCAACAATCAGGTGTTCCTTCAGTAAAATACCACTTACTGGGAGCACAGCTGTTAAACTGAATGTCATCAATTGCAATATCACCAAGGTAACCATTTCCTTGGACAGCTTCAAACAATACTGAGAAATGGTTGTAACTTGGCAACGGAACTGTCAACTGTTTCCATCCCTGACCCTGGTTTCCTGTCAATGATGTCAAGACATTGTTTTGTCCTGCACCATTTTTCAGGATGATGTTTAGTGTTCCTATATTCCTGCCATTCATGTTGTACCAGAATGTCATTGTACATGATGGTCCTGACTGAGAGTAGATGTCGCTCATTAGAATGGCTTTGTAACCAAGACGACTACCACTTGCTTCCACGTACATGTAATGACCTGTAAAGATCAGGAAAAATATAATTTTCTTCAGTATACATGTATATCTAAGTAAAAAGAGAGGTATAATTTTCTTTAGTATACATGTATATCTAAGTAAAAAGAGAGGTATAATTTTCTTCAGTATACATGTATATCTAAGTAAAAAGAGAGGTATAATTATCTTTAGTATACATGTATATCTAAGTAAAAAGAGAGGTATAATTATCTTTAGTATACATGTATATCTAAGTAAAAAGAGAGGTATCACATCAAAGAAACAGCAACCTAACAACACAAAGTGTAAAAATCAACTTAGAAACACAAATAAACAACTTGATTCTTTGAGCAATTACTTACAAATTACAAAGCTTGAAATGAAAAAAAATTCTATACATCTTTTGGCAAAATATTTGATAAGAGAAGAAAAAATTCACCATCAAATATAAAAAAAAAACTTTCAAAAGAATTCCTCTGAAAAAAATAATGCTGTCGTATATTGAGTAACAAACCTTGTGGGGTTCCCACAGAATGATCAGTAATAGGTCCTGTGCGGCTTGTTGGTGTTTTACCACTATTTCGTTTCCAGTTTATATTGTCTCTGATTGAGTTTCTCCATCCACATTGACTATTGGTGCTCTTTTCAAATTGACAAGTTGTTCCTGGAATAAAATTGCATAATGAGTTGTACATGTAATGACATTGCTATATCACTAAAGAATATATTTAAATAAAATACATTACTAACTTGGCACAAAGTTTTAATCATGGTCATGATTTTTTTTTTATTAGTATGCAACCAGTAGATATTCATATATATAATTAATCTTCAATCAACAATGTAATTGGCGCTGTTGAATTAGTTAAAAAGATTCATGATAACCAGTCTGGTGTCCACTAGTCCATAACTGAAATCTTTTCTTGACCTTTACTGGTTACTTCTTCTAATTGTGTTGCTAGGTTGCTTTTATATTAACATTTTGTGCACTTCCACATTTTTTTTCATTAGTAGTTTCCTGATAAGGTTACTTTGGCCAAATCATGATGCTGGGTTGCTGTCTAATGAATGTTTCATACACTTACCACATAATCTTTCATCTGTGCTATCTCCACAGTCGTCAATAAAGTTACATCTTTGGTCAGATGAGTAACAGTTACCGTTGTCACAGGTAAGCTGGTTTGATCCACATGCTCCTACAGTTGTGGGGGGTCTAGTAGGTTGGCCTGGTAATGCAGCTGAAAAATAGGATCATCATATTTACTTCTATCTCATTTAAATTATATAGATATTGCTTTACCCTGTGTCAAAAATCATCACAGATAAAATAATTCTTTTCTAACCACAGAAAGATTGCATCAATATATTCTTTTTATAAACTATTCATGTTTTTCTTATTATAAACTTATCAAACATTCATAAAATGTGTGTTCTTGTCCTTTGTATCCTCAAATCTGACATATCACTTTTTGGAGACAAACTATTAAAACTTGACCTTTGAACCATTAACATGAACATTTCCTGAATACAGGGTCAAATCACTGTGCAGTTATTTTTTTGAAAAGATGAAAGAGATTTCTAGATATGTTGACTATAACACAACTTACTTCCTATAGGTGCTTGTTCACATCCTGGCGTTAGGGAAATATCATCAATAGCAATATCACCATGGTAACCATTTCCAATTTGTCCTTGAAGGACCACCTGTAGTAAAATGTTGTTGAATAATGAACAATGCAGAATAAACTTTTTAACTATGGTGTTCTTCTCTTATATTTAAATGAATTAAGTACATGACAATGTACTTATTACTATACAGCACTTAGGTATTCACTGAAACTTTGGTATATATATGAATATGGAAAATGATTCCAATATTTCATAATGTAAAATTGATCAAGTGGAAAACAGAATTCTTGTTTCTCATGGCAAAATAACAGCTAGTTTGTTCTTTGAGGAAAATTTATACTGTCTTTTTATTTATTTGGTTGCTTTGTTCATGTAAGGAATAACACGAAGTAATATACTGGCTTCTTCCTGTGATCTCTCCGAGTGAGATATTTATTTTATTATAAATAGAATTAGAATCCATACAAGTTATACGTCTTGCAATAATTATACTATACTTTGAAATGACAAAACCTACTAATATTTTATAGCTTATAATTGAAAAAGTTTAGACATTGTTCTTACCTCAAAGTTCTGATTCATATTTATAGAATCTTCTGTTAAATCATATTGTCCTCGGATCCAATTGTCACCCTGGTTCCCTGTTATATTTCCAATCACTAAAATTCCATCAGACATGTAATTGTACCTCTTTATAATGGCCAATGATCCAATTTCTTGACCCCACATGTGATAATAAAATCTCAACTGAAATAAGAAAAAAAAAACAAGGTCACATGTAAATCATTCATTTATGATATTCATATTTTTTTGAGAATGGGATTTCTAAATGTATAAAGTGTACAAATGAAAAAAATGCTGCATATGACACCCTTCATAGGATTATATAGTACTTTTATTTGATCAACATTTTTAAAGATTAAAAATTACTATGCCTACAAAATATATTATTAGAAATTTTATTCAGCAATATTTTTTTTTATGTTACTGTACAAAAATTTAGAAATATTTATTTCATTCAACAATCTTTTTTATGTTTCTACTAGTACACAAAATTAGAAATATTTATAAAACTTATTTTTCTGATGTATATAATCTCAGTACCTGACAGTTGGTTACGCTTCCTTTGATGATGTATGAAGCCAATCTTGCTATTTGACCTGGTTTATTTGGAGCGGAACTCTCAGTATAAAGGTAGGTTCCTGAAAAAAAAAAATGGTTACAAAAATATCTATATATCTACTACAATAATAATACTTTTTGGATATTCTAATATAACTTTGGATCCAGCAAGAAAATTATTTTCATGATTTTCACATGGTTGTAATGTAATTTTGCCTATGATTATCAAATCACTGTTTGGGAATCTAATACATTTTGGGTTACATTTTCTAAAGCAAACCAATATGTTGTGATTGGTTGAATACTTCTTAAACAATGAAAATTGAACCAATGACGTAACATTATATTCATTTTGGTAAATAATTACATTAGATGTATGTTTCATTATAATACTTTATTCTGATTGGCTAACTGCACATCACATGTTATTCCGTAAGCAGTTGCATTGCTCAATACAACTTTTTATTCATGATAACATGTGGTCCAACAATAAAGTGCACAGGTGAATTTAATAAAAAAAATATATAAAATTCGTGTTTTCATGATCATAGCTAAAAAATGTAATTATAAGTATTGAATGCTTCTTTTTGCAACTTTATAGGGTTGTAAAAGCGTTGACCGTGCACACATTTTTAGAATAAAGCGCTTCCACGCTTCATACAAAATGTACTTCGGTCAACGCTTTTACACCCCAATAAATTTACAAAAAGAAGAATTCAATTCTTAAATAAACAATGAGATTACCCATATTCCTTTAGATTCTGAAATGGTGAATTAGCTTTTCATAGTATGTTAATCTCAAGAACTTATATTACCTTGTCGTGATCTTGTTGTGTGGTCTGTAACTGGACCTGTTCCCTTGGAAGCAGTGTGCCTGATGATAGTTTCCAATCAAAGTCATCGGTAATGTCATTAAACCATGACTGACAAATACCATGCTCAAAACTACACCTTCCTTTGTACACTGAGTCACATGTTTCTGCCTGTTAAAAGAGCAAACAAAATAGATTAAAATTTGATATTTCACAAAACAGGCTGAAAATCAATTGAGGATATGAATAACTTTTTAATTATGGTGATAACTTTTTCACTCATCATTCATTTCACATGAAATCAAATAACTAAATAGAGATGATCTAATAAACTAAATGATCTAAACTACTAAAGCATAAATCTAGGGTGTCACTTTTTTCAAATATTCTTGGTAACCAAGTTGTGCTACTCAAATGATAATCCAACACAATATAAAACCTTCAATGACCGTTCTTGTACAATTTTTTCATGTCTTATCTATTGCAAAAGATTTCATGTGTATTTAATTTGTAGTAATTTAGGGTATTTAAATACACGTTTCTTTCTTTCTATATCATAAAAAACTTACATATTCATCACTCTGATCCCCACAATCATCAGCATAATCACAGCGATTATTCTGATCTATACAGTATCCATTAGCACATTTAAATTGTCCAGTCTGACAACCTCCAACAAATGGTTCTGGTGCTGGACAGTTAATAAACTGCACTGTGTCTAGAGAAATATCTCCTTGGAATGAACGTCCACGTCTTGCCTGTATCACAATTTGGAAATTTGATCGTGCTCCAATAAAGACACTTGCATGTTGCCATCTACCAAAATGATCGCCCTCAACAGACCATAAGTGATCTGTTTGATTGTTGAAGAGGGTATACACCTCTAGAGCTCCTACTGATGGTCCATGAATGAAGTAGTACAATCCTAAAGCACACTGGGGTCCAGTCTGACCTATTACTGGTGTGTACAGCTCTGTAGGGCTGTCAAAGGATCCAGGAGAGCTGTCAGCCCACAAGTAATATCCTTGAGTTTGTCCACTCTGGTCCTTGTTTGGTCTAAAGTCTGTACCTTTGATTTTGGTAATTCCTTGGTCTATTTTCCATTTGTAGCTTTGATCTGGTGTAGCAGTTAGTGAGGAGTTGATATTCCAGTTACATAACTCATCAAGTCCAAATCCACAAGAAACCTCCACTGTTTGAAGGAAAAAAATAATAATACACTACCTACTTATTATTAATGTTTGTTTTAAGCAATTATCATTTGATTAATCTCAACATCAACACAAGGATTAATAGACTAACTTAAGTTAACATTTGAGATGGTATTTATATATAAAAAAACACAAAAAAAACCCACAAACAAACAAACCATGAGAAGAATTTTTCATGCCATTCTGTATATGTATAGAAAAAACCTATCCAACATTGTAACTTTTTAGAAAAAGAAAGGAATTTTAAAATGCCTTAATATGGGCTTAAAAACTTAAATGGAAAAATAAAATACTCACCACAATTGAATTCATCTGACCCATCATTGCAGTCTTGTTGGAAATTGCAGACTCTATACTTTGGTATACACTTGTTTGACTGTTGACACTGGAACTGTGTATCAGAATCACACTTAGGTACAGGTGTGGTCACTGCTCCCTGAGAAGGTGTAGGTGTAGTGGCTGGTGGATTGGGCAAGCCTTCCTGGGCAAATTGGCAACCAGGTGTGAAGGTCAAGTCATCAATGGCAATATCACCTAGGTAACTGTCACCAACCTTGGCCTCTATGATAATCTGGAAACTTTGACTGACATTCAGTGGTATCTCATGTCGCTCCCAGTATGCTCCTTGTTCTTGAGCTCTGGTGAAAAGATCTTTGGTCGGTGAGCCAGAGTTGTAGATTCTATAATAAACTGTCAAAGTATTTACATACTGTCCATACATGTAAGAGTAGAATCTCATACTACAATCCTTCCAGTTGTACGGTAGAATGGTTTGGTTATTAACCACGCTTTTTGGTTGAATTTTCTACCAGAAGCCTCCATGTAAATATAGTGACCTTGACTGGTTCCTGTTGTATGATCCCATAAGGGACCAGTATATGAAGTTGATGTTGCTCCAGAAAATAGTGTCCAATCAAAGTCATCATCACCATTACTACTCTGTATTAAGTCACTGAATCCCGTCTCAAAGTTGTATTCCATGTATGTTCCACAATTCAATTCATCTGTTCCATCTCCACAATTGTCAGTCAAGTCACACAAGTAATTCAAACCAATACATGCTTTGTTACCACACGAAAAATGTGTCTGGGTGTTGCAAGTGGAAACTGCTGGTTGCATGCTACAATCTGCAAACTTTATGTCGTCCAGAGCGGTACCTCCACTATATGTAGATGCTGTGTCAGTGAAGAGGAGATTGAATGGTTTGCTACGGTGACCGATACCGACTGTAATTGTATGCCACTGGTCATTTGTTTTGCGTACAAACTTTGATAATCTCCATAATTGTGTTTTAACAGTCCCTTCAACTACATATAGATAAAGTGTCCCAGACTCTGACCATATGCGTAGTATGAAAACATCACTTTACAATCTGCATTAGCTACTGTGTAAGTTGGACTTCTAACTTCAGCTTTTTTGCCACTTGGATGTCCACCAGTTCCGTCATTTATAAACAGGAAGTGACCATTTTGATTTCGTTTAGTAGCATCAACTGCTGGTGCTACAAGTCTTGAAGTGTCACCACCAGTTCCAACTTGCCAATCAAAACCATCTACTTGAGTTTCATTAAAACCACAATTTCCTTGTCCTCCTTCAAATGTACAGTCTGTTGGGCATCTCTTCTCATCACTGCCATCATCACAATCTTTATAGAAATTACAAACTTGTCCATTATTGATACATTTATTATTATCACACTGGAACTGTCCTGCTTGGCAGAGATTTGGTCGTGGTGTGGTCATTGGTTTTACAGATGGAGTGACATACTTGGGTTGACCACATCCTGGTGTAAAACTTATATCATCAATAGCTATGTCACCTGTTACACCTGCTCCAACAATGCCCTCTATGATGACCTGGAATGGCGAATTAGATGTTAATACTACTTCTTTTCTTAACCATTTGTTTCCTTGTTGTGAGGATATAGAAGCAAGCTGTGATTTTCCTGTACTTAGTGTATTTTGATAAACATTTAGAGATCCTATGTTTGATCCGTACATATGATACCAGAACCTCATTGAACACTGACCAGTTGGTGATGGCAAGTACAAACCAATGCTAGCTGTGTCATTCTGCTTTCTAGGTCTAGATGATTCTATATATAGATAATAGCCTGACCTTGAACCTGTCGTATGATCCTGACTTGGACCTGTTCCAGATGAAGAGGTAGGGCCTCTCTTTTTGATCCAATCAAACTGATCATTTTTCAATTGCTGCCAGCCACACATTGTGTATTCAAAGGTACACTGGTTGTATCCAGAACAAAGGGAGTTGATCTCATCTGAACCATCACAACAATCATTCTGAAGGTCACATCTTAAGTTCAATGGGACACAGTTGCCACTAAGACAAGTGTACTGGTTTGCTGTACAAGATCCTGTAGACTGGGGTGTTACACAGTTACTGAACTGAAGATCATCAATTGCAACATATCCAGCTCTTCTTCCATAACTTATGGCTTCTACTATGATGTGAAATTGTTGGGCACAAATAGGTAATGCCACCTGAGCTTGTTGCCATTGTCCATTTTGTTTGTTCAAAGCACTATAATAAAGTGAAAATAATGTGCTTTCTGAGCCACCAGATTGAATTAAAATACGGAATTGTCTAAATCCATGTCCATGAATATTGTACCACAGAGAGAAGTTACACATCTTACCAGCTTGATGATACAAGGGGCTATTGAAACGGAATATATTACTTGTGCCATTGGCTATTTTTTTTGCAACTGCATATCCTCCATTTGTTGTAGTAGGAGAAGTGTGGTCACTGCTTGGGCCAGTATTTTGAGTAGGGTTACCATTACTGGTCACTGTCCAGTTTCCTGGATTACTATTTGTCCAATAACATGTGCTGCCGCTGCTGAATGTACAAGATGAAGGACACATAGATTCATCACTGTTGTCACCACAATCATTCTTAAAGTCACACATCTTGTTGTAATCTATACAATTCTTATTACTACATTGCCACTTGCCCTTTCCACATGGCCCTGGTGGTGTTAAAACATATGGGAGTTTCCCCCTTGGAACCACCTGACATCCTGGAGTGAAGGATACATCATCAATTCCAATGTCACCTTTATAACCTTTACCTCTAACCCCTTCTATTACAACTCTAAATGGTGAGGAACTAGTTAGTGATACTACTGCTCTTATCCAACTGTCAGCTTGAGAACCATTCTTTGTCCAAAGTAAGCTCCTTGGTCCAGTCTCATAATTTTCCACATACAAGTTGAGAGCATTAATATCAGCTCCATACATATGGTAATAAAACCTTATCTTACAATTATTAGAACTTTGAGAGAATACAGGACTCTTTAATCTGGCTGCATCTCCCATTTTCCTTGGAGAAGAGGACTCAATGTAAACATAATGTCCTACAGTGGTTCCATACGTATGATCAGACCCTGGACCAGTACCAGTGGTTGATGTTTTCCCTTGTCCATAACTCCACTGGAAGTTATCTGTATCATCTTGAATCCAATTACAAAGATCTGTTTCAAAATTACAACGTTCAACATAATTTGTACAATTCTTTTCATCTGATTGGTCCCCACAGTCATCTGAATAGTCACATACATAGGATAGATCGACACAAGATTTTCTTGCACATGTAAACTGATTGTTTGTACAGAATGTCGTTGATGGACCCAACCCACAGTTTGTAAAATGGAAGTCATCAACAGCCATATCTACTGTCCCAGAATGCACAGCTTCCAAAACAAGGTAGTATCCAGGTTGTCGTCTGCCAATACCAACGGTTGCCAAATTCCAAGTGTTACCATGATTACCAAAAGCTGACCATACTCTGATCCTGCCAACGTTTGCATTGTATTGAACATTTGCAGGTACCAAGAAGAGTTGAAGTGATCCTGCAGAATTTGTGTTCTTGTAGTAGTAGAAAGTAAGTTGACATAAAGAATTGAGGCTGCCAAATGGTGTTGCAACTAGTACAGCTTTTCCATATGATTGTCCAGTGCCTGCATCCACATACATGTAATTACCAATAGATGATGTGCCGTAGGTGTGGTCTGTCCTAGGACCAGTAGATGTGGATCCATTATGTCTGTCCCATTGATATCTTCCTGAACTCTTGTCTACCCAACCACATGTTGAGAATTGGAAGTTACACTCCTGACATTGAAGTTCATCAGAATTGTCACCACACTGATTGAGGAAATCACATCTTAAAGCAGCGTTGATACATTTGCCATTGGTACATTGGAACTGTCCTGTAGGACATTTACCAGATGGAGCCACTGTTGTCACAGAGCCTGCAGGTACAGTTGATACTGATCCCATGTATGGTCTACAATTTTTGGAAAATGATATATCATCTATGGCAATGTCACTATAAGCTGACTGACCAACAGTTGCCTCTATAATGAACTGAAATGGTGCTGTTGATGAGACAGTGATCTCCCTTCTTTCCCAGTATTCTCCTAGATTTCCTGTTCTCCTGTATCTCAGCAATTGTGCTCCATTTATGACAGTTCTTGTATAAATTGCTAATGTATTAACGTCTTTTCCAAACATGAAGTAATATATTCTCATTGTACAATATGGAGTGTTTGGTACTGCTTGGAAGAATTGACTAGCAAGTCGTGCCTTTTGTCCTGGCTGTCTAGGTGCAGATGTTTCAATATAAAGGTAACGTCCAGAGTTTGTATTCAGTGTGTGATCTCTTGCTGGTCCAGTATTGATTGTTGGAGTGGTTCCTGCTCGCTTTGTCCAATCAAAGTCATCATCCTGTAGTTGTTGGAATTTGCATAAGCCAGTTTCAAAATTGCATCCTGGGTAGGCGCTGCAGGTTGAGATCTGTTCGTCTGTATTGTCACCGCAGTCATCAGTGTAATCACAAACACGATTCTGTGATATACACGATCCTCTCTGACAACGGAAAGTATGAGTTGTATCACATGATGTACTAACGGCAGGAAGTCCACAGCCCTGGAACTGTATGTCATCTATAGCAATATCTCCTTGTGTACTGAATGATCTGCGTGCATCGATAATCATTTGGAAGTTTGTATCAATTCTACCAATTCTGACTATAGCCTGGTTCCATCGGTTGCCTTGATTTCCAGCCAAGTTCCAAAGCCTTGTGTTGGTTGAACTTCCTGATGTTTTGGAGTACACATACAAGTTTCCAATCCCTGTTCCATACATATGATACCAGAATGACATTTGGCAGGTGCTTGCGGCTTGTTTTAACATAGGACTGGTAAAGTATGCATGGTTGTAAAATCCTCCATTACTTGCATCCACATACATGTAATATCCATTTGGTCCATTTGTTGTATGATCTGTTGAAGGTCCAGTGTTGGAATCTGGAGTAGCTCCTCTGAATTTTAACCATGTAAAGGAAGTCTTGGAGCTGTTCGTCCACTTACATGTCTGACCATTTTCAAATGTACAACTATATCCACACTGTGCTTCGTCTCCACCATCAGAACAATCTTGGTTGAAGTCACAAAGTTTGTCACTACTTATACACTGTCTATTTCCACCTGTACATGTGTATGCACATGATGATGCAGTTGTTGTTGGGGGTATTGCTGCACAACTGGAGTCAATAACAGATATATCATCTATAGCAATATCACTTAGGTAACTGCTACCAACAACTGCTTCAATGTAGAGAATGTATCCAACAGATGCTGTGGGTGGTATGGTCACTTGGGCTTGCTTCCATGCAGTACCTTGCTCTCCGGTCAGAGAAAAGACCTTCTGTTTCTGTTGTCTTGGCAACCATTTATAGATATTGAGTGTTCCCATCCCAGAACCATGCATGTTATACCACAATGTTAAACATCTGCTTGAATTAATATTAGGGAACCATGGTGAACTTATGATAGCATTGTCACCAGGCTTTCTTGGTGTTGAAGCTTCTATGTATAGGTATGTTCCATATTGTGTGTTCAAAGTGTGATCAGCTGATGGTCCAGTATTTGAAGTAACAGTTTTACCATGCACTCTCTCCCAGTCAAACTTGTCATTTCTACGGTTTCTCCATTCACAAGTATCATGCTCAAAGTCACAGCTTCCTCTAGGTTGAC
Organism: Mytilus edulis; assembly: GCA_019925275.1. Classification (NCBI taxonomy): domain Eukaryota; kingdom Metazoa; phylum Mollusca; class Bivalvia; order Mytilida; family Mytilidae; genus Mytilus; species Mytilus edulis. The sequence goes on along the minus strand of CM034351.1, from coordinate 88,060,379 downwards.
AGCTTCCTGTTCGTAGCATGATGTCATCCAGTGCAATGTCACCTTGATAGCCATTACCAATAACCCCTTCAAATGTTATCCTATATGGGGTACCACTCTGGATTGTAAGCTGAGCTGGAAACCAGTCAGTTCCATGGTTATGTCCAAATGTCCTCATAGGACGACCTAAGGTAGTGATACCAGCTGGTCTGATGTAGACTTTCAATGCTCCTACATTTCTGCCATACATGTTGTAATAGAAGTTGAGACAAGAGCCACTAGTAGGTGGATAAAGTGGTGAGTCTAGTCGAGCTTTGTCATTCTGATGTCTAGGTAAAGATGACTCAATGTAAATATAAGTTCCTTCATTTGTCTGGAAAGTGTGATCTGCACTTGGTCCAGTTCTATTACTATTAGTCCTTCCTGTATGTAGGGTCCAGTCAAACTGATCACTTTTATCTTGTGTTAACCACAGAGGCCATCTTCAAAATCACATACAGTTGACTGTGGACAATCTCCAGTGTTGAATGTAACATCATCCAGTGCAATGTCCCCACTATAACCAGTTCCAGCCACACCTTCAAACACAAGCTGCTGACCAAGTCCTTGATTTGTTATGTGTACCTGAGCATACTTCCAGTCTAAACCTTGGTTTCCAAGTCGAGTCCACACTTGACTCATCACACCACCATTTCTAGAGTAGACATTCAGTCTATTGACATTAGCACCATACATATTGTACCAAAACTTCAAACACACACCAGATGAACGTATGTTGACATTGGGACTTATTATTCTTGCTGTACTGTTGGCTGCTTTCCCTGATACCTCTATATAAACGTAGTGTCCTGCTGAGTTCTGCAGTGTGTGATCTGATATTGGTCCTGTTTTTGCCGACACCGGTTGCTCCTGTATGCATCGACCAATCAAATGTATCATTTTTATCTTGATTCCATAAACAGATACCATTTTCAAAGTTGCAATCTATAGCTGTTGGTGGGTATGGACTTCTGGATGTAGATGGTGGGTACATTGGAGTAGTTGATGGTGGTATCTGTGAACATCCATATGTTGTAAAACTGACATCATCAATAGCAATGTCTCCAGTATAATTTCCTCCATATACTCCTTCAAAGATCACATTAAACTCTTGTGCAGAAGAAATCGCAACTGTTGACATCATCCATACATTTCCATGGTTACCAGAGGATGACCATATTAAGTTCATAGATGTGGTACCAAATGTCTGTTTGTATAAGTTCAATTTTCCAACACCTGCTCCATACATGTGGTACCAGAACTTCATACAGCCACTGGTTATTGGTTTCATAATATCACTGACCAACCATGCCTTCTCACCAATGGTTCTACCAGTACCTGATGTTTCAATGTACATATAATGACCTTGAACAGTTCCTAGGGTATGATCTACATTAGGTCCAGTCCTAGAACTTCTTGTTCCACCATAATCTCTCTGCCAATCAAAATTATCTCCTACTAAAGCATTGGTCCATCCACAGGTATCCTGTTCAAAATTACATGTTCCTGCAGGAGAACAAGAACCATCAGTAATTACCACATCATCAATGGCAATATCACCCTGGTAACTAAGACCTCTGACCCCTTCAATCAAAACTTTGTAAGGGCCGTAATTGTTTAAGTTGACTTGTCCATGCCTCCAAATGTTTTGCTGGTTTCCTGTCCTTGACCAAATTTGACGGGCTTGTGATCCATTATTTTGGATGTAGATATTCAAAGATCCAATTGTTGTGCCATACATGTGATACCAGAACTGCATACACTTAGCCTGGTATGCCTGTCCTAGAATTGTAGGAGTTGTAAGTACTGCTCTGTTGTTAGGTTGTTGTCCTGAAGTTTCAATATAAGCATAGTGACCTGAGCTGGATCCATATGTATGATCGAATGGGGGACCAGTGCCTCTTGATGTTGTACCATTTACACCTATTGACCAATTGAAATCATCAGCTGTACTCTGTTGCCAATCACAGAAACCACTTTCAAAGTCACATCCTGGTTTTAATGGACAAGGTCCAGCAGTGTAGGTAAGATCATCGATTGCTATATCTCCCTGAGGTCCTTTCCCAACAGTTCCAGTTATAGACATTCTGAAATCTGTTGTTGATTTAATAGTTCTGGTGGCTTGAACCCATTGGTCAGGTTGTGTTCCTGCTTTAGACCAGAAGAGAGACCTTCTTGTTGATGATGTCACAAAAACTTGTAAATTTCCAATAGTAGGCCCATACATGTAGTACCAGAATGAAAGACAATTACCCTGGGCTGGTGTGGGTGGCAACACTGGACTGTCTACTACAGCCCTGTTTCCTCTCTTCCTTGGAGATGATGTTTCAATATATATGTATTGGCCCTTGCCTGATGTATGGTCTGAAGGTGGTCCAGTTCCTGGGGATGGTGTGGAACCACTTTTTAAGGTCCACTGGAAGTCATCATCAATAGCTTGAGTCCAGTTACATATTCCACTATCAAAGTTACAACTAATATTAGGTGGTGCTACATTTTGGTCACAGTTAACAAATGAAATATCATCAATACCTACATCATTTGTAGTGGAGGCTGCAAATGACCTTGCAGGAAGGACACTCAGTTGCATTCTAAATGGAGAAGTGATGGCTCCAAGTTTCTGTCCAATGTATGCCTTTCCTAGGTGCCAGCCTCTTCCTTGGTCACCTCTTATTACATTTAAGTTTGTTATTGTTCCATTTATATTAGCAGAGACAACCAGAGTTCCAACATTTGGACCAAACATGTCATAGTAGAAATACATCTCACAAGTGCTGGCTGATGGGGGAAGCAGTTGACTTTGGAATAACGCCTTACTGAAGAATACTCCTTGTGAACCTTCTACAAATACATAGTATCCAGATGGAGATCCCTTGGTGTGGTCTACTGGGGGTCCAACTATTGCTCCCTGATTTTGAGTAGCTGAGTGTCGACTAAAATTATATCTTCCGTTGCTTAAATCTGTCCAGCCACAAGTTCCAGACTCAAAGTCACATGATCCACAAGCTTTGAAGTTACCTTGTCCGTTTGAACATTGATTAGGTGTCGGCACAGTCGCAGGAATTGTAACAGCTGTTGGGAAGATGACATTTCCTGCCTTGACACATCCTTTACTGAATACCACATCATCTATTGCTATGTCTCCATAGACAAGTCCACCCACTGTTGCCTCAATGATAATCTGGAATGGATACTGACTGATTAGATTTATACTGGCTCTGTCCCATATATCCCCACGATTGCCTGTCTTGGTAAGAAGTTTTGTTACTGGAGTACTGCCACCATTTGTTCTCATGTAAACATTAAGATTACCTACGGATCTTCCATTCATATTAAAATAAAAGACTAGATTACAGACAGATGAAACTGCTTGGAATGGTGTACTTAGAAGTCTAGCTACATCTCCTGGCTTCCTTGGACTTGATGTTTCAATATAAACAAACCCTCCAGTTCTTAGTCCAGAGGTATGGTCTCTGGTAGGTCCAGTGCCTCTTGATGGTGTTGGTGAATTTCTTCTTGTCCAGTCAAAGTTATCTCCCTTGTCCTGACTCCAATCACAAAATGAGTTGCTAAAAGAGCATCGAGATGGGTAACCTGAACATTGTGTTTCATCACTTTGGTCTCCACAGTCATCAGTGAAGTCACAAAGTCGGGTGTTGTCAACACAAGAACCTCTTTGACATCTGAACTGGTTGGTACCACATGATGCTTGTATTGGGGGTAGTCCACAGTTAACAAAGGTTACATCATCAATAGCAATGTCTCCAAGAACTGAAAAACTTCTTCTAGCCATGAACTGTATTATAAAATCTCTCGACTCTCTTCCAATATTTATTGTAGCTTGCTGCCATGCATTTCCCTTATTTCTTGACAAATATTGTAGAACAGTAGATTGACCTTGAATGACCTTGGACACTGTAAGTGTTCCAATAGAACGTCCATACATATGATACCAGAAGGACATCTGGCAGGTTGCTGCTGATTTTCGCAGAGTAGGAGTATGTAAGGTTGCAAATGCATATCTTCTGCCGAAATTTGCATCCACATACATGTAGTAACCCTTTGCTGTTCCTATGGTGTGGTCACTCTGTGGTCCAGTGTTGGCTGTTTCTGTTCCATTGTTATGTCTAGTCCATCTGAAGGATCCGACACTTGAATCAATCCATCCACATTGTGTAGCATCAAACGTACAGTTTCCACAGTTTTTCTCATCATCCCCTTGTGGACAGTCTTTGACAAAGTCACACACTTTAAGGGCTGAGATTGAAGATCCACCAGTACAGGTATACATTTTACTGGTCAGTGGTACTGCAGGACAGAATCCAGTCTGTATGGAGATGTCATCAATAGCTATATCACTAGAATATCCACTTCCAATCACTGCCTCGAAAGCCAATGTGTATTCTTGTGTACTTGTCAAGTTAACCAGTCCCTGGACCCACTTTAGTCCCTGGTCCCCTGTTACAGTAAACAGACTAAAATGTTGATTTGGTACTGTCTGTAAGCCAATCGTATCCTTGTATAGATTTAGTGTTCCCATTGTATTTCCATGCATAAGGTAATAGAATGTAAAACAACTGCCTGCAGTTTTAGGTAGGACTTCTGATCGTAGGCGAGCTTTCTGGCCTGGAAGCTGAGGTTTAGATGACTCAATGTATAGGTAATTTCCTGAAAGAGAAAAGAGTAAAATTGAGAGATTTTTGTTTAAAAAAAAGTATTTTTTGCAATAATAATGTGTCAGATTTTAAGATTTACAGTCAATTCCTTATTATTTGAATAGTTTAAAGTTTGGTTAACAGTTATAAGTGTATGTGTGCTCACATTTATGTCTTTGTTAGAATATTTTTAAAAATGTTTATTTGTGAAGTTTTATTTAAATGCTGTAATGCTGTTCAGATGCTCATGTGGGCAAGCCATAACAAAAATCAACATAGAATGACTAAAATACTCTTTGGAATCTTACCATTCTGGTTGCCTATGGTGTGATCTGCTGTTGGTCCTGTTCCAGAACTAACTGTTCTTCCCTTATGTCTAATCCAATCAAAATCATCTCCTATTATGTCGTTAGACCAAGTACACAGTCCTTTCTCAAAGTTACAGTTACCAGGAGGTGGACATTTGCCATCAATAATGTTGACATCATCAATAGCTATATCACCTGAGTAGGTACGACCACGAACAGCTTCAAACGCAACCTAAAATACAAAAATGTTTGTCATACAAATAGCTTCAAATGTCACCTAAAAATACAAAAATGTTTGACAAATTTATAAATTGAGAAATGATTGCATGGTTTTAATTATTGCCAATAATGTGACTGAATGAGTTTCACGATACGGGAATCTGAAAAAACGGTAAGCGGGATCCGGGATCGGAACCCCCCAATGAGACCCCCATATAACTGCACACAGATTTTCCTGAAATCCCAATAAAAAATCTCCATTATTGCTATTTTGTGCATTTTTCCTTTGATCTTTTTTTACGATAATTTTTCATATCATGCTAATCGCTTGAGATGAAAAATTATTACTAGTAACTAAGGAGGAATGTGGCGTTGCTAATGAAATTGATAGGAAATTGACAACATCATCATAGGTAAAATAGCGATAAACAGATAATCATTGGTCATCTCAACTCTATTGCTTTTCTCGCTTTCGCCGTACCGGCTCAAGCAAGAAAATCAATCTTGTTAAGATGATCCACTATTATCTATAATTCTTCAAAATTCCCAATAATAAAAGTATGCCATTATTCTGAATTTAAAGTATTTTAAAGTGCTAGATGATAAGGCCATCTCTACTAAATAATATGTAGTTAGCTGGCATGAATTATCATTGATATGGTCATATTTATAAACTAACTGTTTACAAAACTTTTGAATTTTTGAAAAATAAGGCTTTTCTACCTCAGGAATAGATTACCTTAGCTGTTTTTGGCCAACATTTTTGAATTTTGGTCCTCTATGCTCTTTAACTTTGTACTTTAATTGGCCTTTTTAACTTTTTTTGGATTCAAGTGTCACTGATGAATCTTTTGTAGACGAAACGTGGGTCTAGAGTGAATACAACAATGTAATCCTGGTATCTGTGATGAGTTAATTTTCAAGAGAGTTGTTTTTGTTTGAAATTTGCCTACACTAAAGAGAGTTAAAAGCTACAACTAAAATATGAATTGAACAAACATATATAAATCTAGTATCTTTTTGGGGGATGCTTTAACTGTTAAGCATTTACCGCATTCTCCTTTAAAAAAATTCCACACCAACTTTTTCTGATATGACATTTGAATATTCATCTCTTACAAAATTAAAATACCTGGAATGTAGAAGCTGTTACTAAATTGACTTGTCCAATTCTCCAGATGTTGCCTTGGTTACCGCTCCTTGTCCAGATTGGTGGTACAAGCTGTCCTTGTTGAAACATTCTGATATTTAATGTGCCTATACCATTTCCATACATGTGATAGTAGAATGTTAAACATTTGCCATTGGTTGCTGGATATTTAGGAGTCAATAGTCTGGCTTTATTACCTGGTAGCCTTGGCCTTGATGACTCAATGTACATGTAGTAACCTTCAAATGCAAAACAAAAGTTTTATATGTAAGCAATTAAAAAAAAAGAAAGAAATAAAAGCAATTCTAAATAAAGTAACTTTCTAACATTTCCAGACACTTGAGTCTTGGGTACATCCTATTGTAAACCAATTAACTTTAGACAAGAGGTGGGTCAGGTTCTTTTACAAAGTTATGTACAGACTATGTTAACAAACTGAAAACTTTAAATATTTCATTAACAAATTAGCAAATAAAGCTCATTCAATTTTAAGGGTTCAATTTGTAAACAGTTATTGTATTGAATATGAGGGATTTTATGTTTCAATGATTTTAGAACTTACCAGCGTTAGTACCATAAGTATGATCAAATGAGGGACCAGTATTAGCTGATGACGTTTTTCCTGATGCTCTTATCCAATCAAAATTAAGTGTATCAGTTGAATCCTGGACATATCCACATAGGTCAACTGTCTCAAAGTCGCAGGTACCTGTTTGAGGAGAAAGCAAGATATTTCATACATGCTGTAAGATTTTTCTAAATATAATATTTATATCATAAATCAAAAAGGCTAATATTGAGGTAATTTATCAAAACTAATATGTTTACAATGTATGTGTGCATATTGGTCTTGACAAATAGTGCTGAAAAAAATAAATAACTGTCCATGAAAAATATATGGTTGCAAAGTTAATCACAGACATTTCAATTTATGAATTTTTAAGTCATAAGAAAATATGTGACAAGACCTGCCAATCAAGTGAATGACAATTTTCAAAATTCTACAATATGGCAGATTAACGGTAGTAAAGAGTGAAGACTATTTATAGTAGACTTACTTGATGGTGGACAAGGTCCGTCATTCATTGATATATCATCTAAAGCCATATCACCTTTGTATCCCAATCCTAACACACCCTCAAAAACAAACTGTAAGAAAAAAAAAGATTTTCACATGAAAAATCATAATAGGCAAAACAATGCAAAAAAGACAATATTATGGTACCACTTCTGTGGAGTCAACATTTGATTATTATTTCATAATTCATAGTAATTTAGGGACTACTATATCAACCAACAAAATTTGCATATAATATAAAAAGCAATAACAGAACTGTTCCTTGGCTTTGATTTTTGGCAAATGTTAATAGTGATTTTGTTTCAAAAATTTATACATTGTAACCTTTTTTTTTGTCAGTTAATCTATATAACAAATTTTACTGCTATAGCATACAGCATAAAAAAAGAAAACATGTTTTAAACTTTCTCTTTTCTTAATTTCTTAAACAAATTTAAACAAAATAATCTGCTAAACAAGAAATACCTGAACAGTTGCCTGAGTCTGGCCTGATACAGATGACAATGCATGTGGGGTCACATAAACTTGTCCATATGCCCATTGGTTGCCTTGATTTCCTTGCTTTGTCCATAATGGTGTTCCAAGAGTTGTCCCTATGAAGAAAAATAACCAATGAATTTTCACTAGACTTTGGTATAGAAACATGGTTACCTGAACTTCAGGTACACAACAATATATCTACATGTACTATATTACTGTAAATTCACAAATTATCGTGTGCATTTATTATTGCGATTTTGTCATTTTAGACTAAAATGCGGTGTTATTTTATTGCAATATTGAGAAAAGTCCTATTTAATTCATATACAAAATTTCAAAATACGAGTTTAAGCCATTATAACCCTGTCACATTCTTCTCAATAATGAATATATCACAATTATTTCTGAATTTACTGGAATCGAAATGTATAATGGATACTCAATGAGGGATATTATATACAATTAAGCCCCTCTCCCCAGACTTGGTAGAAAATATTTGCTGGAAAACAATATTTATTATTTGTATGCATGTTATAATACATGACAAAAAACTAAAAGCTGATGTTGGGTAAACTTGATATAAAAAAACAACTTAACAAAGCAAGTTTACAAAAATAAACATTTAAAGTCTTTTGTTGGATAATATATATAGATCGAAGATTACCTGATTTAGCATAGAAGTTCATGAGATATATATTTTCTCCGTACATATGGTACCAAAACTTGACACACTTCCCACTGTCCATCATGAACACGCTTGGACTTATGATTCTGGCCGTATCATTTCGTTTTCTTCCTGATGACTCGGTGTAAATATAGTACCCTGCAAAGTATACACAAACATTTTACAGTATATTATTTAAAAAATCCTAAAATGTTTCAATCATACCAACTGTTTAAATAACTGTAAAAGAGTTATTCAAAAGGTTTAATACTGTAAGGAGCAAAATTGATTAGTTCAGAGAAAACCAAATTTCCCTTTTTCAGTGACACTTAAAATTGAGAGAATGAAAAATTGTCTTTGTGAAAAAATGTTTGTTGCTATAGTAAGGAATGTTAAACACAATAAAGGAATTATTACGATTGTAAAATATTCAAAAGTTAGTAAATGAACTCTCTATTCTATGGGATAATATCTAAATGTTACCTGCTGATCTCTGTGTACTATAAGATAATATTTTAATGTTACCTGCTGAACTCTGTGTACTATGGTCATATGGAGGACCTGTTGAGACTGAAGTAGTAGTTCCTCTTTTTATTGTCCACTGGAACTGATCTGTTTGGTCTTGAGTCCATTGACAAATGTTATTACCATCAAAGTTACAGTCAACATTTGTTGGTGCTGAAAAAAAACAATTAGTAATCATTGAAAAATAAACAGAGAACACTAATTTTTTGTATTCTCAAGTTCTAAGTAATAGTTATTCCCCCTGCAGATAGAGATCAACAATTTCCGCACCTTAAAAATTTGCAATAAATTTTTGAGGGATCTATAGGTAGCTTGTTCTCACGGCCAAATTTCAGCCCTATCATAAATTTGTCTTCTTATACTGATAAACATTTTACGGTCAAACTATGTTCTTTTTCAATGATATAACACTTAAAATAATCTATACAATAGAAAAAATAAGAATGTGTCACAGATGCCCCATCCACACTATCATTTTGTATGTTCAGTGGACCTTGAAAATAGGGTAAAAACTCTAATATGGCATTAAAATTAGAAAGATCATATCATAGGGAATATGTGTCCCAATGATCAAATTGATTGGACTTCAACATCATCAATCAAAGCGCTGTAAGCACTGTAGGCAGTTAACCAAAAACCAAAGCAAACATAACAAGAGGCTGTCACAACGACAGCAAACCGGATTTATTAACATTTATTTGTCTCCTGGCAATATAACAAGAACCATAACTGATGAACGGTGAAAGTGAAAATCTTCAATATCAAATTTGACCTGCATTTTATCATCAGTATCAACATATTAAAATTTGAAAGAGCTTAGGTTGAATGATTCATGCGTAAATGCAACAACACGAATGGAAACGACATTTTTTGATCTTTCAAGAACCATAACTCCTGGACGGTAAAAGTCAAAATCGACATTATTGAACTTGACCTCCATTTTGTCATCAGTAACAACATATTAAAATTTGAAAAGCTTTGGTTGAACAGTTCATGAGTAAATGCAACAACATGACTGGAAACGCCATTTTTCAATCTTTCAAGAACCATAACTCCTGAACGGTAAAAGTCAAAATCGTCATTCTTGAACTTGACCTCCATTTTGTCATCAGTAACAACATATTAAAATTTGAGAAACTTTGATTGAACAGTTCATGCGTAAATGCACGGACACGACTGGAAACGCCATATTTCAATCTTTCAAGAACCATAACTCCTGAACGGTAAAAGTCAAAATCGTCATTCTTGATCTTGACCTCCATTTTTTCATCAGTAACAACATATTAAAATTTGGGAAGCTTTGGTTGAACAGTTCATGCGTAAATGCACGGACACGACTGGAAACGCCATTTTTCAGCCTTTCAAGAATCATAACTCCTTAACAGTAAAAGTCAAAATCGTCATTCTTGAACTTGACCTTCATTTTGTTGTCAGTAACAACATATTAAAATTTTAAAAGCTTTGGATGCACGGTTCATGAGAAAATGCATCTCAATCTTTTACAAGTTCTCAAAACACACACAAGAGGGTGTGGGGTGACCCTAGGGACTACCCCTATTTTTCATTTGATTTTTTATATTGTCCCATACATGAATATATAGGGTTTATGGGTGGGGATCTCGACCGTTATCAAGTTTTCAAACAGGAGGGGGTGGGGACCCCAGTGACTTCCCCTATATTTCATTTGATTTGTTATATTGTCCAATACATGAATATGTATGGTTGAGGGGTGGGGATCTCATCTGTTTCTAAGTTATCAAACAGGAGTGGGTAGGGTGACCCTAAGGACTCTCCCTATATTTCATTTGATTAGTTCTCATACATGAATATATATGGTTTATGTTAAAGGTGGGGATCTTGACTGTTTCCAATTTCTCAATCAGGTGACTGCAGGGACTCCCCCTATATTTCATTTAATTTAGAGTTGAGGATCCTAACTGTTTCAAAATTCTTAAACATAGGGGTAGGGTGACCACAGGGACTTCCCCTATATTTCATTTGATTTGTTATATAGTCTTATACATGAGTATATATCATTTATATGGTTAAGGGGTGATGATCTCGAATTTTTCCAAGTTCTCAAAGAGGAGGGTGTACAGTGACCATAGGGACCCCCTTATAATTCATTTGATTTGTAATATTGTCCCATACATAAATATATATTGTTTAAGATTGTGGATCTCGACCGTTATAAATTCTCAAACAGAAAGGGGTAGTCAGAGTGGCTCAACGAACTCCACCTATATTTCATATGATTTGTTATATTGTCCCATACATGAATATATATGGTTTAGGGGTGGGGATCTTGACCATTACCAAGTTTTTGTCATTTTGGTCTCTTGTGGATAGTTGTCTCATTGGCAATCATACCACATCTTTTTTTTTTTATATATATTAAAAAACTTCCAGCTATTTTAACTGACCTATCAAAATTGAGAAGAAAAAAATATCCCTTGAAATTGCAGTAATATGTTTAACTTGAAAAGCATTTAACATTCATTACCAACATTTACCACTGATAAAAAAAATTATACTGTTACCAGGAACATATATATTGTAAGATACTGTTCCCAGCTGTCACATTGTATTGGATTTTGACATTAAAATTGGTGTACAAAATATTTTCTGCTTTTTCTTTCTTTTACATATATCTTTTGGTTTTAAATTCTAGTGTTTATATTTATTTACCACGCATAGATGTATTTTGTCACCTGTCTGGATTTTTTTAGTTGATAGCCAAAACCCGGGATTACCCTTATCCGCTTCCGGAATCGGATCCGATATTGTAATCTCGCGGCAGCCATTTTGTTTTCAATGTTGTTTTTGACAGATAGTGAGATACGATTTTACTCGGATTTACACATTATTTATCGGCGATTTTCTGTATAAAGCTAGCGGTTGAACAAATTGAACATCGCTGCCATGAATGGTAATGATGAAAATAAGTTTGAGATAGTTTATTAGGAAACTTCGGTAAAAATGTTTGCAAAGTTATTTTTTTTATTTTCTTTCAAGGTCCGTCGGGCGTAGCTAGTAACCAAGTAGATAGTCCGACTGCAAAAGTGGAAGGTCGCAGACCTCGGACCACCGCTAATTTGAACCCCTGCGTCCAAATTGAAAAGATACGAAAATTTCGTCTTCTAATTCAAAATTGCCGCCAACAGCGTGATCAGTTGAACTACTGACGTATATATATACGTAGTTAACTACGTATTGACGACAAACAATATTCCTACGACTTTTGTAATTAGGGAAATCTTAACTACTTGTCTTTAGAGATTTTCGGCGATTAAATATTTCATACATTTGTTCTTTGACATCTTAGCCAAAAGCTCAGGGGATAATAAACTACATAAGGATTCCTAATGTGCTCTACTTCCTATGTGCAACTTCAAAACTTTTGGGAAAATCGACGATCATTTAAGTTTTTTATGGTCATATTTTTTGTAATCCAGAATGAAAAGTATGAAAAAACTGTCCAATAAGTCATAAATAATATAGTAGCCAGCTAGATGATAACAATGGCACGTATTTCAGCATTTATTGGGTAGCACACAAATCCAGGGCGCTCGCATAAGGCAGCTTAACTGCCTAAAAACTACCTCAACTAAAAACTTTAACCTGAAGCGGGACAGATGGATGAACAGACCAACAAATGGACGCACAGACCAGAAAACAAACTGCAAACCAACTTATTTTCGCGAGCAATTTATTTTTCGTGACTTTTGCGAGTAGAAAAATAACGTGAATATAAATTGTTGCGAATATGTTAAACTTTGATCTTTCCTTAATGAACTTCATCAAGTAAATAAAAAAATCACGATATTAAATAGCCGTGAAGTGGTCAAGAAAGGGTAAAACGCTAAATATAGAATCCGCAAAAATAAGTTGGTTTACAGAAATGCCCATAAAAGGGGCATAATAAATGGGGCATAAGAACTTATAAAACTAGCATCTGTGTCCCTGAATGCAAGAAATTAAATTATGTTACAATGCTGTATCTTTTACTGTATAGGAATACGTTACGTTGATCTTACCATATGTAACAGTGGTTCCTGGCATCATGGTTGTTGTGGCAACAGTCTGGTTACAGAATCCAGTATGGACCTGAATGTCGTCAATAGCAATATCACCTGCATATCCTCCTCCAACTTCTCCATCAAAGGTCACCTTCAAAATAAAATTGATAATAGTATTATCAAGAAGGCAACACAATGAGAAGGAAATATTTTAAAATTCAACTTTTAACATTCTCATTGAACTAAAGAATGAAAATGAGATTATTTTTGTTTATTTCCTTAATTCAACTAAGACTAACATGACTTTTTTCAGTAAATAAGTGAGAAGTTAGTTACTATTTCAAAACATAGCAATTTGTTGAAAACTTTTATTTAAATTCTTCAAGATTGATAACTTAAATTTTTTTTTAAAGTGTTGCATTTGTTGTTAAGCTAAGAAAAAAGTGGCAAAATAAATCTGTTTTCATTCAACATGTTGAAAAATTAAAATCCCTATGCAGGAAGTTGGTGTATAAGAACTTCATAAAAGTTATGTAGCCTTGTGCTTGTTTTTTTTTTTTTATAGAAATCTCCCTGTCACATCATTGACAGATAGGTTATGGAAACCTTACCTGCCACATTTTTGACGGACTTGTGATGTAGACTTGTGATTGTTTCCATATATTTCCTTGGTTTCCTGTGGCATTCCATAACATAAGTGTTTGAGTCTGATCTGGTTTGTAAAGTCTTAATGATCCAATATCTATAATAACAAGTTTTAACTCAATTTGATTGTGTACAATATAAGGCTAATTCTTTTGTTCATTTCAGAAAAAAAGAAAGGATATGAGATACCAGTCCATGACATGACAATCAGTACATGTACAGCAAAAAAAAAGCAAAGGAACAGGGCTTTTTAAGGATCTATTTTTAAAAGAGAGTATAATCAACAAAATAATTCAAGATTTACCATTGGAATGACTTTTTTAAATAGATAACATTTGACTTTCTATCGACCCTTTAAGTCCTTCATTGGAATTAACAACTTGATACATAAGTTAGAGGCCATCATGTTGCTAGCACCACTGCACAGGTTTTTTTGTGTGTTTTATCATAACCAGTTTGTCTAGATGGGCAAAGCAGAAGATTTTTGTACCCACCAAATTTTGTGCACATATACTGTTTCAAGTCAGGCTATCTTGACCTGTAGTTGCTTGTCTATTTGTTTTTGCAAGTCTGTCTTTTTTCCAGAGAAGAGCCAGGTGATTGATGTATTATCTATTTGGTATGTGTTCCCCCTTTTTTAAGTATGATTCTTACCTGCTCCATACATGTGATACCAGAAAGAGAAGCAGGAACCAGTTGTTTGGGGGAAATATTGACTGTAGAACCAGGCTCTATCTCCCTTGGTACGACCTGATGATTCAATGAACATGTAGAATCCTTGATCTGTGCCTGTCGTGTGATCAACTGATGGTCCAGTATTAGGGGTCAAAGTTCCTCCTGTTGATCTTAACCAATCAAACTGATCACCAACACGTGTGTTCAGATAACCACAAGTGTCAGATTCGAAATCACAATTTCCAGGTGCTGGGCAAGCTCCCGGTAACACAGCCAAATCATCAACAGCTATATCTCCTTGGTAACCATTACCCATAACTCCTTCCAGGATGATCTACAAATGTTGCTTTATATTAGCTGTCTGGATCAATCATTTTTATTGATAGAATATCATCATTCTAGGAATTCATTAATATTGATTGATTTCATGGATTGGGGTTAACCAAGAATTTAAGTGACCAAAAGACAAATGAGTCAGGACAATATGGCCCATATTTGGCTATAAATGTCTTCAATTTCCAATTACAGGATCAAAGTTGTAAATAGTTTTGGAAAATATAAAACAAAATTCACATATGATGCATAACCATTGTAGGAAATAAACCATGAGGAAATCAGTATATTAAAAATAACCACTTTATGTTGGATTTGAAAAGAATGGTTAAACCTAACTAACAACTTGATAAGTATAGTGGAAAAATATAAATACATATAAGAACGCTTCTCTTAAATCATTTTGTTGTTATTTAACTGTGGCCAATGTTTCCCCCAAAAAATTAAAAAATGTGAAAATATAACTCATTTTTCTTAATTTAGTAAAATATCTATCATTTACCTGATATTGCTGAGTTGGATTGAGTTGAACAGTAGCATAATACCAGAGATCTGGTTGATTTCCTTGTTGTACCCATACCAGCTTGTCATTGGAGTTCTGTTGTCTGATGTAAACGTTTAACTTGCCAATACTAACACCATGCATGTGATACCAGAAAGTCAGACATTCCTTTCCACTTTTTGGGTCCGGAAGAAACAAAGGACTATTAAGGCGAGCTTTATCTCCTATTCGTCTTGGTGATGAAGCCTCAGTGTATATGTAATAACCTTTGAATAAATTGAGATTTTATTTACATATGTGCTACTTTGAAAGGTAAAGAGGAATTCAATAATTAATAAAAAGTTTTTTCTTGAATTTGAAGAGACATCAAAGAGTGATTCTTAGAGATCGAATTCAGTATAAAAAGTTATATAGATTCATTCTTTGGAACATCATTTTATGAACTGAATTTTGGTTTCATTTATATTCATGGCTACTAATTTTTATGGTTTGAAGATAAATAGCATTTTCTAGGATTTTGGATTTCATTGGTTTTACACTTTGTACATACAAATTATAGGAAAGGAGTAGGGGCATTAAGGCCTGGTTTTGGCCCAAGAAAATAAAATGTTTGATAACTTTTTCAAATTGGAACATAATCTTTAGAAATGCACAGGGTCAAGAAATATAAATGAAAAACATTAAGATTCTTATGTGATGACGTCACAATTACGTCATAATATATACTGTTTTCACAAAAACGATGAAAATTCAGAATTTATGCAGTTTTCAATCTTTATTTCTGTTGTGGAAACATCGTGCGCAGCCAAGAAACAACAAAATAATTTAACTGAAGCTTTATCATTACTATTGACAAAATCTCACCAAATATAAAGTTGTTTCTTGCGTGCGCACATACTTTTCCAATCGAAAATATACTTAAAAATTTGATGAAAAACAAGGAAAATCACAAAATTTTACAAAATAGGCAAATTAAGGCATGATTTGTTGCAATGTTAACTTGTTTAATGTCCAAAATTATTTAGTTTTTCTGAATACCTTCTACCTGAGATACTTTTCAGTAATTTTAAAATATGTATGATAACTTTTAAATTTGCAGTAATTTTTGGGCCAAATAAGGGCCTTATTGCCCCTACTCCTTTATACTTTGTTGAAACTTTGTGATCTTCTTTTCCACATGAAATCAGCAAAAACTGGTATTCCATGAATAATAATCCCATTACAGTTTTTAAAGGGAGAATAATATTTGATGTACAAATAAGCCTCAAAAACATAAAAATTGTTCTGCATTGACAATAAACTTTCACAGTGAAAACAAGATACTTACCATACTGGCTTTCAGTTGTGTGGTCATACAATGGCCCGGTTCCAGTAGAACTGGTACCATTCCTATCCCTCTTCCAATCAAACTGATCTGATGATAATTCCTGTGTCCAATCACAGATATCTGCTTCAAAGTCACAGAGTCCTGCAGTAAACACAATGTCATTAAATGTCTGAATAAAACAACATTGTGTATAAAATTTGTTTTATTTATAAATATGATATCACCTTGTAATATATACCTCATGTGGTTTGATTGTCAATTGGAACAACTACCCAACAGAGATTAAAGGTTGTGGATTTAGTCAAGCCACTTTCATATGCTTTGACTTCTTCATAAAGACTTTTCTTGTAATGTTCTTGATTTAAAATATTAACAATGAAATTCTGTAAATGAAATGTGGAATGTGACACAGATGATGCTCCCACTAGCATACAATATCATAAAGTGAAATAACCAAAGAACAGTAAAAGTGAACCTACCAAAATTTGTACTTTTTGAGGTAATAAACATTGCATATAAGATTCATAACAACTTAAGTTACTGAACAGAAACCAATTTCAGGATGTAAGAAATTAACCAGGGTAAAACTTAATTCCCAATGACCTTACAGCATGAGCATAACAATATCTTGGAATTATTTTTTTCATATGATATCTCAATTTATCAAAACTTACAAATTTGAATTATACAAATCAATAAAGGGTCTATAGAAGTTTTAATTACTTGTTGGTGGACACTGGTCATTAACCATGCTGATATCGTCCAAAGCTATGTCTCCTTGCCAACTAAGACCTACAACACCTTCAAACAGGATCTGTAAAAAATGTTGATATAGTTACATAGTCATCAACATCAAAAATAAGATATGTAAAGTAGACAGGTTACTGTAATTACAAAGTCATCATGTAAACTTACATACACAAGACCAAAGATAAGATATGTAAAGTAAAGATGCATATGGCATGAAGTGTTTTTTCTTCTGTTTTACATGAATTTGAAAAAAATACTTATCCCAAAAGAATTTAAACACGAATCAATGCTTTATATTCATTTTTGCAGTTCTATATAAACGGTATTTGGTGTTAAGAACTATTAGTTGATTGACCTCTATTAAGTGTGTACTATTAAGATTGACCTCTATTTAGTGTGTACTATTAAGATTGACTTCTATTTAGTGTGAACTATTAAGATTGACCTCTATTTAGTGTGTACTATTAAGATTGACCTCTATTTAGTGTGTACTATTAAGATTGACCTCTATTTAGTGTGTACTATTAAGATTGACTTCTATTTATTGTGCACTATTAAGATTGACCTCTATTTAGTGTGTACTATTAAGACTGACCTCTATTTAGTGTGTCTATTAAGATTGACCTCTATTTAGTGTGTACTATTAAGATTGACCTCTTTTTGTTGTATACTATTAAGATTGACCTCTATTTAGTGTGTCTATTAAGATTGACCTCTATTAAGTGTGTACTATTAAGATTGACTTCTATTTAGTGTGTACTATTAAGATTGACCTCAATTTAGTGTGTACTATTAAGATTGACCTCTATTTAGTGTATACTATTAAGATTGACCTCTAATTAGTGTGTACTATTAAGATTGACCTCTATTTAGTGTGTACTATTAAGATTGACCTCTATTTAGTGTGTACTATTAAGATTGACCTCTATTTAGTGTGTCTATTAAGATTGACCTCTATTTAGTGTGTACTATTAAGATTGACCTCTATTTAGTGTGTACTATTAAGATTGACCTCTATTTAGTGTGTACTATTAAGATTGACCTCTATTTCTTGTTTACTATTAAGCATACAAACCTTAAATGGCGTTCTACTGGTAACTGTCCTGGTGGCTTTTCTCCATACATTTCCTTGTGTTTTAGATGTGGTCCAGATCATTGACTTGTTTCCATCAGTAGTTTGTTGGTAGACATTCAGCGTGTTGACATGGGCACCAAACATGTGATACCAGAATGTTAAACATACACCGTTTGCTTGAGGTTGCTGGATACCAGTAGATAATACAGCTCTGTCACCCTGATGTCTGGGTGAGGAAGTCTCAATATAGATATAATATCCTAAATGTAAAAAAAAATGTTTAAACCCACAAATAACTTAAGATCTCAGAAAGTATATACACTGAGTAATGCCCCAAAATAAATTATTGATACTACAAGCTAATCAATTTTTGTAACTTTGCTTATTTGAATACCACAAATATAAATGGCCAACAAAAAGCATACTGCACTTAATACATATTGTAGTTTGTAAAAAAAAATGCCATTTCAACCGAAACTTTCGGGACAATTTTCTCTATTACAGTGCAACAAGGCTTCAGTTAAATAGATACTTCTGTATTTAAAAATGGAATTAACTATGGAACCATCTTCATAACACATTCCATAGAAATATTAGAAGACAACGTTAAAAACTTGTGTTGAATTCATTTGTCATTTTGAATAATAAAACATGTTTAAACTGTTTCATTGACTGAAATTAAAATAAACTATCATTAACTGTCATGTTGAAGAAGAAAACCAATTTCAGACTTGAACAATTATAAGATTGACAAATTAAGATTATGATTGATTGATTGATGAGGGGATAGGACCTTTATTGAGACTCCGTGATTGGGTGTTTTTAAAGTCGGGATTTCGGGATTGACCCTTTCGGGATACCAGAATTCTTTTTAAAATTTTGGGATGTCAGGATTTAATTTAAATCTGGGACTTCGGGATTTCGTGTTTTTAAGCCTGGGATTTCGGGATCTGGACCCCTCCTCAAATTCACAACCTCAGTTTTGACTGGCTAGTGATTACAGTAGTAGAACTACTTAGACCACTTGGCCTTGAAGGCCCCCCGTCCCCCCCCCCCCCACCTGGACAAGTTAAGATGCATGCATTATCCTCATTTCACCTGTTCCAGTTGTGTGATCTCTATCTGGACCAGTCCCTCTGGTTGGTGAAGCTTGATTAGTTCTAGTCCAATCAAAGTCATCCTTTGTATCTTGGAAATATCCACAGAAATCAGATTCAAATGTACAGTTCAAAGCTACAAAACAAATATTTCAGCAGTTAATTTTCAGTAGGAGATATAGAACTACTTTTACACTATGGAATAAAAAGACATTATGAAAAATTGAAAATCAATTAAATAGATACGACTAGAAATTAAAATAAATAACAATTTCTGTGTAATGTCAATCAACAGAAACACCTAAAAGTACTGTAGAAAATCAGGAGGAATTCTAAACAACTAAAATAAAACTATATCCATATTTGGAAGTAGAGTTCCTGACTATGCAGTATGGACTTTGCTCAAAGAGCTTGTCTAAAGTTATGATCTAAGTAAGTGATTGTCATTTTTATAATTGCTTTTCATCCCTTTTGAATTTAATATTTATTAATAAAATTAAAAATAAAATGGAAAGGTCTAAAGAAATTGTTTCTAGCTTTATTAGACTCTGAGTAAATAATTATGCACAGCTGGAAAAGTGGTGTGAATATTTTCCTTTCCTTCAATCGACCTTGATGGGATGTCTGTTGATCTCTAGAGGTCTTTTATATTAACCTGCGTTGTTGGATTACTGTCACATTATCATTTACCCCTTTGTTCATCTTTCCATAAGTATTATAAATGCTTTTGCAGCATATGTATTTTTTTTTATTAAAGAGATGATTCTGAACAGTAAAACATGTTTATATATTATGTTTTTCATACTTTTATCCGTGAAGATTTGTGTGGGACTGCAGTCTACAAATTTGACATCATCAATGGCTATATCTGCATTGGGTACATTAGACAAGGAACCAAAGCCTTTGTTAGGGAAGGCTTGGAATCTTAGCTGTAAAACAAAAATATGTTTAAAAATCACCTTTGTTTCTGTTTTATGTGTTAATATTCAATTACAAGAAAGCAATTAAAACTCAATACATTATTCCTTTTAATTGTCCATATCTATAAATAAACAATACTATCACATTGTTTTTTAAATTTAAAAAATGAAGTAAAATTTTTACATGCAAAAAGTGCTGACAATATAATTAAGATATACAATAAGAGTTTGAAATGTATACATTAATTTATTATTTTATAATTGAATTTAAAAAAATGCATTCATACATATAGTGTGCATCAACAATGTACAGCCTCATTTTCAGACTGCTGAACTTTCACCCTTTAAACTAACCTTGTAACCTGCTGAAAGTTGACCAATGTCTGCTGAGGCATTCTTCCATCCACTGCCTTGGGAACCAGTCTTGTACCAAATCAGAGTTCTTTGAGTAGGTTTATTAGAGTTGATAACATAAAGTTGAACATTGCCTGTATCATAACAATATCAACATATACTGTAAATTCAGAAATTATTGCGAGGTTTTTATGATTGCAAAAAAAGTGACAGTGTTAAAGTCACAATAATTTAAAGTCACATTTTGAAATTTTTTTTATGGATTAAACATGATAATCAATATCGCAAAAATTAAAATCGCATTCATGTCCAAAATGACAAAATCGTAATAATATATGCACGCAATAATTTCTGAATTTACAGTAATGTTTTTGACTGATGTTATTCAAATTACTGTAAACTCAAAAATTTTAGTGTGCATTAATTTTTGTGATTGTTGAAACATGATACAAAACTCAAATAATAATGATTTCAGAAAATGTTGCATTCAAAAGTATCTGATTGAAAATCACATCCACAGTAAACACAGACTTGTAAGTTGTAAAAACTTTAATTCAATTACCTGCCAAAGCCCCATTCATATTGAACCAAAATGTGATATGACAACTTGCTGCAGTGGCTTGGAATACAGGTGTGTCCAGGTAGGCTCTGCTGAAAAAGGTACCAGTAGATCCCTCCACCAACATGTAATGTCCTGAAAGTTAAACATTCCAGATATAACATTATAAAACTGATTCTATCAGAATTTGTTTGATGGTAAATTCCTGATCTTTTGAAATCTTTAAAAAACTTCGGCTGTTTTATTACAGTTTTTAAGGTAGTACTAAACACCTCGACTTTAAAAGTTAATTTGGCTCTTTTACCTTTCATAAAATTTTGACAAAATATTATATGCTTTGACCCTTTGATAAAAATATAAAGTTTTTTAAAAAACTTGACCCACAAGCTATATTGGAAAATTTTCATTAGATATATAGCAGTTTGACAAACACAAATTATGATCACTGAAAAGCTTAATCTTTCCTTAACAATAGAAAATGATTAAAACGTTCAGTTGATTATTACAGAGTTATCTCCCTGTAGTGTTATATACAATCTTAAATAAAAGAATTTGCCCAATCAGGTTAATAAAAGCTAAGCATACCATGTACTATCATACTGACCTTGTGCATTATTTGTGGTGTGATCACTTGATGGGCCTCCTGTTCCTGGAGAAGAACCTTGGAAGATATGCCAATTGTAACGTCCAGTACTGGAATCTTGCCAGCCACATTGATTTTTCTCAAAGTTACATGATCCTGTATACAAATACTTTATTAAAATGTATGAATTTTATTTCTTTAAAAACATAAAAATATCTAACTTACATTTTCAACAATATCTCTCTTACATATTGTACAATTGAATGTATTGAAATATATTCAAAAATGAATTGAACTAGAATTACATTTTGTTTTATCTAAAGAAAATCTATTCTAAATAATATCATAATAAATGATAGTAAGGGAACAGTCAATAAACATGGAGAGACAACCATCTTCAATTACAAATCCATAAACAAAGGAGTACACACATCTTCAGTTTATCTTGTCTGAGTTATTGAAATGTCATATTGGATAATTTGTAGTAAACAAGGAGAAGAAAACAATCTTCTTAGTTGGTAAAATGTCATTTTTCAGTTATTTGTAATAAATAAGGGGAGACACCCATCTTCTGAGTTAGTGTAATGTCATATTGGGTAATTCATAATAAACAAGGGGGAGACACCCATCTTCTGAGTTAGTGAAATGTCACATTGGGTAATTCATAATAAACAAGGGTGAGACACCCATCTTCTGAGTTAGTGAAATGTCATATTGGGTAATTTGTAATAAACAAGGGGAGACACAAATCTTCCGAGTTAGTGAGATGTCATTTTTCAGTTATTTGTAATAAGCAAGGGGGAGAAAACCATCTTCTGAGTTAGTGAAATGTCATTTTGGGTAATTTACAAGGGGGAGTGAACCATCTTCTGAGTGAGTTATGTCATTTTTCAATTATTTGTAATAAACAAGGGGAGACAACCATCTTCTGACTAAGTGAAATGTCGTTTTTCAGTAATTTGTTATAAACAAGGGGGGGACAACCATCTTCTAAGTTAGCGAAATGTAATTTTTCAGTTATTTGTAATAAGCAAAGGGGAGTGAACCATCTTGGGAGTAATTAAAATGTTAAATTGTGTAATTTGTATTATTCAAAGGGAGACAACTTACCACAGTTAGCTTCATCAGATTTGTCTGCACACTGGTATGTAAAATCACACAATTGGAAATTAGGTATACATTTTGTTCCAGTGACACACTGAGTACTGTTAGCTCCACATGGATTAGGAGTGGTTGCTGGTCCTGGGGTGCCAGTTGGTATTGTACCTGCTAAAATGATAAAGAAATACAATGAAATGAATTGGAATGAAATGTTTTTGAAAAAAAGTTTCTTTTAAGCTCTGAATACAAATATATTTCATTGAGACTATTTTTTTTTTTTAATATAAGATGGAATTCACATTTTATTTGTAAACAAGAACGTGTCCAAAGTACAGGGATGCCCTACTAGCACTATAATTTTCCATGTTTAGTGGACCGTAAAGTTGGGGTCAAAACTTTTAATTTGGCATTAAAATTAGAAACACAATATCATGGGGAACATGTGTACTAAGTTTCAAGTTGATTGGACTTTAACTTCATCAAAAACTACCTTGACCAAAAACTTTAACCTAATGTGGGACGAACGGACAGATGAACAGACGGATGGAGGCACAGACCAGAAAACATAATGCCCCTCTACTAATAAATAAAGTATTCTTTTGGTCCTTCTTCTTGTTACAGTTTGTCAACTTTGTACATGTGAAAGGTTTTTGATTTTCTTTAAATTTGGACTAGATCACCAACAACAAAACAATTTTTCTACAAATTTTGATATGGTGCACTCAAAAAAATGGTTGACCATTTTTTCACAATTTTTTGAGAGGAAGGATTACAAATTTGTACCTTCCATAAAATATATTTTTTCTATATTTACCTGCAACCAGCATACATCCATCAGAGAATGATAAATCATCAATAGCTATATCTCCTTTGTAACTACTACCGACCACACCTTCTACTAATACCTGAAAAATGGAAAGAAATAAACATGAAGGAAATCATCGTCATATAAAAAATAAATCTACAAAAGAAACACAGCTTGTTTGTTCATATATAAATTAATACAGTGTACTAAAAAATAAGATTTTTTGGGAGAATTTCAGCACACTCAACTGTCGTTCTTCTCAAACAAATAACTTTAACATGTTAAGGTGAGATTCAAATAAGAATATGTTGATAAGAAATGTATGGATGGACCCCTGGGGGTTACTTTCTATATTTTTAATGGTATGAGTTTGCCGCAAAACAGGGTTGTTTTTTCATGCCCTGCTGGTTAGAATAGGGTCCCATATTTAAGACCTGCTGGTGAGAACAAGGTCATTTTTAGACAAAGTATTTGTCTAGAACAGGACTGTTTTTTTTAACTGTTTAAGATACAGTCTAGGACCTGAATCTAAAACAGCATCTATCTTATACAGTCTAGAACAGGGTATACATCTTCTGAGCGTGTCTAGAACAGGGTATGTTTTCAATATTTCTGTTTAGAACAGAGAATGTTTTTCAATGTTTTCTTGTTAGAACAGGGTATGACTTGAAAAGTGCTGTGGGCACAGTTATACCCAAAAGGAGAGTCAGTACCCTCCCCCCCCCCCACCCGGGGGATGGACTAATGGACAGGCGAATAAACTGACAGAAAAAATAACATACACACACTTTCAACAGCAGTCAGAGAATTAAAAAAAATTCAGAGTTGTAGCTTTATGAATAATGCATGTTAAATGAAGTTAATTGAATTCACAATGATCTAACCTGGAATGGATTGTTTTCTAGTATCTGTATATCTCTCCTTTCAAAGAAATCTCCAACATTTCCAGACTTGGTCCATATCTTTTTGAGTGGTCCTCCAACAGCTGTTCTTGTGTAGACATTCAGTGTTCCAATTCCACTTCCAAACATGTGGTAGTATAGTCGGAACTGTAATCAAAGACAATAATTATATGATAGAAAACGATATGGAGTTATATGACACAAAATGAGTACATGTACAGCAAAAAAACAGAAAAGGCATAGGAGCAGGACTTTTTTTCCTTGAGACTGCCTCAATTCTATATGGCTAACTTAAAAAACAAAGTGAACTTTGTACAAATAGAAATATAAATCTTGATTTGATTATGATATTTATCCATTAAAAATAGCTCACTCTTAAAATTTAACTGAGAGTATTGATCGAATTGTCATAATTACATTATAATAGGTTATTCTGATTGGCTACACTGCAATCTCGCGTTATTCCTTAATCAATATCATTACACAATAAAATTTATCATTCATGTTGACACAGGTCCCACAAAAAGTGCACAGGTAAATTAAATAAAAACTTGATAAAAATCATGTTTTCATTATCCTAGCTAAAAAATGTAATTATAAGTATTGAATGATTCTTTTTGTAACTTCATAGGGTTGTAAAAGTGTTGACCGTGGGCACATTTTTAGAATGAAGCGCGGAAATGTACTTTGGTCAACGCTTTTACACCCCAATGAAGTTACAAAAAGAAGCTGTCAGTTCTTAAATAAAAGGGAGAAAGTAGATGAATACGTTATCAATTTATTACAAAAATATATACTAACTCTAGTTTATGCTTTTATCAACACATTTACACACATATAAGTATAACTGTAACATGACCAGTCTGTCATTAATGGTCTTAAGGTGGTCTTATTATAACTCTCGTAGTAAAACACTGCATCAGTTTAATTTAAACTGACACTTTTCTATTTCATCAATTTGAACCCAAGTTAATAAAACTTACTGTGCAGACTGAGTTTTTATTGTTTGTATTGATGGCTAATGTTGGACTGACAATTCTTGCTACATCTCCAGGCTTCCTGGGTCTTGAGGATTCTATGAACATGTAATATCCTATAATGAAAAAAAGAACCTTTTAGTAAATACAGAAAGACATGTTTACATAATCCATAGTAACCCATTGAAATCCAATGATACTCTGTACTTATACATTTGTAAAATATCTACACAAAAAGTCTTTCATTAAATGTTTTAAAACTGTTAAATATTCTACATCTAAATGATCTTACCATTAGCAGTCCCTTTAGTGTGATCCCTGGATGGTCCGGTACCACCGCTAGCTGTATGGTCAGTTGCCCTTATCCAATCAAATGTATCAGTTGTGTCTTGACTCCACCCACACAAACTGGTTTCAAAATCACATCTTCCAGGAAATTTAGCTAAAGTACAAATAAAGAAACACTTAACTACATGTATTTAAATCTGAAAATTTTTCAAAAGCAATAAATTCATTGAACTCCAGATGTTTTTGGTTTTTTTGTTGTATCATTAAGTCTATAAACGGATAGAGAATGTGATACAAACACTACACTAGCCTGTACCTATGTAAAGCAAATAACCTACTCATGTTGCGAAAAAATGTACTTCACTGTCAAATTTTATAAACTTAACACAGATACTATAATATAAATGTGGTCTACTTTGACGGTAAATGACCCGTAATTGTTAACTTTTTATATATTGTGACTTGGATGGAAAGTTGTCTCATTAGAACTCATATCACATCTTCTTATTATTTATAAAAGCCACTTAAAATGACTATAGAAAGGGAAGTAATCTGTACAAAGGGGAGATAACCTACCACAATTTGCTTCATCACTATTGTCACCACAGTCATCAGTGAAGTCACACAGGGTATTTTTAGATACACAAGCTCCTCTGGTACACCTGAACTGATTGGACAGACATGATTGCTGTACTGCAGGGAAGTTACAGTTCATCAGTTGTATATCATCAAGAGCTATGTCACCACGCACGTTAAATGTTCTGGTAGCTCTATATGCCAACTATAAACATAAAAAAAAATAGTTTACTTTTACACTAAAATATTAAACTTTCCAAAATCAAATAAATATAACATTTTGTAGCATGCATATTTAACTATTTCAGTATAGCATGACTGATTAATACAAAATAAATGTAAAAATAAGTTTAATTATAAGAATGGAATAAACATATTTCCACTTTTGATATTTATCTGAACTTTGTCTCTGAATGACCTTAGATCTGCTCAGAATTACTTTCTGATGTCAACAAAAGCAACAGTCATTTTTCAATTGTGACGTCAAACTTTTTAAATTGTGATGTCAAATTTTACATGAACTTTTGTGATGTTACATTATGGTTGAACAAATTTGCAAACAAGTGTTGAGATCTCACAAACATGTTTAACCCCGCCGCATTTTTGCGCCTGTCCCAAGTCAGGAGCCTCTGGCCTTTGTTAGTCTTGTATTATTTTAATTTTAGTTTCTTGTGTACAATTTGGAAATTAGTATGGCGTTCATTATCACTGGACTAGTATATATTTGTTATGGGGCCAGCTGAAGGACGCCTCCGGGTGCGGGAATTTCTCGCTACATTGAAGACCTGTTGGTGACCCTCTGTTGTTGTTGTTTTTTATTTGGTCGGGTTGTTGTCTCTTTGACACATTCCCCATTTCCATTCTCAATTTTATTTAGTAAATACGTCTATAACCATCATATATTTGGAGGATATACTGTAGACCAACTTATTTTCCTGTGCGATTTTTTTTCATGAGTTTCGTGAGTAGAAAAATTAACGCATATTTAAATTGTCGCCAAAATGGTAAACTTGGATCTTTCCTTATTAAACTTCAACCAGTAAAGTTGAAAATCGTGAAATTAAATAGTCACGAAGTGGACTTGAAGGGTTAAATGCGAAATGAAGTATACATGAAAATAAATTGTTTTACATTATGGCCTTTTTAACTTTTTTGGATTCGAGCGTCACTGATGAGTCTTTTGTAGACGATATGTGAGTCTGGCATTAATATAAAATTTAATCCTGGTATCTATGATGAGTTTATTTGACAGAATTATTTACTTACACTGAATGGTTGGGCTACTCTACCAATATCTACTGTTGCCTGAATCCATTTGTTGCCTTGGTTTCTGGATTGTTTCCAAATCTCTGTGTACTTGTTTCCAACTTGAATCAAAACTCTCAGGGTTCCAATACCTAAATTAAGATTATTAAGTTAAAATCATTCTTCAAAAAATTCTTTCAAAATTAGAAATTTTTCAAGGCAAACATTTAATTGAAAATGCAGAATATGCAAAAATGCTATCAAAAACAAAAATGTGAATAACTAAAACCTATCACATCCCAATTGTCTATATATATGGTATCAGGGGTTCAGCAAACAAGTAAAAACTACAATACTGTCAAAGTGTGACCTTACAAAGTTTAGCTAACATGTAAAATTTACAGTACTGTCAAAGTGTGACCTACCAAAGTTCAGCTGTTAGGTAGAAACTACAGTACTGTCAATTGTGATTTTACTAACCTGATCCATACATATGGTACCAGAAATTGAGCTGACAGGTTGAACTGCATGCTTGTAACAGTGTTCCATCTAATTCTGCTGTACTAGTAAATGTTCCTTGGTTAGCATCAACATAGATGTAGTGACCTAAGCAATGAAAATAAAATACTTAAATATTATTTAAAAAAAATCATCTTTTTTTTGCAGCGATACTCTCAACTGTAATTTAATATTGTTAACCAACAGAAAGTTAAAATAAAGAATATATGGTTTGGAAAATGCTCTGCACTAATTACATTTCAAAATGCCTATGAAGTAGTCGCCATATAAACAGGACAGTACTAACCTCTTGAATTTCCTATTGTGTGGTCAAATGCTGGTCCTGTATTTGCTGTGGCAGTTTGATTACCCCCTCTTGACCAGGTAAAGGCACCAGTTCCAAGTGTAGTCCAGGAACAGAAATCAGTCTCAAAATCACATGCTCCTGTAATATTCAGTAAACAAATTTTAGTCAGAAGCATAATATTTTAATTATTTTTGCATATACTTTATTTTGGGTTTAGTCCATTCGACTTAGCAGCCATTTATATTTGCAATTTTTCTTCATCAATTTACATAATGGAAGACATACATTTTACTAATCATGACAATTTATAGTCACATTATTTTCCCTACTGACGAATGTTGCTAAATCTAATTGTTGCTATTTTCAAGATCATCATTCAATTACAAGAATGCAAATAAATTATCACTACAAAGCATGTTTCTTAGTTATATACTAGAGGTAAAATCAAATATAAATAACTGTTGGAAACTTACCACAGTCACTTTCATCCATTGCATTAGGACAATCATTTTTGAAATCACAAACTTTGTTCTGTGGTATTGTTGATCCTTTTCCATCTTGGCAATTGTAGGTTCCATTAGCTGGTACTTCTGTGGTAACATAAATAATTATATTCAAACATAATGCAGATAGCTAATATGCAAAGCTTAAAATTTTTTTATAGATCCTGATTGGTTGTCTCTTTCAAACATTCCGATGTAATTTTTCTTTTTAAAATAGAGAAAAAAATAAACTAGTCTATTCATTTAATTTCTGAAACTACCTTTGATCTAAACCTTTTTCACTCAGATGACTTAAACTATGCTTGAGCAGGCTGCAGATGATACTTTTAAGTATTTGATGAACAACTAATTTCAAAAATATAACAAAAAAATACTTATATTTTACATGTTTAACAAGTACATAAAAAAAACAAAGTACAGCTGCAATTATAGATGAAAAGATATTTACCTGTACTACAACTGAAGGGGTCAAGGACAAAGTCATCTACAGCAATATCTCCTTTATAACTGCTGCCAACAGATCCTTCTACCAGTATCTAGTAATAAAATAATTCCATTATTGATACTTTCGTTCATAAGAACTTTGATTGCTGATTATGTTTTTATACTTTTTTAATTGTATTTGCTTTAAAATGAATTGGAACTTTAGTCAAATAACTTCTCTAACATTGAAGTATAATTTTTACTTATTACTAATACATAGATTTTTAAACCAAACCAATACTTACGATAACTTCAAAACATAAATCTAATATTCTAATGCAACAACGTTTGTAACGTCCCTTTTTGATTGTATAACGTCACTTTCTTACATGGCATCAATTGACAATTGATGCTATGGGACGTACGCGCAAGCGCAGACGGCATATGACAGATTTTAAATACATCTTTTAACGTTGTTTTCTGTCAGTTTCATTAGAATGGAGATAACAATATTGTATTTTAAGCTCCGACGGCATCAATTTTGGATTTGATGGTCGCAAATACCCGTTTACTGTCTCCGCTAACGCGTCACCAGTAAACTTAATTTGCGACCATCAAATCCCCAATTGATGCCGTCGGAGCTTAAAATACAATACAGTTATCTCCTAAATGGCTGAAAATATGCGTTTTTGTAAATTTTTATTTAGTTGCAGCATTTTAAATAAATGAGATTTAAAATGTACATAAGGTTTGTTGTGTAAAAGAAATGTTCTTATTTTACAACTTCTTTTTACTTTCAACTAACATAAATACTGCCATTTTAGAGACAAAAATTTTATTATGAATGGCGGAATAGCAAATACATAATCTGTCATTGTGCAGCTCTTACACTAGTATAAATCCTACAACAATTGATTCAGAAATAGGACTTTAACTAAAAGAAAGTATATTCTATTACTTAACAGAGCATTAGTCATATTATCAGCTCAAGATCTGTTACATATATGCTGTACATAACACTTACAGAGAAATCTTGATATGCTGTTTTTATTGGTACGATTGCCTGCTTCCAACTTGCTCCTTGGTTTCCTGCTAATGATTTTAGTAATGTTTTGGTTCCATCAGTATACATGTAAGACACATTGAGTGCCCCTATACCAACACCATTCATATTATACCAGTATTTAAAGCAGTATTCTGCATTAGGAATATTCTGTGATTGGATGATTGCATTATCACCTTGTACTCTAGGTCGACTGGCCTCGATAAACAGATAGTTTCCTACAATAATCATTACATGTAATTATCATTATCAGAAAAGTCTACAAGTATCACTCCAGTACAGATATAATATAAAATATACAATATAGAGAGTCCTATAAAGTCAAACAATCTATTTATCATTGTCATGTGTATAATGGGTTTAATATCCTATAATTTTACAAAATTCAATTGTGAAATGATTGAAGTTATGAGCAGATCAATTACTAACCAACAAATAACATATTCTATAACTGTCTGGTATCAGAATTCAGATT
The DNA here is from genome assembly GCA_019925275.1 of Mytilus edulis. Taxonomy (NCBI): domain Eukaryota; kingdom Metazoa; phylum Mollusca; class Bivalvia; order Mytilida; family Mytilidae; genus Mytilus; species Mytilus edulis. Next base: position 88,029,280 of record CM034351.1, on the reverse strand, counting down.
TTTTCTCGAATACTCCATAAATACAAAATGGCATGTTTATGTTTGAGGGACATATAGCTAAGTATTGAGTAGTAATATGCCATATCTTCATCAAAATCTTTAAAAAAATGAATTATAATGAATTGGTTTCATATCAAATCAAATAAATTGCTAGCTGTTTTATTATCTATCTTTACTTTAATTTTTCACACTCTTTAAAAACAAAATTGCTTTGTAAAATCTAAAATGTTATTTCAATTCTTTATTGTTTTTCAGGAATCTAAAATAAATTGAGTATTATTGAGATTTTAAGTTTACTGTACAAAATCAGGCCTTTATTCCCTGGTTATAAATTCACAATTGAACTGGTTTCCTTCTGTACCTGCATTATTTCCCAGTGTGTGATCTCCAGGAGGACCAGTACCAACAGAGGGGGTACTTCCTCTCCTTCTAATCCAATCAAATTTGTCATCTTGTCTTTGTACCCAGCCACACAAATCTTTCTCAAAGTTACACGTTCCTGTTCCAGCACAAGCGCCATCTGTCATTTTAATGTCATCTATAGCCAAATCTCCTTTATAACCACCTCCTCTTATTCCTTCGAAAACAATCTATAAAGAAAAATATCATTTTTATTTTCAGCATCTAATGACTAAGGGATGATAGTAATTAAATAAAAACGTAATTATTACAGTGTATGTGATTATTGGAATATTTTTTTAATAGATTCACATTGAAAAGTGAGTCGTCTGATATAGATGGAACACTTGAAGTATTTAAAATATTACAACTAATGTGTAGAAATACCTTGTAGTTAGATTGAGATTGGATTGTCGTCTGTACTATTTTCCATTTATTTCCTTTGTTACCCTGGAGTGTTATAAGTGGGCTGGCCAGTTTGTTATATGTACTGACGTACACATTAAGGGTACCAATATCACTACCATACATGTGGTACCAGAAGGTCAAACATTTATTGTTGGTTGGTGGCAATTGTGGAGTTGTCAGTCTGGCTTTGTCACCTTGTACTCTTGGAGCAGAGGATTCAATATACATGTAATGTCCTGAAATTAGCATTTTTCTTTTAAGTAAATATATCTTTCATAAATAAATATTTTTATTTCTGCATGATTAAAATTTTAAAAACTCTTTAAATCTTAAGGAATTATTCTGGAAACAATATTTAGGATAGAAATTTGCTATTTAAATAAGAGGTTGTCTTTGAATTTTAATGAGATTTTTTTATATCTTAAAATTATAAACCAATTATTCTTGTTTTACAGTATCTAGAAACAACAAATATTATCAAGATTATCAAAGAGTAACTTTTAACATTAGAACTTGAATCATTACACAAGGACAGTCTAACTGGCAAAAATCTTGATAGTTTAAATCACATCATTTTGCTGACTTTGACTAAGTTGGTCAACTGAACATAACAAATACTGTTTTTTTTATTTTAAACTCCTACCCTGTGATGTTCCATAGGTATGGTCAGATGGTGGTCCAGTGCCACTAGAAGATGTACCCCTATTTCCTCTTGTCCAATCAAAATTGTCATTTATAGCTTGTTGATATCCACAGATGCTTGATGTTTCAAAGTCACAGACAGCTGAAAATGGTGTACAGAACATTAGAATATATGTGAAGTTAAATTGCATTGTCTCATTCTATATCTTGTTATAATGGAACAAAGCTTAATAATATAGGGTTATTGCATGAATATTGGGAATATTTTCCCTAGTAGAATTTTATATTGCACGAGCTTGCGAGTGCAATATATGTTCTACGAGGGACAATATTCCCCAATATTCATGCAATAACCCTTTTATTGTATAGCAATATAATATTTGAAAGTAAAAATTGGTTTAAACTAAGATTTTGTCGTTGATGACGTCATTAATTTTGAAGATTTATTGCACTAGTGCAATATTAGAATTTATTGCACGCTAACCTTTGGTTACTTTCTGTGGGAAATATTATATTGCTATGCAATAAATATCAGTATCATGGTCCAATATCTGAAATATACATTTTACTTGGATTTTATTTTCTTGCATCTATGCTACTAAGAATTAAAAGTGATTTCTTTATTCTCTTCAATATGATCCAAGATATTTATTCTGCGTGACATCAATAACTTTCATGGTTACAAAATTATTTGTTTTATTGTTATATATATGTATAATTTAAAAAAAACAAGAATGTGTCCTCAGTACACGAATGCCCCACTCGCACTGTCATTTTCTATGTTCAGTGGACCGTGAAATTGGGTAAAATCTCTAATTTGGCATTAAAATTAGAAAGATCATATCATAGGGAACATGTGTACCAAGTTTGAAGTCGATTGGAGTTCAACTTCATCAAAAACTACCTCGACCAAAAACTTTAACCTGAAGCGGGACAGACGGACGAACGAACGGACGGACGGACGAACGAACGGACGCACAGACCAGAAAACATAATGCCCCTCTACTATCGTAGGTGGGGCATAAGTACACGAATGCCCCACTCGCACTATCATTTTCTATGTTCAGTGGACCGTGAAATTGGGGTAAAATCTCTAATTTGGCATTAAAATTAGAAAGATCATATCATAGGGAAGATGTGTACCAAGTTTGAAGTCGATTGGACTTCAACTTCATCAAAAACTACCTCGACCAAAAACTTTAACCTGAAGCGGGACAGACGGACGGACGGACGAACGAACGGACGGTACGACGAACGAACGGACGAACGGACGCACAGACCAGAAAACATAATGCCCCTCTACTATCGTAGGTGGGGCATAAAAATGCTTTCCTGTCTTCTTTACTTACATGCAGCTGTCTGACATGGTCCATTCAGAATATAGATGTCATCTAGAGCTATGTCTCCTTGGTAACTGGTTCCCGTGGCTCCTTCAAATATCACCTTGTCTCCTGTGTTAGCAATAACGTCCACTTTACCATTAATCCACTTATTTCCCTTGTTTCCTGTCTGTTGCCACATAAGAGTTCTCCTTCTCCCCTGTTGAGCATACAGCGTGAGCTTATTGATATGAGCTCCATACATATGGTACCAGAAAGACACACACACAGTAGCTGTGGTGGATATTCCAGGACTGATTATCCTGGCTGTCTTGTTGCTATTGTTACTGGCCTCAATATAGATGTAATAACCTACAGGAATAGAAAAACAAAAAAATAAAGATCAATACTGAACAAAATTTTTAAATTTTTTTTTGCCTTGTACCAGTATATAATTTTACTAATTTCTGATGGATCATATATGGCAAAACTGAATTTTAGATCAAGAGTTGAAAAAAATCAAATATTGAAGAATTGTTTTTTAACATTTAAAAAATCATTGTCTATATTTATACCGTCTTTCTTAAGATAAAAATGCTGTTTCCATCTAATGAAATAGTATTCTTCCTACGATCACCTTCATTTTTGACTAAGAAAAAAAATGACTTTTCCTCACAAACTATTACAATTTTCATAAAAATGTGACAATCATATCAACATATAATGGCATTTAGTTTAAATTTTCATTCAAGATACAAGTATTGAGTTGAAAAATTAGATATCAGAAAAAATGGTTACAGATGAGCACAGAGGCAGACTGACAGATTGAAACCTAAATGGTTTCTACATCAGGACATTTTCATAATTGAATTTCAAAAAAATTAAATGACCTTCAATTACTATTGAATTAGCAGGGATGGCAGTTGCAGTCAAAATGCCTACAAACTATCAGATACTAAGACTTACCATTAGTATTTAGTGTAGTATGATCAAAGCTAGGTCCAGTGCCCACACTAGTTGTTCCTCTGTTTTTCCTGATCCAGTTCAGTGTGTCTGTGGTATCCTGTACATAGCCACACAATCCACTTTCAAATGTACAGAACTGGAGAGCAGCTGCAAAAAATATCAGTCATTAGAAGGCAAATCTCAAACTGATAAACATATGCATATACACTATCCTTACCTCTGTTTCAAGTTTTTGTAATGTACCTTACACCTTACTTATGCAATATCTTACCTGTCAACATATTCTATAGATTATTTCTTTAACTATTTTTTTTAGGTCACTTTCGCTTCAACTATATATTTTTTATACATCAATGGCTTTTAGATATTCGGCATTGAGCTTTCTTGATGATGGTAAATCCAGAAAAGTGCCTCAAATGCATGAAATTTATAGCATGCTGTTTTTATTTATTCACAATCTTTTTCTTTAGTTTTCATCAACATCACTAGTTTTACATTTAAGATTATTTTACTTATATCACTAATTTGACATATATTATGTTTTCGATCTTTTTTTCTGTAAGTGACATAGTCTTTACTAAAACCTGTGATTCATGATTATCTCTTTATATAATTGTTATTAGGTTTTTCTTCCTATACGGTCAATATGAATAAAATCTGTTTAATAAAAGTATTTTCTGAAACAACTGTTTAATTACAAGAGCTTTTTAACAGCACTAAAACAGTTCAAGACAGTCTTACCTTGAGTAGGTGCAACGGTTGGTTGAGTGACCCCAGTAGTAGTCTGTAGAGAACATATTCCAGCGTTGATACTGATATCATCCAGGGCTATATCTCCTTTGTAATTAGATCCACGAACTGCCTCAAAAACAATCTTAAACTGACTAATAGATGTCAGGTCACTCTGTCCCTTCAGCCATACTTGTCCTTTGTTACCAGAGTCAGTAAACAGAGTTTTGTTTGATGTAGTGGTTGTTTGAATCACATTCAAGGAACCAATGCCTAAAATAATCAATGGTAAAAATGATTTGAATAATGCAGCTATATAGCATTAGTATCATGAATGTTTCAAATACAGCATTCAATCCTCAACCTGCATTTAGACCTAGAACATATCAGCATTATAACAAAACCATGCTCAACTCTACCAGCAAGTGGCATTTCACCAAATTAAAAAAAAATTCAATTGATAATTAAAAATAGCATACACACAAGATCATTCAAAAGAAATATTTTTTACATTATGTCCAAATTGTTAACTCTTTGCCATTAACTAGTCCAGCAACCTAATTGTTATCAAAATTTAGGGGTGAAACTTGGGGCAAACAATGTAATCCTGACCCAAACAATTTCAAGTAAGCCATTAATGTATAAATACTGCTGTGTGTTAAACAAATTCAAACAGATTTAATCCATGAATGTAAAATGTGTACACATTTTTGTGATAATATATAATTAAATCTAACCTGATCCATACATGTTGTACCAGAAGGTGAGACAAGCACCTGTTGTAGGTTGTAATGATTCACTAACTAACCATGCCTTGTCACCTATGTTCTGTGGAGTACTACTTTCTATAAACACATAATGACCTACAAAAGACAACATTTAAAAATTATTGATTTCAAGTGATAAAAAATACAAATTTCAAACAACTTTTAATAAAAACAAAAAAAAAGCCATGTGTAATTACATTAAAGAATAACTGCCCATAAAGTACATGTACTTATAAGTCACATCATCAAAAATATTTCGTTTGGTCTAAAAAAAACAAACAAATCAGTTTTAATTTTAAACCAGATTTTAAACTAGTTTGTTAAAACAAATGAAAAGTTTTGAAAACTGTTAAAAAACTTAAACCAGTTTGGTAGCAATAAATGAACCCATTATAAACAAGTTGACAAAATTAACAACTACTAAATGATAAGCCTTGTATCTTTATATCTTTGATGAGTTTTTACCTTGGGCAGAATTTATTGTATGGTCATTGTTAGGTCCAGTGTAGAATGATGGTGATTTTCCAGATCCCATATCCCAGTCAAACTGGTCTCCTTGCTGAACATTGGAATATCCACAGAAACCAGTTTCAAAGTCACATGATCCAGGTTGAGCACATGGGCCAGCAGTTATAGAGACATCATCAGCAGCAATGTCACTGGAGTAACTGGATCCTCTTACACCCTCCAGTACAATCTGAAAAAATATTGATAGGAAATAATTTATACAGGTCAAATATTGTCAAAACATATTCATTAGTTTGCTTATCTTAATATTGATCTTAACCTTGAACGACAATAACATAAAAATGTTTTTCAATATATAATCTATAATGGTTAACTTGCTTTCTTAAACTAATATTTATCTTATAGACAAGATGGACCATTTAACTCAATCATAGAAAGTTATAAAATTTGTTTGCAACATATTTTATATTACATAAAATCTTACCTGGAAACTTCCAGCTGTTTTTAGTGTTACTTCACCATAGTTCCATTTGTTCCCTTGATTACCTGACTTTGACCATATTGGAGTTCCAAGGTTACCACTTGTGTCAGCAGTGTAGATATTGAACGTCCCCATAGTTCTTCCATTCATATTATAGTAGAATTTCAGACATTCGCCACTAGTCTGTGGGTATACTGGACTAAGTAACCTTGCTTTATCGTTTGGTCTTCTTGGATTGGAGGCCTCAGTGTATATGTAGTATCCTAAAAACAAAAACAAATGTTAAATTTTTGTGGAAAAAGTATACTTTCTGGAGAAATTTATTAAATAAGCAATTCTAATGCAGAAAATTTACTATAAACAGGAAAACTTAATACGAGTAGATTGAGTTATACTATATTGCTTGAAGAAAATTGAAATCCACTGAATGTAAATATTGCAAGATGATGACTTTTATTTACATGTATTTAAAAATAACATTCTATATAAACAGAACCCAGAAACCCAAATGAAAAGTTATATACTAAAACTGTTAAACTTTCAAGCAACAGTGAAGATGACCTTACTGTACTTGTTGAAGTAGCTTGACTAAATAAATCAAATCTCTTCTGAAGCATCTTTTGTGTTCCCCAGCCAATTGTATAGTCATCATATTATGCTGTTTCTGTAGCACTGGGACTATCAAAATGTCTCATCCAATCAAAATCTTTCAATTTATATACTAACCTGCTCCTGAACCAGTGGTATGATCAGCATACGGTCCAGTTCCTGCTGTACCTGTTGTATTAGCATGTCTCATCCAATCAAAATCATCGGTTTTGTCCTGTGTCCACCCACAGTATCCATTCTCGAAGTTACAGGAAGCTGGAATTTCAAAGAACATCATAATTTGAACAATTTTTTTCTTGTTTCTTTCCAATAATGATTATTTATTATATCATTGAAAGATATCTAGATTTGGTCATTATTTTATAAGATGCTGTAAGAGAGCATCATAAAAATAAAAATGAAAATATAAAATACCAAGCTAACATCAAAGTTCATGCTTACAATATTTAACAAATACATTTGAAATGATAGAAAAGATCAAGGAATCTAAAATAAAAATTTAAACGAATGACCACATGTAATTTGGTCTCGTCAGTAGAGACAACATATGATTTTCAATTACAGATTTATGAATGTTTAATCAAGAAAATGTTGTTGGGTAAAAATGAATTCTATACATACTTCCAGCATTCTGATTAATCAGCGAAGAGTTCACACAAGGGACACTATCCATGTTAACATCATCTATAGCCATGTCTCCTGCCCAACCTGTACCAACCATTCCTTGAATCATAATCTGGGGAAAAAGAAAGAAAAACAGGCATTAATTCCTCTATATGACTATTTTAATCACCTTGTGTGCAGATCATTTTTTTTATGTAACTTTAGTTGTGAACATAATTGGTTGTTCATTTTTGATGCATTGAAATGTGAAATATTTTAAATAAGTTCTTTTACAGATATTGGTAGAAATGCTCTTATTACCATGCAAACACATCCTGGCTTGTTATTGTTGTGTTAGATCCTATTCTTTTATCATGATTTATTAAACTATATGATTCTAATATTTTGATCAAAAGTTTATAATTGATCAAACCTGATAAGTAATAACTATGATATGTTATAATAAATTGTTCACATGGAGAGACAAATTTTAAAGGCGTTTTTTATATGTATAACAACTATCTCAAATGCTGAGAATCAATGCAATAAAACCTTAATAAAAAAAGAATCAGACCAAATTCCATTCAATAAAAAATTTGTAAGAAATCTGCATTCTTTTCCAATTTATATGAATAAACATCAGCAATAATACTATACTGACCTGATAATCTGTAGTACTTGTAAAAGTAAAACTAGCTTGTTGCCATTTGTTTCCTTGTGTTCCAGATTTCGTCCATCTCTGAATGTTTCTTCCTTGTGATTGTGTAAACACACTTAGACGACCGATCTGTGGACCATACATGTGATACCAGAAAACAAAACAGTTACCAGCAGCCAGTGTTGGGGCATTGACCTGTGAAACAAGGACAGCCCTACTCCTTGGTCTCTGACCTGATGCTTCGATGTACATGTAGTAACCTGAAATATGTAATAAGAATGAGGGTCACTTAAAACATCATTATCTTCTAATTCTATTACATATATACAGGTTAAAACTTTCTCAGATGCTTTTGGCTATAATCTAAAGTAGTCATATGAATCAAACTATTTAACCAGAGAAATATCAACACTTTAAATAGTAAACATTTAACAGCTGTAGAAAATAATATCAAATTGAACAGACTTTGGCCGTATGGTGACCTTTAATAGTTAATTTCTGTGTCATTTTGGTCTCTTGTGGAGAGTTGTCTTATTGGCAATTATGACACATCTTCGTTTTTATATTTGAAGAAAAACATGTAAACACTAGTATGATTTGTGTTGTAAAATCCACTTGTGATTAACAAGTAGCAATTACCAGGAACAACCGTCCATGATATATTTTCCTATGTATTAATTCCTTTTTACTGAATCTAGTATAAACACCACGTACCTGTTCCGCTATGATCTCCTAAAGGTCCGGTTCCAGAACTTGGTGTTCCTCCATTACTTCTGGTCCAGTTGAATTGGTCTGACACACTTTGGGTCCAACTGCATGTATTAGTGTCAAAATCACAGAATGGACTTCCAGCACCTGAAAAATAAAGGTTGTTCAAAGTTAAAATGAAAATTTCCACTGAAAATTTGGTGACTGTTGACCCAATTAAACCAATGACAACTGAAAAGAGTCAAATTATATAGCAAAAATATTTGAGTGAATCTGAAAGTGACCATTTTAGAAAGGTGATTGCTGAAAAGTGGTGACTTCATGTTAAAGCAGGAATGACTGCACAAATCATTTCTAATACAGAGGGGTTTTTTTCCACCTACATAGCTAAAGATACCAAAGGGACATTCAAAATTTTACATTTAACATATATATACAACACCATGGCAAAAAAAAAGAAAAGAATACTTACAATAAAATTATTTAAATTGTTCATACCTGCCAGATCGTAATTTGGAAATCTAGACTACCTATCTAACAGTTAAGTTCTTATATTTTACAGGAATGTTTTCTTGTTTTATGTAAATGAAATTAAAAAGTCTCTCAAATAATATCTTTGTCCCTTTCAGTTCAACTCAACCTAAGATTAAACAACTGTATATTTAAAAATCATCTTAATAAATATAAAAAGACCATACCATATGAAGAAACATCAGCATCAGAGGGTAAAGTCTGACAGCTTCCATCATTCAGGGCTACATCATCAATAGCTATGTCACCCTTGTAACTCTTTCCTCGAACTCCTTCAATCAATATCTAAACAAAAAGAAGATGGAAATTACTTAATTTTGATTCATGGATATAATAACAAAACATTAGAATTTCTGACTGACCAATTGTTCTATTA